>JAWWLV010000001.1:94892602-94905251 GCA_035041135.1 Platyrinchus mystaceus
TTTGTTTAGAGTGACCTTCTCTTAGATGGATGGCCTTAGGGGCTGACGAGCTCCATCTGCCCGGGGGACCCAGGATTTGAACCTGCGGCCTTGGCGCTGAGAGACCAGCGTCTTAACCGCTAGGCCACCAGGGGTCCCCTAATAATAACTTAAATAGCCAATACCTTAAATAGCCAATAACTTAAATAACCAAGAATTTTCACTGTTTTATCACCTTACTAAGACCCTGAATGACCAAAGTTGTCACTTCAAAATTTATAATGTCCTAAGGATTTGAGAGAAAGAGAAAAACCTCAGTAGTGGTAATGTCAAATACCTGCTCTCAGAGTTGTAAGGCAGTAGGGTGTACCGTACTGAATTAGTTCTTTAATGCATTATTGCATTCCTCTGTATTAGGACCACTTTTACCAGAGTCTTGCTGCTGGTTACAATAGCCTGGGAGTGAGGAATAGCAAAACAGGAAAGCTAGATGACTGGGGTAGGAAATTCATCTCACTGAGGATGCATACTTATATCAGAGCTGCATATGCTAGGATCTTTTTTCTGGAAAATGAAGAAAATAAAGTACTTTGAAAGCTTCATTTATCATACCCTGAAGTAGACATCTAAAACAGGTCAGATTAATACCTGGTAGGTGTCTGTTGAGCGTCAAATCAAAGGGAAAAACTATGATGTAGGCTTCTCTATTTAGACACTGAGGATGTTCCTCAAACCAACAAACAAACAACAGAAAAAAGATCATGAAGCAGCTTAAGTTGAGATAATGGTATATTTTAGTCTCATCTTGCTAGCATGAATCCTGCCTAATTCTATAGCCTAATTTGATCCCTCATCATGCCTATTTTCCAGCAGGTATGATCTTGATATTTTGAACTAGCTTTCCCCAGGAGTGACAGCTTTGATTTTGGTTATGTTATGCCTGTTTCAATTCTGTTTACAAATCATTTTATGTTTGCTGGTTCTCCATTCCCCATTCACTGTTTCTCCTTTGTTAGTGAGTGAATTGTAGCTGCAGTAAATGTTACTAGCTGTCTATTTCCTTTTTCTTTGTTTCCCTTAGTGTGTACTGCAAACAAATGTAACATATTCTGCTAGTGGCATTGGGGAGGACAAGAGCTGAACAAGATCACATGAAGTATTCTCTTTAGAACAGATTGAAGCTCTGAAATCAATATATTTTATGAAGCAATAATACTGAAAAGAATTCCCTCCACAACTAAGCTCAGGTTTCTTTAAAGCCTGAGAAAGTGGCTTTTTTTTTTTTTTTCCATTTGAACTATTATATTCTTGTATGAAAACATTCTCTTGAGAACAGAACATGTGCAGGGTAGCAAGAATCTATGAAGCAAAATGAGATTTTCACTGGAAAACAAAAGTTCATTTCAATTTCTTGAGGAAGTAGGGTGAAAAGAACATCAGCTGTTTGTCACCATTGCAGTTTCAGAAAAACATTTTACAAGAAATTCACAAAAGGTTAATTAACTAGAGTGGGAGTGATTTTGACACTTGTTGTAAATCAGCAATATTATATGAATGTGTGCAATTCATACTCGATCTAGAAATCTTAACTAGTGATGGGCCATGTTTTTTACTGGTTTTAAATCATAAAATGTGCATGGTGTTCAAACTATAACATTTCACAATGACTTACGAATTAGTTTTGACAGTCATTTGTGACTAAAAACTAGAAAAAGGTATTTCCATCTGCCTAAAATATCCCAAGGTGCAGGGATTAGAAAGATCTTTCACTAGCTATGAAAGGTCCAAACCCATTGAACAAGTTTTTTTTTCATTTATAAGAAAAAGGAGTGAGAGTAAACAGAATGGTCTGATCTGAATTATTAAATTATTTATTTGAATTCAAGCTTCCTCTGCTGCAGCAGAGTTCTCTAGGTAGCAGATTTCAACACATAGGATAATGGGCAGTATTTTTTTTTCTTTTATTTTCTTTTGGGGGGATTTGTTTGGGGTTTTTTTTTGAGAATTCCTGTTTCCTGCAAGACAGGCAATGGTATAATAGATGAAACCTATTTCCTAGGACAGGACAGTTTTTCTCCTTCCATGTACTCCTTCCTCTCTTTCTGAACTCCAAGCCTACAAGAAGGGCAAATATGACTATGTTTTCATTTTAACTTCAAAACACCTCTAAGTTTTCCCACTACAGTAGAACCTCTTTGGAGCACAGATTATCTGTTTGCTATTTTTATAAAAAGAAAAAAAAAGTTCCTAGAACCTTGATTATAGCTTCTGAAAACTCAACAAAAATAGTTTAATACCAATCATTCTGAAGTTTAATTATCTTAAGATAGTTATAATAATGTGTGCGATAACTGTAAGAGGGAGTTTTGCATAATAAAAGTTAGTACTTCTAAAGAACACAGAAACTGAAATTATATTGTTCTAACATGAAAATGAGATTAATACAAATAGACATGAATTATATAAATATCTCTAAAATACTTCTGTGCTCCTAAGATTTTAGAAAAACAATTTTTTGCTTAGCAGCACAGCAAAGAGAAGCAGTTGACTTATGGGTTTGCCTGGTTTGCTACCTATCACCCTTCCCTCATAGCAAGAGTAACACTAATTCTCCTTTCTGCATTCTGCTGTCACCAGAGGTTTTCTCCACAGAAGAAAAGACAACAGATGATACCACTTGGCCCAAGTTATGTGCATTTGTCTGGCCAGGAAAAGAAGCTGTCCTTTATGCACTGCCAGGAAAAAAATGTGCATACATTTCATTCCCTTTTGTTTTTTCTTCAATGAAGGCACAAATCTGAGACTCTCCTCCAGGATGTCACAAATTATCATTTAGATTATAGGGACTCAATTGCCTGTGAAACATCATTGCACCTTATAAATACAATTTATTTGTCTATAATCTATCACAAGGGAGATCCACAGACAAAATGGAATTGGATATGCCCACTGTTTCTACAGACATTGCTAAAACTTCATTTTAATTTTATTATTAGTACATAATCATCTATAAGTCAAGTTTGTAAATAAACTGTATTAACTTAGGAAGTGTCATTAGTCTGTCAGGAAATAATTTTTTATCATGCAGATCAGTTCTGACTGGTCAGACTGTTTGACAATATTGCCAGTGATGCAAGAGATTCCTTGGCAAAGCTTCTTAAAACTTATGTCAGGAAGGTTTTCAAGCTTGTGTTGATTTTGGCCTGCTCCCCTACTTTGCTCTTTTGGCATGAGAGACTTTCAGGGCTGATCTCAGGTCCTCACACTATATTCTGTCGCAAAACAACACTGAAATCCTGTTTCCATTCCCTTTTTTTCATTTGTTCTTCATTTTTTGCCTTTTTTTTCCTTTTCTTTCAAATTATAAGGCATCAACATTTTCTATACAAATTGTTATTATAGTTTCCCTGAAACATCTTCTGTTCCATGTTAATTCAGAGATTGACCTTGGAGCTGGTCCATTTCCTATGTTCCAATTTTTTTCTTGATGAATCAACAGGACTGAATAATTTATTCTCATAGGAAAAAAAGAGGTAAAAAAAAAGTCCTCATGTAACAATTGGTCTTTGACATGGAAGGAATGCCAAAAGACAGATATTACACTGGTACATCCCAAAGGATTACTCTACAGAAAAGAACAATATTAATGTAACAACAGAAGAGGTCACATTCATTCTGGCAGACCAAATACAGTGATTGAGACCAACTTGTTGTACTGGTTTTTAGCCTAAAAGTAGTACAGCTTTCTGAAGAGAATAGGTTAGTGTTTGCATTATCATTTAGACAAAAATCAAAACAGGGTCACTTGGTTTGTTCGGCCTGGAGGAGACGGAGTAGAGACCTCATTGCAGTTACAACTTCCTTGTGAGGGGAAGTGAAAGGACAGGCACCGATGTCTTCTCAGTGGTCACCAGTGACAGGACCTGAGAGAATGACATGATGTTGTGTCAGGGAAGGTTTAGGTTCATTATTAGGAAAACATTTTTATCCACGGGGGTTTGGGCTCTGGAACAGGCTCCCCAGGGAAGTGGTCACAGCACTAAGCCTGGCAGAGTTCAAGAAGTGTTCGGAAAAAGCTCTCAGGCACATGGTGTAATTTTTGGGGCTGTCCTGTGCAAGACTAGGAGTTGGCCTCTGATGATCCTTGTGGAGCCCTTCCAACAATTCTATGATTCTAAGAAACATTTGATTTTCTGGCAAGCAATCTCTCTCTCTCTCTCACACACACACACATGTCTATTTATAAGAATGAATATTTATATATGAAAACTGTTGAAATAAAAAAAGTCTAGTTTCAACAAACTGCATCTTTTATGGATCAATAACAAAATTCAACATGAAAGGGTCACTAACTGAATTATCTGAAACAATCTGAGCACTTGCAATCATCTTTCTATTGTTTTGAGAGAACCCTATTCCTAATAGCATTGATACTCATGAACAATGAGACCAACACTGCAAAAAATAAGGTGCCTGGAATACCAGTCTTAAAGTAAGACACAAATATGTAAAATCAAACTACTTCATGGCAAGGATTCATTTCTAGATCCAAGAGTTATAACATTAGCTTGGTTAATGTCTACACTAACCTCATAACAGAGTTGCCTTAGGGGTACCACAGGTAGCCCAAAGAAAGCAAGAAGAGAACTAATGCTAATGCAGCAATGGATGATCATTGCAATGCTTGAGATTGTTCATTCTCCAACCCCCTGTTTACTTCCTAAGGATTCATGCAAGTTAAAAATGGAATAATCTGTTCTGGCTAAAAATACTGGAAAAGCATAACTAAATACAGGCTACTGAGTACTGAAAAACCAGGGAAATATTCTGACAAAAATCTTCTATATCTATGAGAATTAAAGCATGACTGGAGTCATCATGGGAACATAGGTTTGCACAACATGCCATCTTGGCATTATTAGGCCAGTTATCTTTCTCCAGCATAATTTTGGGGGAAACCCAAATGGAGTATGATTAGAATTGACTATGAAGTGATTTCTTTTTTCACTTCTACATTTCTGTGATTTCAGAATTATTTATCTTAAGAAAAAAAAACATAAAAGAAGTATACATAAACACTGAAGTTAATTTTGGCTCTAATGAATTAAAATACTTCAGTGAGGCAATGAAGCAACACTGAAAACTTTATTCCGTTTTGACTTTTTAACTTAATATTTTTTTCCTGACCATCATGTAATTTAATGTATGTCAATAAAATATAATAATATTTCACCAATTTTACATCAAGCCATGTAAAAAGCCTGTTGTTTTCATCCCTCACCCCATTCTACCCTCTTCCTATTTATGAATAAAGCCAAACTCAAAATATATTTGATAGACTGGAGTATCTGTATTAGTCTAATTATACAATTCAATTATAATTATGGCAATATTTATATTGAATTATACCTCTAATTTTCATAATTTCTATTCAATGTGCATTAACCCAAATATACAGAAGAAAATATGGCATTTTTGATTAATTATATGTGCCTCAAAACATGTTTTTGTGGTAAAACTAAGAAATACTTAAATAAGGCTAGACTGAGAAACACTGCCTGAAAAAGTTTGTAAATGAGCAGAGCAGAGATTTATGACTCACACACACACTGAAAATCACTGAAATAAGATAGATGAATATCCAAAATGTCATACTGTCAGCACTTGGCATGTCAACCCAGAAGCATATGAAAGCATGAAAACTGTAATGCACTTTAAGATCTAAATCACAGTTCATAAAACTGGGGGGGAAATCCAAAAATACAGTTGCTTTCAACCTCAAAGCACTGTTAAAGAAGATCCACTTCATCCTAATGCTAGGAAACGTGTTCTGTTTTACCTCTAGTTATGTTTACAAGCTTGAATTGGGTAAATCTGAGTAGTTCCAGTGAGCATCTAAGAAGACAAAACCCATGGATGTCGTATGAATAATGGCTCATGGAAAAAATATGAATAAATGACTTGTACCTTAAAGAAAAAAATGTCTTCATATTTTTTTCTGATTTTACTTTTCCATTAACGAGTGCTCTCTTTTTCTTTGGACACATAAAAGGCTTTGACCTATCCCAACTACTTACAACATAGAAAGAGTATGTGTGAAGGTGGCTGCAAGAGGGGAGGACACTTCATATCCCTGCCCCTGTTCCAAACAGTATTGAAGATGTATTCCCAATTTAGCAATGCAAATGAGCTTTCATCACATAACCTAATATTAAAATATTTTTCACAAACAGAGCTGGACTGCATTAATACCTGTATCTGCTTTCACCAGACAGTGTTTTTCACTTTTTTTCCAAAAGCTGTTTGGTTTAGTACATCAGCTTTTCCAGAGAGTTAGAGCAGTGGGGGGACTTTCTTTTTGGCATGAGAACCTTGTGAAGTTTAACAAGTCCAAGTGCAAGGTGCTGTCCCTGGGTTGGTGCAATCCCAGACATGAATACACACTGGGAAAAGAACTCATCGGGAGCAGTCTTGAAGAGAAGGTCTTGGGGGTACTGGTGAATGAAAAGTTGGACATCCACCAATATATGCCTGCAGCCTAGAAAGCCTGGGCTTTCATCATGTGTCCTGGGCTGCAACAAAAGTAGCGTGGTCAGCATGTCAAGGGAGGGAATTCTGCCTCTCTACTCTTCTTTTATGAGGTCCCACCCGGAATACCATGTCAAGATCTGGGGTCCCCAATACAAGAAAGACTAGAGGAGGGCCACAAAGATGATCAGAGGGCTGGAGCACCTCTCCTACAAAGACAGGCTGATGGTTGGGGTTGCTCAGCCTGGAAAAGAGAAGGCTGCAGAGACATCTCATTGCAGGCTTTCAGTACTTAAAGGAGGTTTATAAAGAAGAGTGGCTTTATACACAGGCAGATAGCAACATGACAAGGGAGAATAGTTTTAAACTGAAAGAGGAGAGATTCAGATTAGATCTTAAGGAGTAATTCTTCGTTGTGAAGCTGGTGAGCACTGGAATAGGTTTCCAGAGAAGTTGGGGGTACCCCATTCCTGGAAGTGTTAAGGTCAGGTTAGATGGGGTACTGAGCAATCTGATCTAGTGGCATCTTTGGACATGGTCGGGAGGTTGTCCTATATGATCTTTAAGGTCCCTTCCAACACAAGGCTTTCTATGATATGATGGTTATGACACCATATATGAGATCCAGGAGACAGAGCATATACTTGATCCTTGCAGGTCACTTCCATCTCAGAATATTCTGTGATTCTCTTCACTTTTGTGATCAGTGACAGAACTTGAGGGAATGGCATAAAGCTGAGTCAGGGGAGGTTTAGGCTGAATATCAGGAAAAGGTTTTTCACCTGGAGGGTGGGTGAGCTCTGGGACAGGCTCCTCAGGGAAGTGGTGACAGCACGAAGCCTGTCAGAGTTCAAGAAGTGTTCGGGCAATGCTTTCAGGAACATGGTGTGATGATTGGAGTGTCCTTTGCAGGACGAAGACTTGGACTCAGTGATCCTGGTGGGTCCCTTCCAACTTGGCATATACTGTGATTCTGTGTACTTTTATCAAAGTCATGGACAGCACCACACTGTGATGAGCACTAAAAATATTCAAAGGGAAGACCACCCTGCAGAAGGATATAAACAGTTTAGAGGAATGGGATGACAAGAACTGTATGAATTCAGCAATGGGAATTGCAAAGTCCTGTACTGGGCCCATTAGACCAGCTGGAAACAGAGTGGCTGAAGAGCTGCTCTGCTGCATAAAATTTGGAGATCCTGGTGAACAGCAGGCTAAATGTGAGTTAGCTGTGTACCTTGTCAGTGAAGAAGGCTTACAGTGCACCATGCTATAACAACAACAGCCCAGATGAGGTTGAAGAAAGTGAGGGACTGAAGCATCTCTCTTATGAGGAGAGGCCGAGGGAGCTGGGCCTGTTTAGCCTGGAGCAGAGAAGACTCAGAGGGGATTTTATTAATCTATACAGGTATCTGAAGGAAGAGTGTCAGGAAGATGAAGCCAGGCTTTTCTTGGTGGTACCAAGCAATAGGATGACAAGCAATGGGCAGAAACTGGAACCCAGGAAGTTCCACCTGATCATGAGGAAGAACTTTTTTACTGCATGGTTGATCACACACTGGAACAGATTGCCCAGAGAGGTTGTGGAGTCTCCTTCCTTGGACATGTTCAAAAGCTGACTGTACACAGTCCTGACTAACCTACTCTAGGATGACACTGCTTAATCAGAGAGTTTGGACTAGGTGACCTCCAGTGGTCTTTTCCAACTTTACGCATTCTGTGATCCTGTAAAATGGCAAAAAAAAGTTGTCATAATACCTAGTCCTGTGATATTGAGGTATTTCTGAAATATATTCAGTATACTTTTTGAAATATTGTAGCAAAATTAGGACATACAGGTTTTCATGAAATGCACAGTACAAAATAATCCTTTAGTTTCAGAGGAAAAAAAAGTTTTGAAAGAACAAGCAAATAGAATCAATTGATGTGAATCAATCATTTTATCCTCTCCCATTTTAACGCTTGTATTAACATTTCTCAGGGGTTTATCACTGATATTAATAATGTTGGAAAAGAGGACTGTGAGAAAATCAATAATTAATAGTTTAGAACAAGATGTCAACAATGTGCAGTTAAAAGTGAGGGTAAAAAGTGGTCATAAATCCTAAAATATTGATTACCTTCATCGTCCAATAAACATTTGCAGCACATGAAATCAAAGAATCAAAGATTTCTATGGAAGAAAATTACAGTTAAAGAGCATTTAGTGATGCATATCTGTATTTTCTAGCTCTTATGATCTTACCTTTACAATGCAATATTCTACTGTGATTGTTACTATTTAAGCATTATTAATGTCTTGCAAATAAGCAAATCAGGACCAATTATGTGCAGCAAGTATATGAGATTATTTATTATTAGTAGTATTTCTTTTATTACAGAATTGCAAGGAACATCAGATAAGCCCAGGTTGATACCATCTGGAAAAAATCTAATTAAGGAGTTTCTGCTTCAAGTATGTAATCTAAACAAGCAGGACAGGCAAAAGAAATCAAAAAGTGTTCTTTCCAAGACACATCAAAAACCTGCCTTAAACCATTTAAAGAAACTGGATAAACTCCGTTATTTGGCAAATAGTCTTCTGCCATGAGGCTGTGCAATAGAAACCTCAGCTATATCAGGACATCAGCCTATTTGAAAATTGAATACCAATAAGTCTTATGTTATCTTGGTATTGCTAGAATGTCTAAACACTTTTTCTTGAATTAAATGTGTTTTGATGTCAGTTTACTTGAATGATATATATGTGTGTATTTAATGTTTCATATAAATTATACTTTAAAAAGTGGAAAATTATATAGAAATACTTATGCATGTAACAAAAGACATAAAATCAGGTGACAGTACATTAGTGTCCAGTTTTGAAATTGTGGATTTCTGTTTGAACTTAAAGTTAACTGAGAGCATAGCAGAACCAGAAACTGTACCTCTGTACAGCCAGACAGATGTTAAGGTAGGGGTCCTTTAAGTGACATCAGTAACGGTATCTAAACCTTGCTCTGTGTTGGGTTAAATTCTAAAATTTTGAGTTATTTACTATTTTTTACTATGGGATTTTATGTGAGGTTTACTAGTCTCTTTAGCAGAAAAATAAAAATATGTTATATGTACATACCCATACATATAGTTGTAAATAGCATATATTTTATTTAAGAATGTGGGTTTTTTTCAAAGAATTCTCTCACCCATCTCCATGTTGAGAGGAATTGATAAAAAGCAGAAAATATGTCTACTGTTATTTGACAAAAGAAACATGAGATAGATTTAACATACTGAATTAGACATCATTAGGAGCACGCTCCTTCACAAATTGAGTAGATCCACTTTTGAAATATGTGAAAAATTTTATTAAGAGCACTTAGTGAATATTTCTTTTGTCAGTTGAATGTATAACTTATAGTACAGCATATTTCAAATAAATTTGTATTTTAATAACACAGACTAGTACCAGTTCAGATCATAATGTATTCATATTTTTATTCACAAAGTGCAAAGACATGCAACGATAATTTTGTGTCTCTGTTCCTGTTCTGCAACTTGTGCTTATGAAAATGCTCCTCCAATGAAAATAAATCTCTTGTGATTGTAAGCCATTACTCTCCAGGCTTATCAGGCTCATGTTCAAGTAATGCTCTCCCTGTCTATATGGATATTTTGGCATCACTTCAATTCTATGTACAATGTGATTTTTAAATGAATTATTGTCAGTAAAACAAGAGCTTGAGCTATAAATTTCACAGGTATAGAAGAGCATACCTTTACATCTCCTGTGTGTGTTTATTTCTTCTTCCACTTTTTCAATCAAATACAAAGGTTTCTGTTAATTGCACTATTTGGAGAGCCTAACATCTGTGCATGGATTCAGTGGCATTGGTTAATGTACAAGGGAAGCAGAAGATGAGGTTCAATGAGTCTGTTCTTCTTGCTTCTCTGCAGAGTTGTTGTGTAGGTGTCCAGTCACTGACAATGGTGAGAGCTGCAGGGTGGCCCCTATGTCAAGAGAGCAGGACTGCCCTATGCTGGACACAGCTGATTTGAGCCAGTTCAAATGGACCCACCATAGGGCACAGCTGATACCCTCAGCCTTGGATGGGAGCTCTGAGAAAACACGGGAAAGGAGTGGCAAAAAATGTTGTAGAGATGGTGAAACGTGATAAAAACCACCCTATAGATACCAATAGTCAGAGAAGGAGTGGGAGGAAGTGCAACAGATGCAGGAGCAGAAGTTTCACTGCAGCTGGTGGAGAGACCATGTTGAAGCTGCAGCCCTTGGAGAGAACCATGTCAGAGCAGATATCCACACTGCAACCTGTGGAGGATCTGAATGCAAAGCAGCTGGGTATTTCCTGGAGGAGCTGTGATCGGTGAAGAACCCATGCTGCTGCAGGGGAAGTATGAGGAGGAGGGAATGTCAGAGAGGAGCTATTCTGCTCTGCCAGTAACCATCCCTATTCCCCATCTCTCCGAATGCTGCTTGGGGTGGGGGAGAGACAGAGTTTGTCCTTTTTTTTTTCCTTACTTTTCAAATATATTTTAATAGTCAATAAATTAAATCAATTTTTATCAAGGTAATTTTGTTTTACCTGTGATGGTAATTTGTAAATGCTCTCAGTGTCTTTACCTTGATCTATGAGCTTCTCCTGTTTGAGGAGGGGGAGTGAGAGAGCAGCAGTGAGAAAGCAGCCTGGCAGCCAGCCAAGCTAAATGCACCATAGATGAGGAGATGGTCATGTGCTATGATGTCAAATAAATTTTGCATATTTAAAGATTGTAAACAGACTTCTTTCTGTCCTTTTCATAAGAGTTATAATTGGGTTTTTTATCTTTAATCTTCTCACACCCCCCCAAAAAAAAATCTCTTTTGATTTACAGTGTATTGCACAGTGCTTTATGAAATGGAGCCCTTGCCTTGATTTTTAGCACAGCTTCAGTTATCATGAGTAATATTTTATCTGATAACCTAAATAAAATTTTACCATTTCATCTAGTTGGCTGCAAATGACATATGTATATATTTCTTCACTGGATGTGTGCCAGTACATTATTGAAATAAAATGGAAGTGAGAAAAGCCAACATTAGTGTTAGAGCTTTTTTTTTTTTTTTTTTGTTTTATGGAGTTTTTGAACAAATTCCTGGTTAGGTCAATATGAGTTTTGTTACTGATTTGAAAGTTGTGATAAGAATGTGTAAAATATCTTAGCCTGCATTTAACAAAATAATACATGTCTGCACATGTCTACCATTCTTTTTCAATCAATTACATCAGGAATGCTAAAATGACATTACATAGCTCCTGTTTTAAATGAAGTTCATGACTGATAGTTGACTTCATCACATGCAGAATTGAACATCTATATGCTGCTATATTTTCCATACATTAATGTGTAATATTATGTAATATGCAATAAATTAATGATTTTCACTTAATGGGAAGTATTTTGTTCATTGATATTGCTTTTTAATAAACAATCTTGTAAAATTAGAGAATTTTCTTTTGATACTTCAGGTGACAGTAGAAACTTATAGCAGATGGAGCATAGAACCCACAATATTGTGAGAACCACTGGGAAAAAGGATGTGCTTCCAGCTGAAATTATATTTTCTGAGAATCTAAACTATCTGCTTGTTTCTCATGTTTTGCTTTCAGATTCTTACTTGAACTAAATGCAAATTGGACCATAACCTGAGGAAATTATCAAAAGAGAACATTTATAAGTGTGTATATATAGAGAGATATGAATAATTCTAATCTCCTTGTACATAGTTTCTAATTTTTTTTAAATATGTTTTCTATGATACACCCACATACATTTTTCTGAATAGAAATTTGCAAAATATTTTGGATTTAAGAATATTAAATATTATTCTTCATTATATAATCAATATAATGTGCTCTGAATGAAACAACTGTAGCATTTATCCTACTCACTACTACATATAAATTTTTCAATATACTCAAAAATTCACCTTCCAAATGCCATTGTATATATATTACCTTTGCACATTCATAGGTTGGATATTAGAAAGAAGTTCTTTACGGAGAGAGTGATCAGGCATTGGAATAGCCTGCCCAGAGAGGTGGTGGATTCACCGTCCCTGGAGGTGTTTAAGAAGAGACTGGACGTGGCACTGAGTGCCATG
>JAWWLV010000001.1:94905610-94944385 GCA_035041135.1 Platyrinchus mystaceus
CCATCTCACTTTGGGTTGAGATGAGGGAGGGGGGCTTGAACTCAGGAATTGGATTTTGGGGCTCTCAAACCATTACAAAAACAAAACTGATCTCAGACGGTTTCTCTTAAATAGGCAAAATTCAGGTAAATCAAAGACATGAAATGATAATGCTTCTGGACCTGAAATCTCTCAGAAATCAAAAAACTGAAGTTACAAACCGAAGTTCATAAAACATTAACTTCGTAGAATGCATCACCCTGTGCTAAGTATTTGGTGAGTAGTTGAATTGCATAATTTTTATCAACTGGTGAAAAGTGTTATTATTTAAAAAGTACGACACAAACTGTGCCAAAGATGATAAGTCCATCAACATTCCTAACAGCTGAGAACTAAATGCTACGCCATCTGCTTGCTGAAATAAGATGGCATGCTAAAATGTTTTGGTGGAATACAAATTGAATGCCAATTCTGATTGATGCTTCAAGGAGTTTGGGGATTTTTATTATTTTAATGCACTTTGGTCATGATACTACAGATCATCTGTATAATAGAAAAAATATTTTGAAAGCATCCCCTTTTACCATTCCTCTGAGAGCAGAATAGACAGATTGATCAAACCTTGATTTCTCTTTCCTTTCAGACAATCAAAAATAAGAATGTTGTATATAAATGTAGTATATAAATGTAAGTCAGAGTCAGATTAGCTGGCACTGGAAACTGTTTTAATAGTAACAAAAAGAAAGAATTAAGACTGATAGAAGAAAGTTAATTAGTTTCTGTTGCAAATTATGAAGTGCTTTTGGATTTCACTAGTTTTCTGAGAAAAGAAATAGCTAACAACAGATAAAGTGAGAACGTTGCTGCCAGAACTGCCTTTTCTACATATATGAATTATACTTTGTGCACTATATTGAAAAAATTATGTTAAAAGAATGCCAGAGTTCAAAAGTTAGGGATTTCAGAATTAAGGATGACAGCATTCTCGATCTGCCTGCCTGTGCAAATACAATTTCATATTGTCTTTGCATACACAATTAGATAATATTTTTGCCCACAACTCCTGTCTTTTTCAGTGAATATTAATTTTGATTGCAGAGCTTCCTTTTCTGTTGGTATACACATTTAGCCTGTGTATTTGTTTTCTGTGTCCAGGTTTTGGTAGCAGGGGGCCTACAGGGGTGACTTCTGTGAGAAGGTGCCAGAAGCTTCCATGTCCAGCAGAGCCAATGCCAGCCAGCTCTAGGATAGACCCGCCACTGGCCAAGGCTGAGCCAGGAATGGTAGTAACACCTCTGTGATAATATATTTAAGACGGAAAATAAAAAAAATATTGGGCAGATGAAAATTGCAGCCAGAGAAGAGTGAAGTGAGAACATGTCAACAACTCTGCAGACACCAAGGTCAGTGCAGAGGGAGGGGTAGGAGGTGCTCCAGGTGCTGGGGCTGAGGTTCCCCTGAAACCTGTGGTGCAGACCGTAGTGAGGCAGCTGTGCCCCTGCAGAGATCCACCTGCAGCCCGTGGAGGAGCCCACACCGGAGCAGGTGGATGCCCAAGGAGAATTTGACCCCATGGGAGGCCCAAGCTGGAGCAGGGACCTGCAGACCCGTGGAGAGAGAAGCCCACACTGGAGCAGGTTTTCCTGGTACCACCTGTGGCGCTGTGGGGGACCCACACTGTAGCAGCCTGTGCCTGAAGGACTGCACCCGTGGAAAAATGACCAATGTTGCAGCAATTTATGAAGAATGGTTGCCTCTGTGAAGGACTCATGCTGGAGAAGTTTGTGAAGGACTGTCTCCCGTGGGAAGGACCCCACAGGAAGAAGGAGAACCTATGTAGTAAATTTGAATACTGTTTTTAAATATTTGGGAACTTGTGCCTTAACCACTAAAATGTTAGCATGTGCACAGCATTTTAAAAACTTTCTTATCTGAGTTTTCTGCCTGTCAAATCTCATAAAGTGTTTTAAGGAAGTTCAATCTTACAGCAGCCAGTTTGGGGATCAGGGTTATAACTACTTTCTTCTAAATGTTTTCTCTGTTTGTGTGGTACTTGGATGCTATTTGTGTTGAAAATGTGGACTGTGTGAGACATCCTATGCAGTTTGGAAAAATCTCACCAAGAAGTCTTGTAAAGCCAACACACCTGTACAATTGCTATGCTCTTTTCATGCTGCATAAAGGAAGCCAAACTGGTGCTTGAACCACATCCAAATCACAAGACTTTTAATTGCATCCTTCTGGGCTATCCAAATGTTCTACTGTGGGAGGAAGGGAAGCAACAGTGGTTAATACCATTTAATGCTTCAGGATCTGTAGATGCAACCTGCCCAGACAAGTTTTTTTACTCAGTTTCCAGGAGCCAGCCCTTTCTCAGTCTGACTCGTGTCTTATTGTGCTGAGAACTAAAGGCAGCAAAATCTACATCAATTTAAGAAACTGACTGTGTTAGAAAATTTTATTTTTAGGAAAAAAAACCAAAAAAGAATATTTATTTAGAATAAGAACAAGATAAAGACCACCATTTCCAATTTGGGAACCCATCCTGGAGTGAATAAAGCTTCTGTTTAGAGTTGTATTTTCTAATCTTTGAACCCCATTATTGAAATCTACAAAGAAAACAAGCCACAAAATCATTTATTATTACATCACGTATGTATATATAGTAAATAGAAAATCTACTAAAATCTTCTTTTATACAAAAGGAAAGACATACATTTTCTAATCTGGACAGGCCATGAAATGTTTAAAAAATCATAAAATGTCTTATTTCCTGATGAGAAACATTTACTTTTGAAAGAACAGAGATGCATTATCAATGATTTTTCTCCTTCCATATGGTCATTTATGTTCAGATCAATGGGCTGACAGGGCACAAATGAATGTAAGCATACTGCAGACTTGTACAAGAAAAAGGCAACTAGTAGGCATGACAACTGCTGGTTATAGATTAATGTAAATCAAAGTTGTTAAGATCTAAGACAGATACAGCTGCTGCTAGCATGGCCCAGGAGTAGAAGCACAGCTGTAAGAAAAATCTCACAGTGCTGGGGAAAATAAAAAAATAAGCTCAAAACATAAAAACAAGTAACACAAACAAAGTAGATTTCTTAGATACATTGAAAGCATGTACCATCTTCCACATGTTTGTAATAAATCTGTAAAAATGTGGGCTATGGTAATGAATCTGTACTTAAATGTAGAAGTAAACAAATACCAAACACAAAATAAGTAATTTTAGGTATTTAGGACAGAAGATCCCTTCCAACCCAAAAGACTCTGTGATTCTATGATTCTATAAATTAATGGTAAAAAGCTAAAAAGAATTGGGCAATGTTCCATGTCAGGACACTCTCACAGAGGTGACTATTCAATAAAGAATGCAATAAGGATGAAATGCCAGTGCAGTAGTGGAGCCAGCTACTGATGTAGTTCGTATGAATACAGCAGGCATTGGATACTGAGGAGATTACATGGTTTTTATCAGAACAGGACGCTCTTGAAAACCTGGTGAGAGAGTAGGGAGAGAATGGCAGGCGGGCATAAGTCAGACGCCGTCGTGATTGTGGCAGAAATATATTAGGTGCCTGTTTTGAGATCACTGTAGAAAAGCTATCACTCAGGCTATCTCTGAAAAGAAAATGTTTGGTATTTGTAAAGAAGAACAGAAAATTGATAGGACATTCTACTGAAAGTCCTCTCCATGAGGGGGCAGGAGTAGCAGAGAGACTCTGTGATGAGCTGACTGCAATCCCCATTCCCCATCTTCCTGCACTGCTGGGTGAGGGAGGTGAAGGTAGAGAGTTTGGATGCAAAGATGACTCCAGGAGGAAGGGAGGTATGGGGGGAAGGTGTTTTAAGGTTTGTTTTGGCTTCTTATTATTCTGTTCTTATTATTGGTAATAAAGTCAATTGATTTCCCCAGAAATATATGTAAACCCTCTAATTTCTTTCCTTTATGAGACAAATTTTGCTTCTGAGAGATCATGACCTTAGTTCATTAATATTTCTAGGGAAAGCATGGTGACATACTTGAATCTCCCTGCTTTCATGAATTGTCACTATATTATAATATTTTCTTCTGCTATTGAAGAAGAGAATGGTGGTGGACTGTACCATTTTTAGGTAATTACATTATCCCAGACTAGCAAAGGAAGTGGTTTATTCAGACCTTATGGTGGAAAACTTCTGGCTGTAAAAGACAACTCTCTGTATCATATATCAGGAAAGGGTTAATAGATGGAGATAAAGAGTGTCTGAGTATGAATACTGGTGGACTTAACTTGATCAGAAAATTCATGGGTTACTTGGCATTTCAAAGAAATGGAAAGTCAATCATATTACTTCTGAAAAATGCAAGAATAAAAAGATCTCTGACCAAGTAGCCATTATTCTGTTGAGAGAGAACTTTTTAGTTTCATTCAGTTCCTATCAAGCATTTTTCTGGTAAAACTGCTTAGGATTATTGCTGAAATCCTCACAAGTCTTTAGCATGACAGAGTTGGGTTTTTTTTCTATGTAAATTTCTAGTATCGTCATATCTATTATTTGTGCCCATTTAATGTGCAGAAAATCACCTATGATGTGGGTCATGCTTTCTATAATAATTTTTGTGGCTGAATGATTGCTGAAAATCCTTATAGAGTTTTTTATTGAATTTATTCTTCTGAGAATTAAGATAATACCACACTTAATATGGACCATTGCATCAATTGAGCTGTTCAGGGTATGCTGGTCAGCTCTTCTTTTATCTTTTTTCATACTTCCATTGAGGCTTTTGTCTTGTTTCTAGAGTGATATTCAGTCAGGTTGATCTTGAAATTAACACTAAATTTCTCTGACATAAGTTTCTCTGACACATTATTTTTCTATAGTGCTTTTGCGGATTCTCAAATCATAATTATTTCTTCCATCAGGGTAAAATTTGAACCATTTATTGAAACAGTTTTCTGGTTATACTGATGCTGGGTGAGGGCCTTTGGAAGGCACTAATCTTAAAGTATTATAGAGTAGGAAAAGCAGGCTATCCTTCCAGAAACTTTGAACTTAGAGCGTTGAGCAAAGCTACTATTCACTCAGGGTTTGGACATAGTTATAAAAATGGGTCATGGGAGCACGGAACTGGGAGAAAGAAGGAATTGTTATATAAGTGTGCAGCACGTCAGAAGGTACTCATCATGAATACATCCTCAGTGAAAACAGACCATTAATCTTGTTCAATATTAATAACTTTGAGTCATTAATGGCTAACTGTTGTGGAATAGCACAAGCATTACCACAGCTTAAGAAAGAGGTATTTTAATGACATAGTGGACTTAGTAAAGCTGAAGAAGCATGGATTTTTTCATCCTGATCCAACCACTGAGATTCTTAAAAGTTTGCTGAGCAATGCTGAATGGAGTTAAAGATTGAGCATGCATGGTAATAGAATGATGAGAGCCCAGGGCATGAAGAAGCAGACACAATCTGTCTTCTAATTTGGTTTTGTTTGTTTGTTTTTAAATTTAAACAAACAACCAAAGTTCATTGAAAGAACCATGACTTTTTTCAGGGAAAAATTAATATGACCAATCTCTATAAAAAAATCTTAATAGAATTCAGGGAGATAAGGCTAATTACTCACAAATACACACACATAAAAACCAAAATTAAAACAGAAGAGAAATTAACCTTCCCCTCTATTCCAAACAGGAAAGAGTAGATGAAAGCTTGTTTGTTGAGAGAGCACCATTTCAATAATTTCTGTGAGGAATGGAATGTAACATCATCTCACATGCCCCTGCTGAGAAAAATATAAATAAGCTTTTCTGTGAAAGAGGTGGAATGATTCAGTTAAAATGTGACAAGGTCCTCTCATACCTACAGGGCTGTTTCTGTAGTTTTCTACAAATTTTCTCTGGCATATGATATGCTTTTTTGAGTGAATATGAAACAAATCATAAATGTTTCCTCCAGTCTGTAGGCAAGCCTTTGTTGAACCATATTCAACTGATATCCTTTGGGAAATTAAATGAGCATGTGAAACAATCCTATAATTACTTGTGTAAAAATTATTTGAGCTTCTCCTTAGCTATAGACATTGTTTTAAGTTCACTGAGAAAACAGTCGATCAGTTAATGACCTTTATTTCTACATAAAGGCTCTCTCTTGAATTTCTGAAAAACATAGAGATGAAAGACACTGAGTTTCTATAAAATTAATGAAATGGACAGATGTAAGTTTGTATCCTACAGTTTTGAAGAAATATTGGATCAGGGGAGGTGTTTTTAAGAGCATTGGTCTGAGTCCTTTCCTATTAAAAGTAAGATATGAAACATGTGATACTCAAATTTTGTATTTACCTGTGGCTTGAAAGCTGCCCAGGGGAAAGGGACCTGGGAGTGTTGATCAAAAGCCAGCTAAACATGAGCCAGCAGTGTGCCCAGGTGGCCAAGAAGGACAATGGCATCCTGGCCTATATCAGAGATAGTGTCGCCAGCAGTACAAAGGCAGTAATTGCCCCCCCTTTACTCGGCACTGATGAGGTCGCACCTCAAAACACATGATCAGTTTTGGGCCCCTCACTACAAGACACACATTGAGGTGCTGGAGCATGTCCAGAGAAGGGCAATTTGGTTGGTGCAGTGTCTGAAGCACAAGGCCTATGAGGACCAGCTGAGGGAGATGGGGTTTTTTAGCCCGGAGAAAAGGAGGCTCGAGGGGCACCTTATCACTCCTTACAATTACCTACCAGTTGTAGTGAGGTGGGGGTTGGTATCCTTTCCCAAGTAACAAGCAATAGAGCAAGAGGAAATGGCATTAAATTGAACCAGGAGAGGTTTAGATTGGATATTAGGTAAAAAAATCTTCACTGAAAGTGGGGGGTCAGACATTTGAATAGACTGTCCAGGGAAGTGGTGGAATCATCATCCCTGTAAGTGTGAAAAAGGCATGTGGATGTGGTACCTGGGGACATGGTTTAGGGATAAACATAAAGGTGCTGGATTAACGGTTGGACTCAATGTTTGTAGAGGTCTTTTTCAACCGTAAGGGTTCTATGATTCTATGAAAAGTTAGGTGTTTTACACTGTCTAGTTATGCAAGCTAAGCCTCTTTGGAGAAAGGCTGTTCTGGTTTGTCAGCCAAGAGAGGTGGGGGTTTTTGGTACAATAAAGGCAAGATAATAGAGTGTGTGACTGCAAAAGAGTTCATGTCAGTATAACTTACATCAAAGTTGTGGACTTGGAGCTGGTATTAGTTGTAGGCAGTGGCTGCTCTAAATTAGAAGTGGTGCCACAACCACTCTGGAAAATCTTTGAAGGATAGACCCAGTCTGAATCTTGAGATTTCTAACTGATCAATAAAAAATCCCCATTACTCTTTGCCACCTTTTGTAACGCAATTTCATCACTGCTTACTAAGTAGAAGGGATACAAGGACAATGAAACCCCGAGTGGCAAATCAAATTAAAACACAGCATACACAGAATACAACATGAAATAAACCACACAACTTTCTCTGGTTTCAGCTGTAGAATTAATTATCAGAGGGGTGTGTGATTTGTTTGTCAATTGTTTGCTTTTTAGTTTTTTGGCCTTATGGCTTTTTTTTAGTATATGTGTCATGGGGGAACATCTGAATTGGTAAAGAAGGAACAAGATTTCATGGGGGAACATTAGTTAGGGTAGAGTTCAGTGTACTACTGAAAAAGGAGAAATTCCCTTGTGTTTGTGTAGATCATATCTGACTCTCCTTTTTAAATTAAATATGACTCAATTTAAAATTAAATTAAACAAGAAATTCTTTGCTTGTTTACAGAGAAAAAGATTTGGTGACTTTTTAATTCAAGAGGTTTAAACTTTTATTTTTCTGTTAATAAAAGCATTATCAATTAAAAAAAAAAGGGAGAAAAAAAAGAAAGAGAAATAAACAAATCAACCCAATCCCTGAACTATGTTTTCTATATGGATTTTTAAATTATAAACATACTGTTTATCTTTATAAATTATATCTTCATAATGCGTAAGAAGTGTCATGTGGAGAATGTGATACTCACAGAGAACTAATTATTCAGTTGTACAAGGCAACTGCTTGGATATACTTTTACCCTAACAAGGGTACATAGGTACAAAACATTTTCCTTCCCTTGTATAAATTATTTTTGGTTAAATGGCTGGTTAAAATCATGAAATGAATATTCCACACCTGTTAAACAAAAATTGATCTTGAAACAGAAATATTTACTATGTAGCTCCATCTTGAGTCAAGAGTGAACACAGATTAAAAATTATGCTGCTGTGATTCTGGTATTGTTTTGCATGAATTAATATAAAATTTAATAATTTGTTTTTCTTTAGAATGAAATTTTAAAAAATTAATTAGAATTTAATATATTTTACTCTATAGAATACTTATTTTTTTATGTACTGAAATTGCATGTGTGTTTCAAATAATACAGAGTTATTTTTTCTGTCAAAACAAATTAAAAGATGCTAGGATTGTTCTCTAATGGTCAAGCGAACATAGATACAATTACACTCTCCAATCTTCTAAAAGAAGATGATCTTATGCTAAATGCTTATTCAGAAGTGGAAAGCTTCCTGCACCATGGTACACCAATAGCTGAGCCCAGTTTTTTAGAAGCTTGCTGACTAGTCAAGACAAAAAAATGTGTGAGATCCTACCTCAAAAATTTAACAATATACAAAACCAAGTTCCAGCTCCTAAGAATATGATCTGAGTCTAATTTAATAGTAGAGATGTAGCTTTTGAATTTGAAGTAGCCTATGACTAAAACAGTACATACATAATTTCTTCACTAAAATAAGTAAAAAATTTAATGTATTTCTTGTCAGCTTTGTAGTGTTAAGTCAGAAGCCTGGCATATATTGGTTTTCCATCTTCCTTCCTTCCTTCCATTCTTCCTTCCTTCCTATCTCTTTATATCTTTTTTCTTTCTTTTCTTTCTTTCTTCCTCTATTTCTATATTTCTCTTTTTTTCCCCTCTTGTCCTCCTCTTTCTTTCCTTTTTTTTTTTTTTTTTTTTTTGTTTTTTTTTTGTTTTATTGGGGTTTTTTCCTTGTATCTCTTCATGAAGTTAACATATGAGATGGGGTAAACATTCTTTTCTCTCTACTGGGACCAGATTTTACCCTGAAATGTCAGGAGCTTGCAAAGCATTTTAATTTTCATCTTGTCAATCGAGAGGCTAAATGCCCAGAGTTACAAAACCCCCAATATTACTGAAAGTCAGAGGGGTTGAGGGATGCCAGGGTATGGTGCTGAAAACTGGGATCTACTAAAGGTTCTGTGGGAACTTGAATAACTACAGTTGTATCTCTTTACATGGTTCCTAAAAGGATCTGAACTGCACATTGTCACTTATAACTACTTTTCAGCATATAACTAAGTGTCCAGCTTCACACATCAACCTTACATGTTTTTGTCCTGTATTTAACACCTGTAAACCTGTGACTTTCACAGATGAGCTATCTTTGATACTGCAGTTTCGGTGTACTTTTTCATCATAAAGCTGTATAAAACAAATAAGGCTTTACACTGCAATCCTTTTGATTGTGAAACCCATGCCTCACAGATTCACAAAATGGTTGGGGTCAGAAAGGATGCCTGGAAATCATCTAGTCCAATACCCCTGTTAAAGCAGGTTCATCTGAAGTGGGTTGCACAGGATCACGTTCATTTGGATTTTGAATATTTCCAGAGGAGACTCTACAAAGTCTCTGGGGAGCCTGTTCCAGTGCTCAGTCACCCTTATAATTTTTTCTTCATATTCAGATGGAACTTTCTGTGTATCAGTTTCTGTCTGTTGCCCCTTTTCCTGTTGCTGGGCACCACTGTGAAAACTCTGTCCCCATCCTCTTGATATCTGCTTTTAAAATATTTGTACAGATTGATAAGATCCCTTCTCAATCATCGCTTCCCCAGGCTAAACAGACCCAGCTCCCTCAGCCTTGTAAGTGAAGTGCTTCAGTCCCCTCATGGTCTTCGTATCCCTCCACCAGACCCATCTTGTCTTTCTTGAACTGGGGATCCCAGAAATGGAAACAAGCCTCTCCCAATCTGTTGGCTACACTTTTCCTAATGCAGCCCAGGATACTACCATCTTTTTTTTTTTTGCAACAAGGGTACATTGGTGGCTCAAGGTTATCTTGTTGTCCACCAGGATTCCCATTCCTTCTCCATTGAGTTGTTTTCCAGAAGGTCAAGCCCTAACCTGTACTGTTGCATTCCTTCCTAGAAACTTACATTTGCATTTTTTAACTTCATTATGTTTTTTGCTCTCTGCCCAAGTCTCCAGCTTGTCCAGATATTGCTCAGTGGCAGTGTAGCCTTCAGATGTATAAGAGACTGCTCCCAGTTTGTATTATCATAGCTGAAGGTACATTCTGTCCCTTCATCCAGGTCATTGATGGATAAGCTGAACAAGACTGAACCCAGTACTGACCTCTGAGAAACACCACTATTTGCAGGCATCCAGCAGATGCGCCACTGATCACAACCCCCAAAGCTATGCCTTTCAGACAGCTCTCAATCTACATCACTGTCCACTCATTTAATACATGGTCCTTGAGCTTGCCTATGAGGATGTTAAAGGAAACAGTGTCAAAAGCCTTGCTGAAGTCAAGGTAAAAAACATTCACTGCGCTCCAGTTATCTACCCTGCCAGCCATTCCATCGTTGAAGGCTATCGAATCGGTCAGGCATGGTTTCTCCTTGGTGAATCTATGTTAGCTCCTCCTGATAGTCTTATTTTCATCTACATGCTTACAGATGATATCCAGGATGAGTCACCAGGATGACTCAGGATCACCTTTCCAGGGATGGAGGTGAAGTTGACTGATCTGATATTTCCTGAGTAATCCCTCTCACCCTTTCTTAAGAATGGAGTAACTTTGGCTTTCTTCCAGTCCTCAGGAACCTCTCCCATTCTCCATGACCCTTGAAATATGACAGAGAATGGCTTAGCAATAACAACTGACATTTCCCTCAGCACTCATGAATGCATCCCATAGAAGCCCATGGATCTGAGGGTGTCAGGTTTGTCTAAATTACCTCTGATCCATTTTGACCAAGGGAAAGTCTTCCTTTCTCCATATTTTCTCTCTTGCCTCTAGGGTCTGAGATTCCTAAGGGCTGGCCTTAGCAGTAACAAATGAATCAAAAGCGTCTTCTCTGTATTCACCATCAGAGCACCCACCTCATTCATCAGTGGGCCTACATTTTCCCGAGTCTTTCTTTCTTTTGAAGAAGCCCTTTTTGTTGTTCTTGACATCCCTTACCACATTTGATTCCAAATGGACCTTATCCTTCCTTATCGCACCCCTGAATACTCTGACAAAGTTCCTATACTCCTCCCAAGTTGACTGTCCCTTTTTCAACATTCTGTAAACTTCTGTTTCCAGTTTAGCCAGAAGCTCCTTGTTCATCCATTCAAGTCTCCTGGACTCTTTGCTTGCATCATTGGGATGCACTGATTTTTAGCTTGAAGGAAGTGATGTTCTAATATTAACCAGCTTTCTTGGGTCCCTCTTTCTTCTGTGGCTTATTCCCACTGTAGTCTACCAAGCAAATGTCTGAAGAGGCCAGTGTCTGCTCTCTTGAAATCCAGTGTAACAAGCTTGCTGTATGCTCTCTTTACCACTCTAAAGATCTTGAACTGAACCATTTCATGGTCACTGCAGGCAATGCTGTCCTTGAGCTTCACATTACCCACAAGGCCCTCTTTTTTAGGTGTGAACAAAGTCCAGCATAGCACTTCCCCTCATTGGCTCCTCTATCTCTTGGAGAAGGAAGTTGTCACCGATGCCATGCAGTGTTGTCTCTCCAATAGATTTTAGTGAGCTGAAGCCCCCCCAAGAGGACCAGGGCTTGTGGATGTGAGGCTGCTCCTACCTGTGTGTAGAGGCCCTCATCAGCTCAACTCAAGAAAATCTCGTCCGGCAATAACTATTTATATATTAAAAAATATGTCAGGTTTTTGACATTGTGAGAGATGAAGCAAAGTATAAGAGCACAAGAACAAATTATTGCTGGTTAGAAGCTAAATGTTGGAATTCTATAGTCAGTTCCATCTAACTGGTTTTCTGGAGAATCCTTTCTCTATGGCTGTCATGTCTGCTTCATAGCGCCTATTTTATGTTTGCTCTTCCTGCTCTCTTGGTTGACCAATTCAAAAGATAGATGAAGAATTAAAGAAGCAAGAGCAGCTGAGCCACTGGCTTCGGCAGATTGCTCAGGGACCATCTTCAGCTTTTGATAAGACTGCCACAGCTTGTGATTGCATCTCATAACTGTTTCCTAGTTACCACTCACAATCAAAGTCAGAATTCAGGGACTGTGGAAAAGACAGATAATGACCTTGGCAAGTGTCTAGGAACAGAACTGAGAAATTATTTACAGCACTTGCCTTCAAGGGATAATTTGGCAATAGAACTACAAAGCAGGTTTCTGTGGGCAATGCTGAAATTAGTAATAGACTTTTAAATATTAAAGCCCCCTAAAAATAACCACAGATGGAATAAGGGAAAAAAACCTCTGGGACCTATTTTCCACCTCAGCTGGCAACATACAATTCTTGGTTTAATAACAAAAGACATCTTATTAAATTACATTAATGTGAGTCTGTTGCTTAGTGCAGGTGTCAGGCTGATAGTGTTGCTAATACCTACTGTAGACACACATGCTGCTATGAAAAGCTGGCCAATATTTCAGTACAAGTGACATGCATGTATTATCTCCCAGTGTTCTGAGAGTATCTAATTAAATTTAATGTTTGTAAAAAATGCCTTCATAGATTTTATAATATTCATGTATAGATATGCAGATATAGATATTCAAAGGTCAGTCCTTCAAATCTGTATTCAGGAAGGAAAAGCAGCAAATAAATGTGATGACACTTTGGGTCCTCAGATTGCAGGGACTGGTGTGTGTGCAACAAATATGTCACTTTCTCATAATTCAGACTGTGCTTCTTCCGTTTATAATAAATTGATTTTTCAAGTGTTAAAAAATTATTTTTTAATGTTGCAATGGGTAAAAATATTCATCACCAATATCACCTACTGAATGTCCAGCACAAAGATCTCCTATGTTCAATTTCATAGTTTGTCAATAAACTATATGAAAAAGCTTAATATCCAAATAAACCATGTTGACTCTAATGTTTTTCAAATATGTTGACTTTCTCAAAAAAAAAATAAAAGACACTGGCAGTCTAGTGTTTCAGTACAATTATACTGAGTTTACAAATACCTGTGGCATATCAGGTGATAAAAAAATGGCATCACAAAGCACTGAATCTGAAACTAATAGACAAATAAAAGGTACTATAATGCATACATACTGTAAAACAATATATTCTACTCATATTCAAACTTTGTTACAGACTGTGAAGATGCTCGAGGATCATCAATTTTCCTTAAGAAAATGCTCTTCTAAAAATGGCTGTAAGAGTAATCCACTTCTGTCAGGGTTCATATTGTCCCTCCTCACCTTGATCTGAAAAGCTTTACAATGTGTGGCTCGGACACTCTGGCTTAAATGAGGCAAAAATTCTCTGAAACAAACTTATGTACTTTTTTCATCAATCTTTAACCTACTCTCTGTTCAGGAAAAGGTGATAAAAAGTTATAATGAGTAAGCTATGTCTCAAAGGGCCAAAACCTACTATTTCTGCCTACTGAAATCTCCTTTACAAGGATTTTCAAGTGAAAGTGCTTGTACCTTAGATTTTCACTTGCTCATCATCAGGAAGAACTCTTGATTTTAAATGGGATAGTGTTTTGGTTTGACTCCAGCAATCAACCAAGTGCAACTCAGCTACTCACTCACTGTCCCACCAGAAGGACTAGGGAGAGAATTGGAAGGGTAAAAGGTAGAAAACCTGTGGGTTGAGATAAAGACAGTTTAATAGGAAAACAAAACTTCTCACACAAGCAAAGCAAAACTAGGAATTAATTCACTGCTTCCCATGGGCGAAAAGCTGTTCAGCCATCTCCAGGAGAGCAGGGCCCCATCACTCATAATGGTTACTTGGGAAGACAAACATCTTCAGTCAAACATCTCTCCAGTCCTCCTTCTTCTGACAGCTTTATATACTGAGCGTGATGTCATATGGTATGAAATATCCCCTTGTGTGGTGGTTTTGGCTGGGCGTTCCTTGGTGATCAGTTTGTAACCAAGGAAGTGGCCATGTTCCCAGTATTCCATACGATTTTTTCGTAAACCAGAGTATAAATAAGAAGGGAGGAGTGGCCTTTGCTCTCTTCCCTTCCGGTGAGGTTTGAAGGCGGCAGATCCCTGTGGCCGGTCCTGCTTCTGTGGAGGAGTGAGGCCTAATGAGGCCTTGTAGGCCTTGGGAGGTGGTGGCGTGGCAGCAGTGGTTGGAGTGATTGGGCTATCTCAAGGAAAGCATTAAGCTTTCTTTTGGCTAGTCCTTTATTGAGTGTGTATACCTGTTAACGAGTTTGGGTTTTTTTGTTTTATCCCTTTTCTCTTTCCCCCTTTTCTGTTTTCAGGTGTTGGGTTCTGTTTCTTTTTTTTTTTTATTTATGTGTATATAATTTTGTAAATTGTATATAAATGTAATATAAGTGTAAATATATACTATATATATTGTTTTAGCTCTCTCTTTTATTTCAGTTCTCTTGGTTTTTTTCTTTTTGGTTTGGGGGAGGGGGGAAGCTCTCTCGCGATGGGGTTTAGGGACTTGGCAGGGAGCCAGCTCCAAAACACCACACCTTGATCAACTGGAGTCACCAGCTGTGTCTCCACCCAACTTCCTATACACCTGCAACTTCCTCACCAATGTGAAGATATAAAAAGCAGAAAAGGCCTTGGCTTCATTGTAAGCCCTTCTCAGCAATACCAAAAACATCTCTATATTATCAACCCTGTGTTCAGCATAAATCCTAAACAAAAACCCATACTACCCATCATGAATAGAAATGATTCTACCTCATCCCAAACCTGTACAGACAAGTCATTCAACTAGCACTCCATTTCTGAGCTGATCAAAGTACATATTTATTATAGGAGCTCCTTTTTCTTCTCCCTGTACATCTTCATTATGGACTAGTTGTGAACCATAATTATTTTCTCATTAGCTGTAATTGCTTGAAATATTTCTAATATGTACAAGACAGACTAAGAGGATTTATTATCTTATCATACTGGGTCACCTCATACTCACTGCTGTTTATTCACATGGTAAGACTATCTCTCTGTAATCCAGTATCTCATCATCCATCCAGTCTACAAAATACAAGCAGACTTTGTGAAGAATAATTGTAGTTAATGGGTGCTGATGTATACTCAGGAAGGAACGACTGTATTATTACACAGGCTTACTTATTCCCTTTGTTTTCATGTGTCATTAACCCAGCACATTCATCTTTTCTCCTCCCTCTCCCAAAAGTTTCTATTGCTAGTGTTGCTGGGTTTAATTCCAGTATTTCTTGAAAGAAGTTATTCCTGCTCTTCTCTGCATAGCTTCCGACTAGGACCCAGCAGGGTACTCGGTGTGGTGAACATCAAAGAGTAATACAGTGACAGTCCATGGCCTTCAAACACATCATTTTTACTATGCATCATTGAAAATCAGACCTGTGAAAATGAAAATACTGTCCTTAAATAAGGCATTTCTTCAACAGCCAATCTGTTCCTTATTTCTTTCTGGAGTTTCTAGTATTTAAGTTAAATCTCTTTGAATATTGATCTTTTTTCAGCCTGAAGAGGAAAATTGTGAACTACTGTAAACTTACAGAGCTGTACTGATTTCAGGAATATTTCCACAATTAATATTGAGTATCTGTAAGGACAAAACCATGAAATTCTACTGTATTTAGAACATACAGATTGTCACCTAGATAAAAAAGAAAAGAAAACAAAACAATTGTAAAATTGGATACTAGGGAACCTCAAAGCTGAATTTAATCATAAAGACTGTCTATCCTGCACAACCTTCATTCAACTTTGCCTTGTCAGACTCCGCTAATAATTTCATGCTTATACGGTGGGATTATGAATATGGTTATTCATCTGTGAATATCAGGGATTCAGGTGAATTAAAAGCTCTTCCACAAACATTCATACAACAAAACAGCTGTACAAATGTCTATGATGAAATTCAGATTGAAAAGGGTACAAGGGTAGAGCTTAATTTCACAGCTCATTGAAGTCTTTTAAGAGCCTTTAAAGTGAATCCAATGGGTTTGTTCATAGAATGAAGTATTACACAAGAGTACTTAAATATGTCCCAAAGGCCGTAGAACTTTACTCACATTAGAATGATAAGTAGATAGACGTGACTTAGATTTGTAGAACAGCTACATGAGGTTATGGACATGAACAGGTTACCCTGGAATAACTAATTATGATGTATTAGTTATTTCACAGTAATAGCCTTTTTGAAAATCCTGAAGTAAACAAAATGCTGTACGATATGGTATATACCCTATGTGAAATGAGGTTAAACTTGTTCTAGAATAGACAGAAGACAAATGCACTACTGAAAAATACCTGTGTCAGCTGTCCCAAATAATAGGTCCTTGAATCTTGAGGCCTTGTTTTGAGACTCAGGTTCTAGAACTTTAGCGTTCAGTAACGTCATATACCTAGATAAAATTTAGAGTTACTGAGATTGAGGATGAAGAAAGTATCTGAAATAATTATGCAACTGAGATTCAACATCCTATAAAACACTGGAGAATTTTAAAATCAGCCTGACATTTGGCTAACAAAGAAGAGAGAACAAAGGCAGTATGCACATTCAACTATAAAATGATGCTGTGTTATATATCAAGAGGAGCAGAGTTCACCATACCCATGTGTTATTATCACCTTAACATATTTGCTCAAAGTTCAACTGTGACTGCTGCAGGAGTCAGGGTTTTTTTTTCAGAAAGCAGTAATTAGAAAATTGTTCTATCTTTTAGCAGCCTGGAGTATAGGACTTTCAAAATCAGTAAGCAGTATGTTATTTGCATGGGTTTCAATGTTAATTTCCATTTTTATTACATCCATCCTGCTTTTACTCCAGAAATATACTGAATAGGTGCCTATGGGCCATAATTACTTTTTAAATATAGATAAAAATATATATAATGGTATCTGAAAAAAAAAAAATCTTGATAACAAGGTAAATTTACCATCCATTGCAGAAATTACTGTTTTGTTTTATGGATTCCTGGAATAAGAATATGACTGGTAAATTATTTCCTTGTTTCAGTACCGTTTCATAATCTCTTTTTTTCAGATCAGACTTCAGACAAGGCATTTTGTACCAAAAAAAATCTTACATAGGAAGTGTATGTATACACACTTACATGTGCATGTAGACTATACATGCTGAAGAGGTTTGATATTTGAATTTATTTTCCTATATACCATTTATCAATAATCTCATATGGTAATCATATGACATTGGTTGTTAACATTTTCTTTGAACAATAGAAAAACCATTTTGAGATTAATTATGCGTTAATATTAGTGGAAGCTACTCACATGTTATTTGCAAGATTCATACCTCTAACAGTCCTGATTTCTAGTACTGTTGCAGTAAGGGTATTGGGATTTAACAGAAAATAAACCCCCTTCATTTGCATCTCAAGGGTTGTGTAAATTAATATGTTAATGGGGCTTAATGAGGATCCTTTTCAGAATTTATAATTGACAAAAGAGGTACAATAGACACTTTGCTCTTCCTTCACATACTGAGGCAGCAGTATAGGCTCTCTGATTGTCATCAGCAGGTCTTTGCACACATCCTTATCTCCTTAGTGAACCAGATTCATAATGAGGTTTGTTTTCCATGGTGAAGAGAGTGTGACTGTTGGCTGGTACAGAGGTGTGGTGTTCTTCTGTACCTCACAGAACATCTGGTGATGAGACATCCTCTTCATTCCAGATATTCAATTGTTAGGCCTTGCTTGAGTGAGGTGCAAGATAGCAAAGGGCACAGCTCCTGTTTTTTCTCAACCAATGTCATCGATTCTTCAGCTTCTTAAAACAACACTGTACAATTCTAACCACTTACCACACTATTGCAGACAGATGTTTACAAAGTCTCTATTAACTTGCAAATAGAATACTACTTGTAAGTAAATTCCTTCAGGGTCAATTTTTTCTGTGAGTCCATGGAATAACTGATGAAAATGTGACCTATTACATTATGTTCTGTGATTTTGCTAAAGAAAATAGATTGATTTTTTTAGTGCACCAAGAGATCACAATTATAAAATCAGACCAAAATTATAAAAATAAAGATTTCACATTTGGTATCATTTTGGTGAACAGGGTTATCCTGTTAAGTGTAGCTATATGTGAGCAAAAAGATACTTTTGATTAATTATATTTTTAAGTGTAATTTTATCAAACCTAAGGAAACTTCAAATGAATCCTGAGATTAAAGACTGAATATTAGAGAAGACATTAAGATAATCCAGTGACCAATTTGACCCCATTCCTTTCAGTGTAGTTGCAATATTCCACTAAGACCCAGTATCTCTGTAATCATAATATAATGGGGTAAGGAAAGTCCTTTTAGAAATACAAGAGGGAAAAAAAGAACAGATAAAAAAGAAACGGGAAACACCACTCCCCCATCCCCAACACTTCACAAATGCCATCACTGTTGGTTGCAAGTTACTGGGAAAAAAAATTAAGTCTTTTTTAGCAGGTATATCTTGGTATTCAGAAAACAGCTCAAACTAAGAGGAATTTTAGTGAATAAAGGAACAGTTGTTGGTATACTGAGATACGTGCACATTGGAGATCCAGTTTTACGCAAAGTAATTATTAGGCTAAACTATTGCTGGTAAGATATAAGAAAATTTTTTCTGAGGTGTCAGCTGTAAGCTTCTGAGTCAAGAACTTGAAATGGCAATAGTGAAAAGAACTTGAATGTGCTAACAAGTAAACAGCCAAAGTGGTATTTCTGTGAAAGGGGCAAAAACAATACTACTATATACCAGGTCAGGTATTTTCAGGAATATGTAAGAATTGGTGTCCCTTGCAGTGAGAAAACTATGTGGCAAACTATCTTTGCTAAGTAGATAATGGCACAGTAAAAGATCATGAAGGTTAGTCGTTATGTACTGATCAACTTAGGCCAGCCATAATATTTCATGCTAGAAAAGCTATTTGATCTGTGAAAATTAAAGCATTTGAGGAAGAATATCTTAAAAGAATGTATTGCAAAGATGTTATCTCCCATGACAGAGGCAAATACTCTAACCTATGCAAGCTCATGGGACAGATAGATGCTGTATGAATGCAAATGCCAATAAACATATGGGAATATGAAACAGATGGAGAAACTTGGACAAAATTTAAGTACCATGTCAAATTGTTGTGAAACTGACATTTTACTGAGGAAGTATTAAAAAACAGAACTTTATTCTCAAGCATATTCCCTGGATATAGTGATAGAAATGTAGTAGAAGCAATGGATACTGTCATGTGTACATCAAAAGAAAATCTGATCAAAATAACTTCACTAAAACAAAATGCTGTATGTACGTTTCCTCTTTGAATTTGTGTTGTAATACTCAAAATCTCTTTTATAGACAGAAAATAAGCGTGCCTTATGTGCACATGGATATGCATATGTATGCATATGGCATATCTGTGTATATATAAATATGTGTATATATACAAAACCAAATGTTTATTTTTAGAAAAAAACAAATATCTTAAGAGTCTAGCTCAAGAATCATTACTAGCATAGACCTATTTTTTACAGAAATTATAAGAAAAATAATAGCATAATCAGAATCTTTTATACAGACAAAATCTCAGTAATACTACTAGTGTAATTAAAAATGAAACATACACAGTTCTTAGTTTCTATCCCTTTTCTTGCTTTTACACTCATCTTTTCCATGCAGCTCCGGCTCTTTGTGTTTTATTCTGGTGGTGGAGTGGGGATGTGCAGCATGTTACAGAGAGTTGTTGGTGTCTGGAGTTCTTCACTGGGAGTAATATGATGTTCATGTCAAGGGTTTCTTCTTCCTCATTATAGGAGACACTTTTGGAGCCTTTTTAACAGTTTTGATTTTTTTTTGTACACATGTTGACATGTGATGTATTCTTCATTCGTCTGCTTTCCTTGTTACATCCAAATATATTATATTAGCTGCCATTTATGTGTGTTATATACTATCCCTTCTTTTCTTTTGCTACCCAAAACTGAGTTTTGCCTGCCTCCAGTCTGCATTTCTTTAAATGATGATTACTGATTCTCACAGTTTGTCGTCTTTAGATCCAAGCCTGCTCCCTATCCTAATCTTCCCATGCAGGTACTGCTTTATGCTTCATGCTCTCTGATTTTTTGAAGACCCGTCTGTCATACTTACCAGACATGCTATTGTCTACATCACATCAGTCATAAATAAGTAATTGGAGTAATAAATGTCTTTACATAGAATAACTGCTTATTATTAGTATCCATATAAACTATGGTTGCATGACATAAAGGTGAACTGATGCACAGGAAGCTCCATCTGAACATGAGGAAGAACTTTATGGTGTGGGTGACTGAGCACTGGAACAGGCTGCCCAGAGAGGTAATGGAGTCTCCCTCACTGGAGATATCCAAAAACTGTCTGCAATCCTGTGCAACATGCTCCAGGATGACCTTGGTTGAGTGGGGAGGTTGGACCAGATGACCCACTGTGGTCCCTTCCAACCTTACCAATTCTGTGATTCTGTGAAAGTAAGAAAAAAATGAGCCATAGACATCTGGTCAAAAACCCTGACAAACCCCAGTCCTGAGGCTTTGGAAATTCAGTATAAAGCATGGTACTAACAGTGACAATACTATATCACAGGGCCACAGGATGATAGTGTTTTGCATTTTTGTCACTAAAGAGAAAAGTTGATCACAGCAATGGATAAATATTGAACTGCAATACAGATAATGAGAAAACAATATATTCTTAATTTAAAAGCTGTCTGGTATCAGATAACTCATATGTACTGACAATTGCCATATGTCATGCCACTGCAATGTCAAAATCTTGTTAGAAGCATTATCTGTATATAAAACTATGATCTATGAAGTTATCCTTTGATAAACTGTGGGTGTAGCACAGAGAAGCTAAGGAGGAATTCCTAAGCAGGACCAACAACTCAATGTGAAGGGTGATTCACATGGATTATTTCACATGGCTGAAGAGGGAGAAGAGAGGTATCTTCTTTGCTCATATGAAGATCGTGTCCAGAGATAGTATTTTAAATACAAAATTTGAGAGTGTCAGGCCTTAGACTAATGTTCCCCCCCACTCAGTTTATACATAGGTATATCCACAGACAGTAATACCGTACACGTCTCATTTTTATCTATTGAGACACAAAACAATTCTGTACTGTAAAACAAAGCTGTTTGTTCAATGTGGGTATCTTTTATTCACTTGAATGTAGGAAAAGGGAAGCCACTTGCTGTTGAAATCGTGTCTATCCAGTAAGATACTAATTTATAATTTGTAACATATTCCAAAGGAAATAAAGTTCTTAAAGCTTAAATATCAGTAATGATATGAAGAGACTGTAAATAAAATGTAAATAAGCTTGTATAAACAACACTAAATACTTGCCATTAAATACTTTTATTGTATTTATACAGTTATTTTTATCCTTTCAAATTATTTATTATATTTGACAACTTCTGCAGTTATTCATGAGATTTCTTTGATTTCTTTGATAGCTGGAACAACTGAAGAGTTCTTATGTGAACAGACTGTAATGGGATAGCAGTAAATGTTCCATCCCTAGGGCTGCCTATGAATCATATATGCATCTTCTAGAATACACTGGAAACTGTCTGCAAAACAACATAAAACAAGAGAGGTAACAGTAATACTTAAAGAAGAAGAACATACAAGAACTTGAAAGACATAATCAATAGTCAGCTCAGAGTGTGTTGTTGTAAACCTACTGTTAAATACTTAATATAGCCACACTTTGGCTCTATGACATAACTGAGCATGAAAAGCCTAAATAAACTACCATCCTTAGGTTATTTAACACAGTACTGAAAGATAGATATGGAGAGAGGGGATGAGAGGGAGAATAACTGTCATAAGACAAAGGCTATCATGGACTAAAGAAATAACAATGGAAAAGAAGTGATTTAGACACAATAACATCTATGGGATAGTGATAAAGCATGTCAGGGCTTGGGGAAGCAATTAGAAAAATCTTTACAAATGACAAATACCCATGGGTTTTTGGATTATCTCAGTATTGTCTTATTGTCAGACAAAATAAAAATGCAAAAGCATTCAAGTTTTGACAAATAAAGGATTGAGGTACTCTGTGTTCCTTCCCCTACCACCTGCTTCCTTTTTCAGCAAGAAAGACAGAGATGTTTATAAATATGCATTGCACAAAAGTATTTATTGATTCTTTGGAAATAAGAGTTTATAGGGTAACCCTTCTCATACATACAAAGCAATATATGCATTTCATAAATAGGCAGATAGATAGACACATGGGTGAGTAGAAATAGGCAAGAATTTAAAATAATCATTACACAAATTATCAAACACTGATGCATGGCAAATATACAGAACTTTATTAACTAGAGATATCTATGTCTACACACAAATACAATACGCATGTAGAAAGCCAGAGAGATGCAAAATACAGTCTTATTATAGTCATATCTGGAATCTCTGTTTCAGAGCACTCTGGAGTTATCTGGCACATATTGGAATGTTGCTGTTAAAAGGGCTTTTTCTGACTAATTTCTAAGGTTGGTGAAAGCCTGGGTTAACAACAATATATGCTTATTATGATATATAAAGGACAAAAATACATAACCCTCAAAAGTATCAGTTTGCTGTTAAAAAAAGTACAATTTTTAGGGTGGAGGTGTGGGGTGTGGAAAGCTGTTAGACAAAACTGTGGGCACAGATTAATGCTGAGAAATTGGAATTTTGTTTTCAGTGAACATATTCAAGTCCATGAGGTCATGAATGGTGGAGCGAGCTTGAAAATTACATGAATAAAGTTGTAAGCATAACATCACTTCTTTTTATTAGTGGCTTCCTGCTTTTTTCCAGTGTCTCTGTTTTTTTTGCTGGAAGTGATTAAATGTGTGATACTGGATACATATATTTTGTGACTATATTAATCGTGTATTAAAATGAGCTTTAAAAAGCCAAGCCAGGTACTTAACATTCTATCAAGAGTGTCTGCCACAGATTTTGTCTCAGTAAGACATACAGTGGAAGACCAGATCTGGATTTATACATCTGCCTGCCAGAGGCAGATGTAAACTAATTTACAAGAGAATTAAGTCACATTTAAAACTTGACTTTAAAATATCCAAGAAGTTATTTCTCTCAAGCTTACATCTAAGTAATAGATGGTGGCATAGGTATTTTGCAGTAATTCTGTACTTTTTTCAAAAGGTAGACATTCAGAAGAAGAAAGAAAAAAAAAAGTTGTGTTAAGCAACAAACGGACAAGTGGAAAAAAAAGAAAGAAAATCTTCTTTAAAAGATACTACTTGGATAACACTATAATAAAAGACAATTGAAAGTTACAAGTCAAGAATTTGAATTTCTGGGTTTTTATGCTTGTACAGAACAGACCAAGAAAATTCAGAGTCAAGTACCTACTAGACAAAATAAGTATTAACAAGGGTCTAAAAGTTTCCTACTCCAGATATTCTTTTTGTAGACAGTTCTTTTTGTAAACTCTTTTGGTTTAATTCAATAATAAGTGATGGTGGTGCTGTTGGCCTTTAGAGATAAAGATAAAAACAACTTTTCATTGTTGCAGGTTTGCTTTTTCAACAAAACAAAAATATTACAATGTTGCTGAATTGCAACATATTGATAACATATAAAACATTTTTAATATTATTCTTCAAATTTAAGATATTATTACACACAGAACAGAAGCCAAATTGTTAAAAAGAAAAAATTACAGCTGCACTGAACTTGAACAGAAGCTCTGAACAGACTTCAGTGCATTAAATAAAAGTGTTTCAGAAACAGCTTACAGCAGTTTTTGTTTGTGTGTTTTCAAGTGATTTAAACAGAAATCTCAAAGGGGACTTTGAGAACAGAACAAAGAAATAGATATGTAGAAACGAGGCCCATGGCATTTGCAAACTTTGAGGCTTTGAAGAAGTAGAAGGTTTTTGGGGAGACCATGCATTTGGGGTTTGTAGACGTTTTGTTTAGTCTGTTGTTTTTTTTTTGGTTTTTTTTTTTTTCCTTTGGGCTCAGTTTTCTCATGTTGCAAATGCTTTCCTGAAAATAAAAGGTATGTGTTCCACTTATGTGGGATATTATTACTGATAGAAAGAACTGGGACTTTAATGATTAGCTACACTGTAGCAGATAGTGTAAGCTGTAGTGATCAGAGTTCTCTCTTCTAGCACTTTCCCAACATACCAAGATCATAATGTTTTGGTGTGCACTGTGACAGATATGTAAAAGCATAGGCAGAAAACTTTTACAACCTTCTGATTAAGTGAGTATTCCATGCTTCCTGCAGTCATAAACCCTGAACTTATCTCTAGGGCAGTTTATTTTTGTACTTGGTTATGTGTTTATATTCCTTTTTTTCTTTTTTCTTTTTTTTTTTTGTTACCAACAGCTGGTATTTGGAATACCATTTCTTCAAAAGAGAGATTGTAAAAATTGAAATTTGCTTAATTTAATTACTGAATATGGTCAATGTTAAGGTTTTGCTTTTCATGTTAAACCAAAATATAATAAAATAAAAAATAAAGTAATTAAATATAAAAAATAGTGTGAAATGTCTATTCAAGATGTAGCCATTTCTATTGCCATAGCTGTGTATGTCATGAGTTCATCTTGAACTTTGGATGAATTAAATGAACAAGAAGTCTCCAGGCAAGATTCAGTTCAAGCTGAGATGCAACAACTACACAGGAAATGGAGATCTATAGGAACTTGATTTGGTTTCATTGAAGACTTAGCAATCTTAGTAAATTAATTGGATTGACGTTTATAACGCACCCACAGATCTGTGGTGGCTTGAATGGCTGGATGCCAAGTGCTCACCAAAGTTGCTTTGTTACTCCCCTTCTCAAATGGGCAGGTGAGAGAAAACAACAAAAAGCTTATGTTTTGAGATAAGGACAGGTAGAGTCAGCAGTTACTTTCACAGCCGAAACAGACTTGACTTGGGGAAAATTAATGTAATTTATTACAAATTAAATCAGAGTAGCATAATGAGAAATGAAAACAAATCTTGAAACACTTTTTCCTCCCTCCACCTTTCTTACCAGCCTCAGCTTTACTCCTGAATTCTCTAACTACTCCCCATCAGTGTCACAGGAGGACAGGAAATGGGGGCTAAGGTTAGTTCACCATCTCTGTTGCTTCTTCCTCTTTGGGGGGAGGACTCCTCACACTCTTCCCTGCTCCAGCATGAGGTCCCTTCCACAGGACGCAGTCCTCAAAGAACTCCTCCAGTGTGGGTCCCCTGCAGGGTCACAAGTCCTGCCAAGAAACCAGCTCCAGTGTGGGCTCTTCTCCCCACAGGGCCATGCGTCCTGTCAGCTCCAGCATGGGCTTCCCACAGGGTAACAGCCTCCTTTAGACATCCATCTGGTCTGGCACCAGGTCCTGCAGGGACTGCTGGTGGATGTCTGCTCTACCATGGACCTCCACGGGCTACAGGGGCACAGCTGCCCCACCATGATCTGCACCATGAGCTGCAAGAGAACCTCTGCTCCTGCTCCTAGAGCACCTCCTACCCTTCCTTCCTCAGTGACTTGGGTGTCTGAAGGGCTGTTGCTCTCACATATTCTCACTCTTCTCTCGGGTTACAATTGCTGTAACACAACAACTTTTTCCCTTCTCTTAAGTTTATTACCCCAGAGGTGCTTCTACAGTTGCTAATGGGCTCAGAGTTGGCCAGCAGTGAGTCCATGTTGGATCCAGCTGCCTTTGGCTCTGTTGGACATGAAAGTTTCTAACAACTTGTCACAGAAATCACCCCTGTAGCACCACTGCTACCAAAATGTTGCCATGCAAACCCAATACATAATATCAGAATACCCTCAAATTATACTTTAAAATATTTACATATAAGTTTTATAGAGAAATAGAATCACAAGGCCTTGCTGTTACACAGGTCTTTCTTTGTGAATTTAAATAACGTAATATTTGTACAGACAGGCTTATCATAGAGTACATGTTTATATCACTATTTCAGAAAACAAAAGCCTCAATGTATGATTGTAAACAATCAAAACTTTTTCATTTCAATTTCCAAGCAAATAATACAGTCTTTGGTTAAAAGCATAAATGGCACATAAAATTATGAAATTATTTAAAACCTGAAAGGGTTTGGAGATATATACTTTTTTTTTAAATATGTACAAAGCATAATATAAGCATAATATATAACATATATTTCTGTATAATACAGAACAAGCGAAATGATTTTTCCTAAATTGAAAAATAATGCTATTTTTAAAATTGTCATTCATATAGCAAAAATAAACAAGAAAACTGTAAATAACTTACAATTCCATGGTAATTAAAGTCTTGCTATGAAGAAAAATCACAAAAAAGTAAATGCCTAATTATGCCTAATTTACTAAATCATATAAATTTTCTTCAAAACATCAGTGGATATCATAAAAATACAGTAGGCACAGTACTTTTATGCTACACACTTGCTTGAAATTCAAGCCTTAAAATAAAATAATATCTTTTTCTTGTCTGGCTTTCACACCATTACAGTAATTCTAGTCACTTGTGCTTATCATCTCACAATATTTGGTGACTTTCAGTATTGAAATGCATGTGTTCCAAGAGAACTTGGAACTCTCTTAAATTTTACCTCTTCTTCACTATGTTCAGCTCATTAACGCTAAACCACTTCACATTATTCATATACCTATCAGACTTTCAGAAATGTCACATAAATTGTCATCCTCATGCCCCAAATCTGCTTGCTATTTCTTATCATAGAGTTTCTGAAGCTAAACCCAAGCCAGACAGCCCCTCTCTCCCTTGCCATGCACACAACATAGACTGAACAAGGAAGACAAAGTTCAAAATGTTTCCTGACACTTTCCTCTCTCCTCTCCCCCACATCTATTTTAGAGGATTAAGTGCCTTATATAGGAACATGATGAAGAGATTGAGGAAAATTAACATCTGATATCTCAGAGCACCATCAAGATGACAAGTTCTAGTCATTCATATTATAATGTGATCAGGCCAGAGAGGTGAGTAGTTACAATTCCTGCTTCTGGAACTGGAGCCTGTGGTAGCAGGACTCTTAATAAGGCCAGTTTGGCAGAAAAAATAGCAATCTTTGAAAGGCAAATTAATAATTCTTTTTAAAATAATTTGCATAATAACCAAGTGCCATCTTTTGCTACTGAAATTCTTACCAATGTGAGCCCAAATTTGTAGAACTTTCAAAAAACTTAATTTTAGAATTACACTATGACATCTAAAGAATTAAGAGATTATAGAAAACTTCCTATTCAAAGTACAAGACACAAAACTACTAATTATTTGACTTCAGATTCACCATGAGGGTAATAACAGTAATCTTCTATAAAAACAATTTAAAAATTTACTCTCGGTTTAAATACAGATGTATATATTTTTAAAATGAAGTTCCTTTGGTATTCTCTTTGTTGAATAATTAAGTATTCTAGCTGAATGGAGCTGGTTTTATTATTCAGTTTTGTCTATTTGCATCTCTATAAACTAACTCCTTAAAGTTTTGGCAGATAGCCAAAGAATTATGTACTTCTTGGAAATCTATTAGCACTTGCATTCTACAACATATTATGTCTCCCCCGCAGTGTCAGACTGACAAGGTTCTTTGATATTATAAAGAGAGATACAAAATGAAAAGGTCAAAATTTCTGACTTATCTATGTACCTGTATAACGAATTCTGATCAATTAATTCAAGTTAGATTCTTTTTATGTAACCAGTGATTTCTGAAGTAATGCAACTAAAAGTATTCTGTTCATTGTCCTGTATTTTTTTCTCAATTAAATTATGCTAAGAATTATAATTCATACCAGTCCTCAGGTAGTTACCTTAGTTTAATATTACTTAAAAAATTTCAATGTTCACAAAGTAGTTTTCTATTAAGACTTAAATAAATGGTGCAATAAGGAACTACTTTCTTCCCAATTAGATCCAAATTGCAAATAACATATCAGGGTCATTAAAAAGTATTTGAGCTTATGGAATTTAATAAATAGAGCATCTCAATTTACCAGAGGAGCAACCCAAAGCCCCATCATTGCATCAATGCAGTTATTATCTTAGCTAATGGGAGGTTCTTTCTCAGGAATTTTGTGTAACAGATGAAACCGATTGTTGGAAATATATTTTTAAAGGGATACAGTAATTTTCTGAGGTATGGAAGTCATCTTTCTTGAATGAAAGTTGAAAAATTGTGTGATACATTATATCATATGTATACATTATATCATATGCATTATAAACAATTTAATATATATTATATAACAGTATGTATTTTTCAGAGAAATGTTAGGGAGAGATTTATACTAGTTTCTCTGGCACTGTTAAAATATATATGTTTATGCATTCTTAAATACACCATATGTGTTCCTTTGTAACCCAAGGCCATATTCCTTTGTCAGGACTATATTTTTCTACTGAAACTACAGCATGTATAGCTAAGAAACATCTTTTGCTTCAATCTTATGACACATCTGGGAAGCCAAGAGATTTCATGGTGGAGTTATTTCTGGCTTCCCAGTCAAAGTTGGTTGGGGTTACCTTCAGCAATTATGCAGCTACTCTAGCATTTGTTGATGATGGCCCTTATACTGGTCATAAACACACACACACACAAACAAAAGTTAGAAAATTGGAGAAAAATATAGTTACCATTTTCCTAGTACAGTTCAAGACTACTCAAATATGTTTCAAAGCTGGAAGATTTCTCAGAGCTACTAGTCCAGAACTGTCTTCTGCAGCTAGATGCTTCTATATCTACTCTTGTTCTCTTGCCACTGCAGGATGAGGAAAGGCTTCTTCTTATATAGTAATAAAAGCACCAGCTTGAGACATGAAGACAACTGTTAGAACTTGTGTACAGTTCTTATGTTGGGGGGGGGGGGGAAGAAAAAAAGAAAGACAAAAAACAAAAACCAAACAAAAAACAAAACCACCCCAACCCCCCCCAAAAAAAAAACAAAGAAAAAAGCCCCCGTAATAAAAAGAAAAAAAAAAAAAAAAAAAAACACACAAAAAAGCGCCCGTATTCAAAAGAGTACTTTGCAATCTTTGTACTGGATGAGTTTAACATTCTCAGCATATCCCATCTATGTTTTAACATTTCTGTTAATAATGAAAATGACAAAACTCAAAAATATAAACACCAGAAGACTTAAAATGCTGCTTAATACTGAGAGCAGTTGTGTTGAAGGAAGGAAACCTGAATTCTATTTCCTTCTCCAAGATGTTTGTCTTTTTTTGTTTGTTTGTTTGTTTGGTTTTTTGTTTGTTTGGTTTTCTTTAAATGTACTTATTTAGATAAAAGGCACTAAGCAATATAGTATATTAAGTTCACCTGATTTGAAGAAGTGAGGAAATTCCTCATCTAAAGAATCGTGATAAAGCTTGTATTTGCTTTCTTTACCTACTCTTCATTCACAAGAATAATTTTTTGCAGAGAGAAACAGGTTTCAACATGAGGGACAATGTCCCTCTACTTAGTATAGTCTACATGTATAGAGTGAGGGAGGTAAAGCATTCCTTTAGAGGAGGGAGAGAGATCATTTTAAATGTCATTGGGCAGACCACAGGACTGCAGACTAGTACTTGACAAATGTTCTTATTGCTACTACATTGCGGTACACTACCAATTTACTGTATACATATCTTAATAATAAGTTCACTATTTTCTTCTCCTTTTCTCTCTTATTTACAAGAAACTGGGAGGTATATCCACATTTTGGTGAGAAATGCAAGACTGGATATCCTGTGAAAATACCAGCAGAGGAAATATAGCTGTAAACATGACTATTTTCTGTATGTAAACATGACCCTTTCTGTGCTTATGAACATCTGATAAGTTCTCAGCCCTGCATAGTCTGAGAACTGCAGAGACAGTCTTGTATGTTCCCAGGACAGAAAGCAAGCAACTTTGACATAATTAAGTTCAGGGGCCTTGTGAAAGAGACAACAGCTGGTCATATTTGGAGGAGCAGAATTTCAATTTTTTTTTTCTGAGTTTTTTCTAAATCCTACTAATTTTTTATCTAGAACACTACCCACTCCCTGTCTAAAGCAATGGTTTTATAGCCCTTTGCAATGCTGTAAAGATGAACAGATTAAATACAGAAAGTATCACAGGGACTTTGACCAAATTAACAACCTGTGGCCGATAAGCACCATTTTGGTTCTTGAACAGCCAAATAATACCTGTAGAGGCTGCTGGTTTACATGGATCCACCTGCAGTAAGTCCAAGAATATACTCTGCACACTGTGGCCCTTGTATGTATTTTGAACAAAGCTGTAACACATGCCGCCTACCCTTGATGCCCACTGCAACTGATCACAGAATGAAAGCAGATGGTCAGTGTGTGCAAAGGGTATTCTGGATAGTTTAGAGCCACTGAACAGGAGATGTTCTTGTGTACTGGTGGTTTGTCCGGGCTTTCTGAGCAGCAGGCAGACAGCTGGAGTTCCTGTCCCAACAGAAGTAGGCAAAATCCCAAAATCCTAGATAAATGATCCAATTCTCATATCATCTGCAAAGGCAAAAAATCAAACTGAATCTGAAACACAGAAGACAGTGGTAAGAGGAAAATGTAAGTCTTTTTGGTTCCCTGGTAAAACCATGTATTTAAAATAGAGTCACTGATTTGTCTAGTGCCTATTGGGTAAATCAAATCCTTTAAAAGACTAAAGACTAAATTTTACTACGCAGGGAACTAAAGATGTATTAACTCCTGAATAGTTTCAATGAAGGATAAAATAGAACAAAGCAAATGAAGGAATAATGGTATGTCTAAAATTGGGGGTGCAGGAATGCTGTGGAATGGGTAAGAGAAAGTGGAGCTGAGGAAGTCAGTGTAAATCAGTCACTGAACATCACTGATATTTTTATACCTTTGTAGAAAGATAAATTCGGTCTTTGTGAAAAGAACTGAGGCTTTGAAAACACACACACAAAAAGGCAAACATTTTCTGGAATAAAATTAGCAGTTTACTTGCCTGTGTTTATGCACCTTTTCTAAGGGTATTCCTGTGGATATTATGTTGAATGAGTTGACTGCAAAAGATGTTTTCTCAAAGGCAAATGTTAATGGGATTGAATTTTAACTCATTGCAGTATTTAAGAATCCTGGATCCATGAAAAATCATTTATGCAGCTATAAACCAGAATCAACTATCTACATATTCAAGCAAAACCAAAGAACATAGTTTTACTTCAGATAAGCCAACACTCACAGACCCTATGATATAATCCAAAACCAAATTATTATTGCTGGAGTTTGCTTGGAGCATAAATGTCAACATAGAATGTATGTAGTAAACGTTGAGAGCTATCCATGCACAAACTGTTGACATAGAAGATTAAGTCTTTGATTAAACTCCTACCTGGTGTTTGTTTAGATCAAAATGCAGCAAAGATCCAACAACCATTTCCTTCCTGCCAGGAAGAAACATAGTAGCAATTGCAGGTTTAAATGCTGCACAAAAAGCTTTAGGTTCTTAGGGAAAAAAAGAGGGTGTATCACCTTTGGAAAAAGGGACAGGCAACTCAGGAAGTGTTTAAGGATGTTGTTAGTTCATGTAGAAAGAGAATTAGAAAGCTGAAAGCCCAGTTGATACTTAATCTGGCCACTTCTGTAAAGGATAATAAAACATGTTTTTATAAATGCATTAATAACAAAAGAGGGCCCAAGGAAAACCTCCACTCTTTTTCGGATGCAGAAGAGAACATAGTTACCAAAGATGAGGAAAAGACTGAGGTACTTAACTTCTTTGCCTCAATCTTCAACAGTGAGACCAGTTATCCTCAGGACAACTGGCCCCCTGAGCTGGTAGACAAGGAGAAGAATGGACCCTCCAGGAGGAAGTAGTTAGTAACCTGATAAGCTACTTAAATGCTCACAAGTCTATGGGACTGGATGGGATTCATCCTAGGGTGATGAGGGAGCTGGCAGAAGAGTTTGCTAAGCTGCTCTCCATTATTTATCATGAGTCCTGGCTCACCAGGGAGGTCCCAGATGACTGGAGGTTGACCATTGTGATGCCCCCATTGTGATCCACAAGAAGGGCCAGAAGGAGGATTCAGGGAACTACAGAGCTGTCAGCTGACCATGGTGCCCAACGAGGTTATGGAGCAGATCATCTTGAGTATGATCACATGGAGCATACAGGGCAACCAAGGGATCAGACTCAGCAAGCATGGGTTTAGGAAGGGCAAGTCCTGCCTGATCAACTTGATCTCCTTACATGACCAGGTGACCTGCTAGTAGATGAGGGGAAGGCAGTGAATGTAGTCTACTGGGACTTCAGCAAAGCCTTTGACATCGTCTCCCACAGCATACTCCTGGAAAAGCTGGCAGTCCACAGCTTGGACAGTTGCACTCTTCAGTGGGTTAAGAACTGGTTTAATGGCTGGGCCCAGAGAATGATGCTGCATCCAGTTGGCATCCGGTCACTAGTGGTGTCCCCTAGGAATAAGTATTGTGTCCAGTCCTGTTCAATATCTGTATTGATAATCTGAATGAGGGGATTGAGTCCACCTTTAGTAAATTCATGGACGACACCAAGTTGAGAGTGACAGTGTTGATCTGGGGGGGAAGGTAGGAAGGCTCTGCAGAGGGATCTGGACAGGCTGGATAAATATGCCAAGACCAACAGTATGAGGTCCAAGAAGATGAAGTGCTGGATCTTACACTTTGGCCACAATAACCCCAAGCAGCACTACAGGCTGAGGGCAGAGCGAGTAGTGGAAAAGGACCCTGGGGCACTGGTTGCCAACCAGCTGGATGTGACTCAGCAGGTGGCCAAGAAGGCCAATGGCACAAAGCTGACTGTAGGTTAATGACATCGATGGAGTTGCCTCAGGCTTTGGTATATAAGGCTGTAGCTAACCTTGCTGATCTGTGCAATTTCCCCTTTTCTTCTGAATGAAGTTGGCAGATTATCTCATAGGCAGACAGAAATGATAGCTCATAAATTTTATGTTGCATCACTGTGTATAGAAGTATTGCTGTATTATCATTAAGGGGACATTTATGACTATTGCTTGTGCCTTGTCTTGTACTCCTAAAAGCTGGTGGGGGGTTTTTTTGTTTGTTTTTGTATTTTTTTTTTAAATTTGTATGGAATCTATCATATACTGTACTGACCCCAAGCTACAACAGACATGTTCTCTACTTCACTGCAATTTGGACTGTTATATGAAAACATGTGTTTCGATGTGTTTAATTTTTTTCATTTTCCAATAATTAAAGCTTTATTTTCATTGTTTCATGTGAATGACATAAATTTTTTAGACTAACGAAATTACCTAACTAAATCTTTAGCTAATAAATATATATAAATAAAACTATTAAACACTTAAAATACACCTTCCATTTTACAGACAAGAATGTGGTGCATAGACAACACAACTTTATAATCTGCCTGAGCAGAAGGTAAAGGTAGTCAGGGAATAGAACTAGTATTATGAAGCTGAGTTATTAAATAATGGTCCAAATTGCAATAAATAATCCAACATGGACACTTTTAGAAACCCTTTTAAATTGTATATTAAATGAAGATATTTTAATGAGAAACTGCAATAATAAATGAGAACTCCACAGGAATCACAAGTGTGTCTTTTATTATCAGTTCTATAAAGAATATTAATCAAATTCTTGATGATGAGACACTTAAAGTTCTACTTACTTTTAACAAATTAATTCTAAACATTTAATTTTAACTGAAGTGGAAACAGATGCTTTCATTTAAGAATTATATGTATTAAATTTATGCATAAAAAATAGAGTAAATTACTACATTCTGCTTTAATGATTCAAGTTGTTTTATTAGATAATACATTCTTTATTTCAGCAACTTTTAAATATAGCTAATTAATGACCTCAGCAAAGGTATCTCTAAAAGAACACCTACTCTGACCTAGAAATTGAAGCAAAGAGATTTTTTTGTCTCTATGGATCTTTTATGGGTTTTTTATTTCAGTTTTGTTTTCCCTCTCAAAAGATAAAACCTATGGCTTCATTTTCTGTGAGTGACAGAACATAGAGAAAAACATCACAGATTTGCAATAAAGTGTTCAACTATCACCTCACTATTACTCTCATATGAACACTATATCTGTTACTCTGTAATGGGCATAAGTTCATTGGACCTCAAAATTCTTTCACTAAGAAACTTTAAAAGTTTGCAACCTAAAGAATTTGAAACAATAAGACCTAGTAGTTGTAACATTGAGGTAAAAGTATATGTCTACAGGTAAAATACTTATTCTGGTAAAAGTCTGAGCCTACTAAATGGATTCTGTAGCTAAAAACTTATTTTATTAGTATGTCAATAAATGTGAGCATTTTTCTTGTGTTTTTACTATAGCAATTTCTGCTTTTGAGTTAGAAAGTAGTGAGGTAGTAGCAAGCCTCAAAAGTGTCATTAATCTAAATCATGTTAATTCTCATCAACCTCTGTAGACATTGACTCAGACTAGGGTAAATTTTTATGATAGTAGTTTTATTTACACTGAAAAGAACTTATTTCTGTACATTATCCTGTTAAAATTATTTGGACGACAAAGAAATGGGTGTTTACTCAAGGTATAAAGCCTAAGGATCTAGCTCAACATTGATATTTTGTTAGGATACTGTCTATAAATAGTACATTTGCATGAAATCCCTACCTGTATTTTCTGAACTGTTTATGAGATTTAACACCAAGAAATGTTTCATCATTAAATATTCTACACTGAAGATGTTTTATGAATTCAGTCTTATCAAAAGTCATAGAAGGCTAAGAAAGATTGCAATAGTTATACCTTGCATATTGTAGTGACTTGTTCCTGGCCTCAAAAGTTTGTTCTTGTCCAAGTGATCAGACATCCATACTTCAGCAGGACATCAACAGCATGAAAACACTCATCATATCTGTCAGAACTCCTTACTGTAGTATATTGGTACAAAATGGTGAGTTTTCAAATGCTATTATTAGAAAATATTTTTTGTACAAAATGTAACACCTGTACCTTTTTCTGCCAGTTACATCCTTTATAACTCTAAGTTCAGGAAGGTAGTTGAAGATAATTTGCATTTACCAATGGGATCATATTACCTAGAATGAATTCAATATTATTTTTATGTCCATATGTAGAAAAAATTAATCATTATTAAAAAGACAAACTTATTATTCAAAGACCAAGGAAATGATCTGAAGTTTATCCAAATGAAGAAGGGAATGTATATTGAATTTAATTAAGCTAAGGAAAGGAAATTAACAATGGACCAAAGATCCAATGAGGGTATTGTCTTCAATAGTAGCTAATAGTGAAAGCTCAGTGAAAATTTACAGAGAAGGACTAGTAAATTAGCTCCCCCCTTGTATTCTCTTATCCTTTGGCAATTTACACCTCAAGAATTTCCTGAAATAGTTGAATGAATGAATGAATGAATGAATGAATGAATGAATGAATGAATGAATGAATGAATGAACGAATGATTTTTTTCTGTCCCCTTCTGAATTTATGCCACTGTTTAGTGTTCACAGCTTTCCATAGCAAGGAACCCACAGCTATGTATCATATGAAAGGTAACTTTCATTCACATGTTTTGAAATTACATTCTGTTAGTTTCTTGAGATGTTTACACTTCCAGTAAAGGAATAAATGTTGAATAATTGCTGTCTATCAATTTTCTGGGATGCTCAACTGCATGGACACCTAAGATACCTGCCATCTGCATGGACATCTAAGCTTCCCACCACTTCAACTGTTTTACTCTTTGGAGAAAATTCATTCAGTTGTTCCCTTCATTAAATCCATTTTATGACCAACCTTACCACCTTTCTCCAGACTTTTTACATTTAGACTTTATTAGAAGGTGTGAGATGCAAGTTGCTGACCACCTACATTATTCAAATATGAGTGAGCAATACAAATTGTGTTCTACGTTTTCTAGCATATTCCCATTAACCTGTCAGAAAAAAATAGATGGTTCTCTCTCTCTCACACCAATATACACTCCCTATATATCCAGTAAATACACAGAAAAGTTGCCTAACAGTGTAGAAAAGTTAGCAATGTTCTTGATATTTATTTCCTTAATACATAGAAAAATATTCCTTTTTTTTTTTCCCAAACAAGTATTGTAATATTCATTGCTGATCACAGGTTCTTGAAAATTGATGAGAAATAATTCCCAGGGCAGGTAAATTATTTTTCTTTGTTCCCAAAAGAATCTATAAAATTACTACATGAACCCATTATTTTTTTGTCCTCAAGCTAAAAATAATCACTAAACAGGCCAAAAAATATGCTAATATGAACATTCTGAGAGTTGACCTAGTTGTAACTCAGACAAAGGAACTTGCTACATGTTGCACTGGAAACCATTCAATCAGTCTTACTTCCTTAGATGAATGATAATATAATTTTTGACATTTGTAAGATACTGATAAGTTATTTATATGGACTCCTTATGAACAACTTTATTCTCTGTGCATTTTAAATATCATGCTATATGATGGCCATGAAACAAGTTGATACCATCCACCTCAGTTTTGCTGACTTTCAGTTTTCCTACTGTTTCAGACTGCTGGTTCTGGGAATTTGTCAAGTAAAGTGAATCCTTCCCTCTTATTTTGTGTTCCATGAAAAGGATTATTTTTCAGAGAATACTAATGGTACATAAGTGTTTGGATGTACATTATGCCTATCATGGGCACTCCAGAAAGGTTTTGAAAGCATTATCCTCAGTGAATATAAATACCAGTGTAATGGCATAATTTGTAAATGGTGTAATATGAAACCTCATGGACCTCTCTGGGGAGAGAATGTTCCTGAAGTGAATAGCCTTGGCAATTTTACTTATTATGAATAGGCTGATGTCATGACATCAAGCCACCAGGCACTACAGAGCTCACTCCTCCACTAGCAGGATCAGGGAAAAAATCAGAAGAATAAAAGCTAGAAAACTTGTGGGTTGAGATAAAGGCAGTTTAATAGGGAAAGCAAAAGCTGTGCACACAATCAAAACAAATAACTAATTCACTGCTTCCCATGGACAGGCAGGTATTTAACCATCTCCGTGAGAGCAGGGCCCCATTACACACAACGGTTACTTGGGAAGATAAACACCATCACTCCAAATATCCTCCACTTCCTCTTTCTTCCATCCATTTTATATACTGAGCATGATGTCATATGGTCTGGAATATCCCTTGGGCCAGTTTGGGTCACCTGTCCCAGTTCTGCTTCCTGCCAGCCTCCCATGCACCCCCCACATCCTTTCCAGTGTGGCAGTATGAAAAGCAGACAAGGCCTTGGCTCTGTGTTAGCCCTGCTCAGCAATAACAAAAACATCTCCATACTATGAACCCTGTGTTCAGCACAAATCCAAAAAACAGCCCCATGCCAGCCACTGTGAAGAAAATTCACTCCAGCTCAGCCAAAACCAGCATAGCTGACAAATGGAAAATATTTGAGAGTATATTATGTTAGAAGTAGAGGGGTAAAAAATTATCAGCGGGCTTTTGGTAAGTCTTGGTATCCATGTTAAGAGTGTGCATCATTTATAGGGTAGATGAAGTCATGGGGATGTGACACAAAGGGGCTTAAAATGGGGGCAGAAGGTATAATTTATTGTTGCATTTTATAGTTAAAATTATTGTTGCATTTTAAATAAAGTTGTTATCAGTAACTGACCACTGGTGGACATTTTTAATCACAACTCATGATACTCTCACTATATAAGTGTAGCCTTACAACCTGTAATCAGTGTAATGTCTCTACACACGTTTGTGAAGCCACATCTCCTGATATATTCTAATCAAAATATTTTTGCTTCTGTGATATCTGTGAAATTCAATGTGATTTACAGAGTACTTACCGATGCTTTCTGGAAAAAATATCAAAAAATTACGTATTATATGTCACATACTCCTGTCGTTCCTTTAAACTGCTGTATGAACTACGGGGAATTTATATAAAATCACCAGAAGACCAGACATATTGTAAATGAGACAGTTTGTTTCCCCATCTCATAAGCACATTATGTTTGGAGAGGGTTTAGGCAGAGATAGACTGTGCAGTAGAATGACCTGTTCTATAGTTTATAATCAATGTAAAATTACATTAAAACTTTATATGTCTTCCAAAATAAAATCTGACCTTCAGTAATAGAAATTATAATAGGAAAAGGCTAGACCAGCCCACTGATAAAATACAGTAAATTTTAGGATTCATTATCAAAAATTCCTTCCTTTAGAAAGAAGAATACATCTCTGCTGAAGCTGCACTCAGGGAATTAGTAATTTACAAAGAGGCACTACTGTACCATTTGGGGCAAAGTTAAATAATTATGAGCCATTGAACAGCACACACACTAAAGATATGTTGTCTTAGCAACTGAATTAGGAAAGCGTATGGTTATAAAATTTCAGGCATTCCTTTCCTCTTCGTTCTGTGAAGGGGACAAAAAACAGCTCTCAGCAGAAAGAAGCTTGCAGGGTTTGAGTAGCAAACCTTGGAAAACAGAGGCTGACAAACATCCCGTGATCTAAGAAGCTGGACCCCTGTCACAAGATCTATCAATG
>JAWWLV010000001.1:94944485-94962921 GCA_035041135.1 Platyrinchus mystaceus
CTCCCCAATTAACATAGGTCATCCCCTTCATTAACATGTCCAGCCCCAGATGCCTTTAAAAATGTATTCTCATGTCCAATAAACCATTCCAGTTTTACCTCATAACTGGGATTGTGTTAGTCTCTTTTCTAGACCGCCACTGTTCTGCATATCAAAAACCTCCTGATAATATTTATTGTAAGGAAATAACTGTCTAAACGGCACCACATATTTCCTCCTAAGTTTGCCTATCCCACTGCCTCTGCATTTTTTAGTCGGAGCCCTAGACACTTTGAGGAGGGTTTAATTGAACATGACTCCAGATAACCTGAGATCACATGTTGGATAAACGTTAATTTCAAATTTATAATATGAAGATTATGTATAGAGGACTTCACTGAGATAGTTCTGCAAAAACAAAACAAGACAGCTCTTAAAATACACACACTTTGGTTCTGACCCATCTGGTTCAACAAGCTAAGAAGCTGTTTGATGGCTTGTACAGACTCAGTTGCTGCAAAATATTCTTTCATTAAATACACTACTGCACAGGGGATGAGATTTTTCTTAAGGCCTGTAAGACCACCACTGTTGCAATCTGCCCCACAAAGGGGAGGGTAACCCAGGTTCTTATTAATAAATCTCTTGGGGTGGATTAGATTGAAACAATACTGAATAATTGGTGTATGAAATTGTATATATGTAGGGTTTATTTTAGAACAATTTTGTTTCAAAAATAAACAAGTTGCCATTTTGGGTGTTATCACCTATATCTATCATCTATCATCTATAGCAGTATAGCAATCCTTAGGGTAGCACTTAAGGAAATACATAAGGGAGAGAAAGGGCAAGAAAAGATAAAGGTGGAAAGATATATACAGTCACTGCCCACGGGGTCCAGTGAAGAAACTTGGAAATTGCAGCTTCCTTGTCTATTAGTTGAAGTGGTGGTCTTGATCCGTTGGGGGTGGGGGAGTGAAGCTCACACACTCAAAGAAATTATGAGTTGCTATATAGTTCCAGAATGCCTTGTACCTTCTTGGGAGAGGGAATTTTTCCATGGATAGTGTCACAAGCTTCCAACATCTCCTGGGCATGCACAGAGTTCCTGTGAAGGGCATGGTAAAAGGGTTTTTCGGACCTTTCAGGCTTGGTGGGGGATGGGCTTTGACAGGCCATGCCACGAGCCTCCAACGTCTCCAACAGCCCAGGCCAGACACGCAGAGTTCATGTGAAGGGCATGGCAAAAACAACTCTTCCTGCCTTTTCTGGACTTGACCCCTCAGCAACACTGGCAGGGGGATGGGCCCCGCTGGGTGAGCCTCTTCCCAGCCTGCAAAAGTCCCCTGGTGATCCCAGTATGTGGAAATCATTAACTGTTTCAGTCTTTGACAACCACGGAAGCTGAAACTTTTCCCCAAGTGATTTATGTTATTCGTACATTTGATGCTTAATCAATCTATCCATTATTGACACTTCTCCTGAGGACGTATTGACTTTTACTCCACAGAATCTCTTCTTTATGTGGTCAGGTAGAGCCACCTCCTAACTGGAGAGTAAACGTGACATTATGTAGTGACGTAGTGCTTAGTCTCCTCAAACCTGGTAAAGGGTGGGGTTTCCGGAAGGGAAAATTAATAAAATTCAACAAAGATTTTGAGGGTTTATGTAAAGTCTATTTACCTCTTAGTGTAGATGTGATAACATAAGATCCGTTAAAAGTACTTGAGTCTTTAATGAAGCAGGACTCCTATTTTGCTGCCAAGAAAGTTGAAAATGTCAGGTCTAAATACTAATGGTTTCTTCTCCTGTTTGCTATTTATTTTGCTTTAGTTCATAATACAGTTCCAACTGAAAACAGATTGAAAGCTGCTCCACGTGTATTCTTGTTCTTTTCTGCCTTTTAAAATGAAAATTTACTTCCCTAGATTCCAGCAGTCTCCCCACTCATCACAAAATTATGTTCCACTTCTTTCTTGTTCACAGGAAAATGACTGAGAAAAGAGAGGTGATGATTCCTTGGTGCTGCCTAATCAGAACCAACCTACAGCTGAGCTGATCATGAATTTTGTGCAGTCTCAGAGGACTAATATTTAAGGAAATCCTATGATGAATTGTAGCTACAAAGAAATCACATTTTTAGCATATTGTGCTCAATATGGATATGTTACACAATGTGTCACACTGAGTGCAGTCACGTGTTACAACTCCAGATTTTGGCATGTTTTTGTGATGAAGGAAATGTTATGTCAGTCATATATCTGTTTGGCATGGAAAATAACTGTTTCAGCTCATGAGAAAGTTTCATTAGCTTGAATTTTGGAGATCAAACTCAAAGTTTCAGTAGCAAAGGCAGTCCAAATATTTGGCAAAAAAGAGTATTTTTACGTTTAAAGCCTGATCTAAAAAAAAAAAGAAAAATCTGGTGGTTTTTTAGAATTTTTTTGTTAACTTCTTGTATTTTACATTATTCAGGATTAAATTAAATGTCAAGGGATATCCCAACAACTCCCAAAGTATTTGATGATATGCTTCCTGTTTTTAATAAGATCTCCAGATCTTAACAAAACATCCATAGTATCCTTTACTAAGAGAAACAGAGTCAGACCTTGTTTCTTGCCTCAAGAGTATGATTACAGTTTTATGAGTGTTGTGCTACTAAAACCGCAGACACTATTTTTGGCCTCATGGGTCTTCCTGACTGACTTGCTCTGTCAGTTAAGGGAGCGTTCTCCAAGTCTTTACTTCTGAAATCTTAGTTTTACAAAACTGCACTAAAGAATCTGCCTGAAGCTTAGAAATTGTAAGCATGTTATTTGCATAAGTATTTATTTACTTTTTTTTTCTTATTTCACAATTTGTTCTTGTCTATGCTTGTGGAACTTCAGCTCAGGAAATAAACAAAGATGAAACTCAAAAAAAAATACTCTTGATGTTTTCCTGTAAGGTTCATTAACAACAATTTTCCTGAATTGTTGTCATGTTTATTCCTTTTTGATTTACCCTAATAAAAACAAAACAAAACAAAACAAAAACCAACAAATAAAAAATAAACTAACCTCCCCAAAAAACAAAAACAAAAACAAAACCCACAACCAAACACACCCAAACCAAAACAAGAAAAGATAAAACCAACAGCTCTTTATTGTGTTAAGCCTACAGTAATATACTTAAATATGGCATTTAAAAACCATTACTCTCAGATGTTATGCAATGCCAAAACACTCCAAAACTCTTGTCTGTCTGCTTCTGTTGCTTGTCTGGAAAGGGAGGAAGAGAGAAAATGATTATCATTAAAAGCTTCAAGATCTCATTTGATGATCTGGAGCAATAACAAATGCATTATATTTAAGCAAGAAATAACAATCTTTTGCTCAATAGTTTCTGAGATTATATGTTGAGAATTTTGAACCTTCTTTTTCAGAGATTTAATTGAAGGCAAAATATTAAGGGATAAGTCCTTGAGATAATATGTGGGGGATTTTATTCCTTAACAAACAGGCATTTCTTACTGAAAAACTACGACACTGTGAAGTTCATGATCAATTCTTACAGTGCAGTGCCCTCCACTGTGAACAAATAAATGGTATGTGTGAAAGGTAATTAGAGAGTGGATTGGAAATAATATTATATCATCATAGCAGAGAGTCACAGGTCATGCCCATACTGTGCAACAGAGGGAAGTGCACTTCCTTAACTGGCCCTGACTGATTCAGCTCTGCAGCAAGCAGCAGGAGAGTTAAACCCAAGCTGTATTCTGTTTGGGCTGATTAATCATACTAACAGGCATATAGTGTTACTGGGACTGAATCATAAAAACATGCTGGGTGTTACGCTGCACCATGCAGAAATGATTGCTTTCGCCAATGAAAATGAATATCTCTATCAAAATATTGTATTCTACAACACAGTCTTCGTCAGTTTCAAAGGGGACTTTTGCCAGGATTCCTATTATTACAAAAAAATAGGTTGGGGTTGGTTTTTCATTTTTGTTTTTGTATTTAGGAGGGTGTTTTTAATAAAATAGATGAAAGGCTCTCTCAACTGGAAGTGAATTTGGGAATAATCCGATCATTGTTTCTTCAAAATTTAGTGTTATTTGTGATAATATGTGATTTTCGTTTGCTTTGAATAAGCAGTCTCCTGGTGTTGCCATACAACCTCTTAGATTCCAGGGATTTAATATGACATACTTTACAAAAACAAGTCAGTTATATTTCATGCAGATATAGATTCATAGTATCATAGAATCATTATGATTGGAAAAAAAAGATCATCAAGTCCAACCTTTCACTGAACACCACTTTGTCTACTAAACCATAGAATGAAGTGCCATGTCCAGTTGTATCCTGAACACTTTCCAGAAACGGTGACTCCACCACCTCCCTTGGTGGCCCATTACAGTGCTTAACCACCTTTTCAGTGAAAAAATACTTCCTAATATCTAATCTAAACCTGGAGCCTGAATCACAGGAAGTACTACAAACCCAGGAGCTCTTGGGATGATTTGTGCAGTACTCCTTTCCAGCGTGTTTCAAACTGAAGTTCAGCTATGTTTTTGATAAATTTGTACCTTATAAACAGATGAGTGTTTTCAATATGCAGTTTAGACTCCAAAATAGCAATAGTCTAATTTACTCTCCAACAGAGATCAATTCAGAAAATGGATCTCTTTCTTCACTAATCATAGAAGAGGTTATTAATTTATGTATCTATATTTGTGATACTAACACACTTCAGATTCTAAATATAGGTTTTGAAATTAATAGAGAAATTCTCAACCATAATTGTATTTAAATGTGATTATTCTTTTTGGTTTATTATGAGTTATTTGAAAAATCAATTAGACTAAACAATTTTTACTGACTTGGTACTATTGTAAATGTGTGATGAAGTTTTAATATAGTGTTAGTAAAAGTCCCAAAGACCTTGCTTTCCAAGTTATCACTTTTAACCAAGCATAAACAACCTAAAACTACAGCTCTCCAGCAGATCAATATTCCCACCCAACTTGTTTACTTGGGAAAAATGACTATGAGTGCCTTCTACCCCCTCATCTGAACCATTGATAAGGATGTTTAACAGGACTGGCCCCAATACTGAGTCTCAAGGGACACCACTTGTGTGTGACCAGCCACCAAGAGCATTTAACTCCATTCATCACAACTTTTCAGGTGAAGTTCCCACATTTCACAAGAACATTGTTATTTGAAGGTTATGAAGTGGAAAAGACAATCAATCCTATCTTGTCAAGACAAGTTTATGTATTTAAAAGTTTCTAATAAACTCCATACTAAATTTCTGAGTCATAGCAGAAGACTTTTACAATTCAAATGCTGATTGTTATACTTTGGCAATTCCTTTAACTTGTCAATGTTTTGGAAATAGAATTGGACAGACAGGAGGATGACTGCAGTCTGGTGTTCTAAGCAGATTCATTTAATTGTGTTAATAAAGGGAAAAGGTAAGCTATGCTGAGCTTACAAAATCCTATTTCTTATACAATGCCAGATGTGTGCAAAGCACACTAAATTTTCCTAATGCTATAATATTTGCTTCAGTTTCTTTAGTAAAATAAAAACGATACACATTTTATAGGCCCATAAATGTAAAACTTTCATAAAGTACATTCATTAAGTTGCCAAATAAATCAGGAATGTATTTAAAAAATGTATGAACAGTTGCCTACTTGCACATATAAATTCACTTTAAAAAATCTGTATATGTCAATATAGTAACTAAATTAAAGTTGTATATCTAACCTACAATCCTCCTAGCTTTTTTGTAAATCTTCTTCATTGTCAGAAAAACAAAGCTGAGAGGTAAAAACTTATGATAGTGGAAACTTCTTTCTACAGTAAGATTTTTTCACTCTGACAGTAGCAGCAAAGTGACATACAGTCTGAAAATACCACCTACATCAATATTTAATGAACTGTGATTGTTGACTTCTTTTGCTTGGTGTGCAGTAAAAAGAAATGTTTTCATTGTAATTTTCAACCTGTATCTACATTTATTAACACAACAGAACTTCTCGTTGGGAAGGTTTGGGAAGGTTTGGGAGGGTTTGGGATGGGAAGGTTTGGGAAGGGAAGGGAACCTTGAAGCAGAAATCCATTTCATTATAACGTCACATAAAAAGTTGTTGGAATTCCATGTTATTCTGCTCTTAGATTCAGTTTTCTAGTTCTCTTTTGCATTCAAAATGCCTATTCACAAAGCCTAGCTAAAATTTTCCTAGCTATGGAGATAGTCTCTTCATGTATATAAGCAATTGTTATCACCATCAAAGGGAGCTACATATTCATCAAAGGGAGAAAAAGTTGTATTTAGGTTTCATTTGTTCTTTTTGTACATGGCAAATTTCTACATCCTTTACTGCATTTCAAGAGTACTCAGTACAAGGATGGGAATATAAAACTGCATTGTAATCCTGAGATTTCTTGAGTAGTGGGCTTATCTGTAATGTATGCTGAGATTTGTGTTCTATATACTGCCATCTGAGACTATTCAGGTGTCAGGGGATCCCTTTGCTTCCCTTTTTCTGGAATAATGACAGGAAAGATTTAGCCAAAGAAAAAACATGATAATGTGTCCTTGAGGGCTCCTTCTAATGGTTGCTACAATGGTTTATATTATTCAAGCAGTGCAAAGGTATGCAGACAACAGCATTATCCATACTTAAAGATGCATAAAGACAGTGGGTAACGTTTTCACTTCTTGCTTTAGCCCTAGCATAGATGTAACGCAATGAGCTATATAAGCTTAACATACATAGCTCAGTGTCAGTGCTATTACCTGCTGGAAAAATGCTTATGTTGTTATGATTCTCGGCAACTTCAGGATGAAGCAAGATGAGCCTGAGATAATTTCAGACATCTAAATTGCTATGAAGGGCTCTGTGGTAGACAGTCATGAAGATGTGAATGCAACTATTGCCCTCTCCCTCACATCTTTGTCACTGACACATCTTGTTGAATATCTGCATAGCTCTGCACAGCTCCAATACAACTGGAAGTTCCTCATTTCTATTTGTTGCTGTACCTAGTATTACAGATTGTCCAACTGAAGTTAACAGTGTTTTTGTTAATGGTGCAAACTCACAATGAGATTGTATCCCACAATACCCTTGAAATCAAAATAATAATTGATTGTTTTGAAAGAACTCTAGTCAGGTGAAAAATTAGACAGGTTGCAGAGCTCAAATGGTTGCATTTGGTTCTATAATGTCAAGCTGACTCTTCATTACCTGTTTTTTTCTTTGCATAAAAGGACCTGGGATGCCAGTGGACAAGTTAAAGATGAATCTGCAGTGTGGTTTTGTAGGGGAGAAATTAAGCCTGAGCATCCTGAGATGAATCAGTTAGAATAATGCCATCAGGTCCAGAGTAGTGATTGCTCCCCTCCATTTGGCACTTGGAAGAGTAGTTTTGGGGTCCCCAGTACAAGAAGGATACTGATGTACTGGAGCAAACCTGATCAAGGGTCACCAGGATGCTCAGAGGCTGGAGTACATGCTTTGTGAGGAGAAGCTGAGTGCTTAGTCTAAGGTAAGAGGAGGTATAATTGTGCTTCAGGTATTCAGTAGAGCATAAGGGAGAAAGACTCATCTTGAAAGTGCAGAGTCCTCCTGAAGGTGCGCAGTGATAGCACAAGAGGAAATGGACATTCAAGTTATCATATAGGAAATTCCAATTAGATCTGGAGATGTTTCTACCATAAGGGTGGTCTTACACCAGGACAGGCTGCTGGAGAAGTTGTGGAATCTTCATCCTTGAAGATGCTCACAACTCCACTGGCCAGAGCTTAAAGCAGCCTGATCTATGCTGACCCTTTTTTGAGAAGGTGGATGGACCAGATGTTCTCCACTTCAATCTAACATATTCTAAGATTATATGATTTTGTGAAAAGTTTCAGCTTTGGACTAGTAAAATGCATTCTTTATAATAGGATGTGAGAAAAAAATTGAAATTATTTCCTATTAGTTAAGAGGATTATTTTGTTGTTTAGTTAGAAAAGAACCATAAATAAGCAATCAAATATTATGTTCTGGAGATAAATATAAATCTGCAAATTTATTTATTTTAAGACTGATTGAAAACTATCTTCCTCTTGTGTTCGAAAAATAGAAATAAGTGTTCTAAGAGCAGGCTGCTTTTAAGCAGTACTTGTCTTCATTGATGATACAGTATTTTTCACAAGCCATTTGTAAATAAATTATTTTCTGTCCTCAAAAACTGGTTGAAAAAGTTAGCAAAATCTTACATGTGTATTCTGGTTAGATATAGGTATGTATGCTAAAACCAGTGGTGTTTTTTCAAACTTTGTTCACAATTATCACAAACTAAAATCACAGAATATGCTGAATAGGAAGGGACCCACAAGGATCAAGTCCAACTCCTGACCCTGAACAGGACCATTCCCAAGAACCACACCATGTGCCTGAGAGTATCATCCAAACACTTCTCAAACTCTGTCAGCCTTGGTGCTCTGACCACTTCCCTAGTGAGCCTGTTCCAGTGCCCAACCACCCTTTGGGTGAATAATCTTTTTCTAATATCCAATCTAAACATCCCCTGGCACAACTTCAGGACATTCCCTCAGGTCCTGTCACTGGTCACCACAGAGAAGAGATCAGTGCCTGTCCCTTCTCTTCCCCTCATCAGGAATTTGTAACTGCAATGAGGTCACCTCTCGGTCTCCTCTTCTCCAGACTGAACAGACCAAGTGACCTCAGCCACTCCTCAAGGCCCTTCACCATCTTTGTTGCTCTCCTTTGGACTCTCTCTAACAGCTTAATATTTTTCTTTTGTTGTGGTGACAAACTGACTTTCAGAATTGGAGCAGGAGTGAAGTATCAAAAAAGGTGTGTAAAATGCTGGGAAAATGTGCCTCCGTTCAAGCATCTGAATCCAATCCTTGAGATTTGATTTATATGCCCATATAAAGTTGTCTAGTGTTATTTCCCTGTCACTGGTCTACAACATGTATGTCTTAAAAAATATAATTTACATTCAGAATGGTATGTTACTGAAAGGAGTAAGCTAACAAAATTTTAAAAAGCTTGCAGGCTTTAGCACTGTACAGAAACCACTAACCTCTCTTCCTGCAAGCAGCTGCTCAGATCAATTTCAAACTACAGATGCTTATAATTAATTTAAATAAACATCCTAAATTTGCCATGACGAGGTTTTGAGCATAGCAGTAGTTAACATGCTAATTTTGGCAACATACAATAATAATTTTTATCTACCTCTTCATCCTTGTGAGAGTGAACAGATATAAGCAACTTTCTGTAAAACCGCATACTTCACTAGTTGGGCAGACAGTAGGAAAGTCACAGTATCACAGAATGGTTGAGGTTAGAAGGGACCTCTGGAGATATTGAGTCCAAACCACCTGCTCTGGTAGGGTTTCCTAGGCTGAGTTGCCTAGGACCATTTCCACACAGCTTTTCAAGGATGATACACAACATCTCTGGGAAACTTCTGCCAGTGCTTGGTCATCCTTGCAGTAAAAAAAAAAAAAAAGGAAAAAAAGGTGTTTCCTGCTGTTCAGATGGACTTTACTAAGTTTTCTCTAAGGTTGTGCTCACTCCCTCTAGTTCTGTCCCTGTGCACCACTGAAAAGAGACTGACTGTCTTCTTTGTACTCTCCCTACATTGACAAGGTCCACCTGAAGCCTTCTTTTCTCGAAGCTGAACAATTCCAGCTCTCTAAACCTTTCATCATAAAACAGATTATCCAGACCCTTAATCATCTTTATGTCCCTTTGCTGGACTCTGTACAGTAGTTTCATATTTCTCTTGTTCTGGGGGAGGCCAGAAGTGAATAAAGTCCTCCAGGTGTGGCCTCACCAATGCTGAGTAGAGGAGAAGGATCACTTCCCTTGACTTGCCTGTAGCAGTACAGGATATCATTAGCCTTCTTTGCAGCAAGAACATATTGCTGGCTCATGTTTAATTTCATGTCCATCAGGACACTTTTTCTGCTTAACTGTCATCCAGCTGGGCAGTCCCCACCAAGGAGTTGTTTAACCTCAGGTGCAGAATTTGGCACATCCCCTTGTTGAACTGTCAGCCCATTTCTCCAGCCGCTCAACATCCCACTGGATGACAGCATGATCCTCTGGCTTTTTAGCCATTCCTTCATTTTTGTGTTTCTTCAAACTTGCTGGGGGTTAACACTCTGCCACATCATCCAGATGATTAAAGAGGATGTTAAACTGGAATTAACCCAGTACTGACTGCTAGGGTGCATTGTTAGTCACTGTCCTCCAACTAGACTGTGTCACCACCCTCTGAGCCTGGCCATTCAGCCAATTTTCAACCCCCCTCACTGTCTGCCCATCCAGACCATATATCAAGAGATCCTCTATGAGGATCATATGGGTGAGAGTGTCAAAGCCCTTACTGAAGTCCGGGTAGACAACAGCCACTGCTCTCTCCTCATCCATCAATCCAGTTATCTCTTTACAGAATTTGATCAAACTGGTCAGGCATGACTTCCCCTTGGTGAGGCCATGCTGACTATTCTTGGTGATTTTCTGGTCATTCATGTGTCTGGAAATGATTTCCCACGATTAGCTGCTCCATCAATCATTGCCTGTGTCAATTAAATACCATAGCAAATTTCATGCATACATAAGTGAGTCACATACTTTGCAAAGTGTACAAATTTGTATTCGGTTGAAATCCTTTGAAATATAAGAATTCTTATCATTGAAAATTTAATATATAGTTCTAAAACTTAAGGTTGCAGAGGTACTAGATTAATCCTTATCCTAAAACATATCAAGGCACAAATTTACATGACCTATCTCTCAAAAAAACCCCGGTTATTAAATCATCTGGTGTACAGTATGCATTTCAATCATAGGTTGGCATAGAAACTAGGTTCAGCAGTCTCTTTAGCAGAGAGAGAGCAGTACAAAATCTTTAATGCTTTCAAGCTGTTACTCTTAACTATCTTATGCTCTGAAAACTGAAGTTTACAGTTTAGATACACTTATAGAAAACTAACCCAAATAAATTAAGATTACTGTAATTCTTTCCATGAATTCTTAACTGATCTCTTTCAAATATAACTGCGAAATATTGCAATTGAGGGTTTGACTTTGCTGTATATTTTGTCTTTATTATTACTCCAATTCACACACCAAAAACCCTGTGAAATTTAAGAGGTCCTTCAGAGTTGAGCTAATTTGATCAATAGTGGTAAAGCGAATGTTGCTGATGCTCAGGGTGATAATTCATAGTGGACTACAGCAACACTTCTCCCTCTGTATATGTCATGTAATTTTTTGCAGAGTAATTTCACTTACTCTGGTTTTATCTACTTTCAGTAACTTAAGTGTGATGATATGATCCAACCTTTGTAGTGTAGATAGACTGAGCACAAAAAACCCAGATACGCTGTCCCATTAAGTAAGAAAAACATCTAGAAATGTCACCATTGGAGATAGTGTTTGGACACCACATTTGTTATGGTCCTGTGGTCACACACGATAGTTAAATAAATCAAGTTAGATAAATTCAGTCCTCACTTAGTATAGAACAATAAAGAAATACAAGGGTAGACAATGCTTAAGGAAATTTGTAGAATTTATCTTATTAGTCCTAACAAGGTATTAATCTTCAAATACTTATTTTGATTATGTCCAGACTGAATATGTCTAAATTATTCTGATTGCAGCTTTGTGGGTCAAGCTCAAGGCTCTATTATTGATATGTAAAAACTCTTATAAAAAATCAAAGCTGCATAGAATACTTTTAGTAATTTTAGAAATCATCAATATTTCTTGATACTGGTTTTACAATTTCCTTCCTCAAATGTTAAATACTCATAAGAATAACAGTGACTTTTAGGTCAAATGACAATAATGTGCTTTTTTCTGTAACAAAACTAAATTAATACACATTTCTTTACATAGATGAAAATTCATTTTATGTATTACTAGTGCACATTTATAAAAATATTTTTCCGTGTGTAAAATAAGAATCAACAGTGACCAGAGAGGAGAGTCATAAATAATAGAAGCTTAATTTCTACTTTAATATGAAAATATTTGTAACTCTGCACATCCCTGTTTTTTGATATGAAATCGGACTGAAACTAGAGAGAAAAAATGTAGTAAAAGGGAATGGTATCATATTGAGACACAAGCATGTAAGACTGACACAGTAAATAGTACTGGTTTTTATTCGTCTACAAGTAGAGTTCAAGAAGAATTGTATTATGCTATTTTTTAAATATTTAGGTGTTTATTTATAATTATTTATGTTTATCTAAAGTATTTAGGAAAACAGACTGATTATGGGATTTAAATGCTTCAATTATCTGAAATTTAAAAAAAAAAAAGAAAGAAATCATGTTTAATATGATTTTTTTTCCATCATAAGTGTGTCCATACTTTCACTCTTTGATGTACATTGATTTGTTGTACATTTGATTGCTGGGGTTGTTTCAAAGTTATAGATAACATGCAGTACCTAATTCCAGAATTCAAGGCTCTGTCCAACAAAGAAATTTTATCCACACATATATGTCGTATCTACACATAAAATCTTTGTTCTTTCATTGCTTTTATTAACAAAAGCTATTTTATGTATAATCCAATGTAAAAGTCCGTAAATTATTAATGGTCCAGAAAAATCTGATATAGGATATACTTTATCTGTAAAGGAAAAGGAAACTAAGAGGAAATAACTGCATCTTGGCAAAGCTCAGCTGTCATATCTCCAGGAAAATGGCTAAAAACATGTCTTTTTCCACCTTATGTAATAGTTTAATACTCTTAATAAGACATTATAATGAAAGCGATCTTATTGTGGGTGAAAGTTATGTACATTTGGTATATTCTCTTGAGAATTTATTGCTTATAATGATATTTCTTGGACTGTAACAGATGAAACACTGATAGTTTATATATCATATTATTTTAAGATGTACAGGGTTTCCCTCAAACCACAACAGAGATTCTCAAAATGGTAGAAAACATTTTATCAGATGAAAGGCACTCTAGCTGTGCATGTGGTTAAGTTTTGAATGATTAGAAAATTGGAGTTCACACATCTTTCTTGAACCATGAGACAACACAGGAAGCAGAATTCCCTTTTATTCCCTTTGTCGGTGATTATAGCTTTTAAGGTAAAAGAATATGGGTAAATCACAGTCCTTTAATGTTTCATGTTCTTTCAGGAGGATATCTACATACTATATATGTAGTTTCTTCATTAGCTGTATTTGCATTAAGTGAATTTTACCCAAATAATTTAGGAATATGAGCACAATACAAGGTACTTTGGTATCTTGTACACTTTTGAAATCCCCAAAGTCTTGTTTAACCATGGTCGAAATGACTCAGAGATTCTCAAAGGCTCTTGTGAATTGTCTAATGATGACGGTCAGAGAGAAGATAAGAGCAGGACAGCTGGGAAATAGACAAAGACACTTATTATGAAGTATAGGGTAGTATTTGCAAAAACTATTTAGATATGTCACCCAAAGTTCCACCTATTTTATCCCATTTTCTATTTGTATAGATTGTCTGATTATTCTCTTTATTTCAACTCTGATCCAACATTATTTGTCTAACCAACTTGTTTGCACTTCGAGATTAGCCTAATCCTTAACAAGAGATCACCTTGTTACACTGTTTTTTCTTACAGCATCCTTTTAAATTTGTCACAGTTTAACTCCAGTCAGCAACTAAGCCCCACCCAGTTGCTCACTTATTTTCCCCTCAGTGGGATGGAGGAGAGAATCAGAAGGGTAGAACTGAGAAAACTTGTGGGTTGAAACAGGCAGTTTAATAGGTAAAGCAAAATCCACTCATGCAAGCAAAGGAAAACAAGGAATTCATTCACTACTTCCCATGGGCGGGCAGGTTCAGCCATCTCCAGGAAAGCCAGGCTCCATCACACCTGACACTGCTTGGGAAGACAAACCATTACTCTGAACAGCCCCCTTTCCTCCTGTTTCCTCCAGGTCTATATGCTGAGCGTGATGCCACAGCCTCATACCAGCTACTATGGAGAAAATTAGCTTGATCATAGCCAAAAACAGCAGAAAACTCTAGATGAGTAAGAAAGTTTTGATGCATTCAGGGAAACTCTAAATTCCACTATCATTACACATGTGAACCTTGAATTTTCATGAAAATATATCTCGTTGTTTTCTCCTGATTGGACTGAAAGGAAACCAAATGAGACCCATCCTTTAATAATTTGCCTTTATTTACTGACTTTACTGTTGTGACAAATAATGATATTTTTCTCAGTGATGACAATAAAAAATAATATGTCACAGTCAGAGAACTTCAGAAGGATAAAGAAAGGGAGAGCTCATTGTAAATTCCTTGAAACAAGTGGAAATATTTATCTTGCCTGCAGAGGTAAATGGCACTGGTACTACAATACAAGAAATTCCTTGTTCAAATGCCCTGGCTTCTCATTCTCTAAAATCAGTTCAAAAGGATAGTTTTGCCACTACATGGGGAATATGATCAATAATGCTTTACGCTGGGTAAGTGAGCCGGATGATGAAACATTATTAAATGGTTCAGAGAGTACTTGTGCTATCCATGCAGCTAAGAACTCACTTGACACTGGAATCAAAATCTTTCAGTGTCATAGGAGTTTTTCATCAAATGCAATGATTTTAGCCCAGGACTTGGAAAAGAGACTGAGGATTTTTATTTTTTAAAATTGTGCGCATGTGTGTATCTCATATCTATATTCTTCATCCTATTAGAAAGTCATAGAACTTAAAATAAAAAGCATTGGGGAAAGGATAAATTACTACAAGAACACTGAAATACAAAATATATTCATTACAAAGACTGAACACCCATAATCTGGGAAATATATGTGACAATTACTCTATAAGCCATTGTACAATACCTATGCAACTTAGAGGTAGTGTACCCTGGCAATATACAGATTGATCAGTAAAGTATATATTTGCAGACTTAAGTAATTCTTTGAAAATTGCACTAAGACTTTAACTTGCTGTTCATTGTTCTGTAGTACATTTGTTCCAAGTTGTATTATAACAAGTTGTATATATTGTCTTAAAATTGTAGAAGGTGCATTACCATTTACACATGGACATCTAGTATGTCATACTATTTATTTACCCAGTAATGCTGATGGACATGTATTTACCGCTCATCAAAAATTCATAGCCCGAACCTTCTAATTTTTGTAGAAGTTGAAGAAAGTTTTAATGTTGTTTCTCTTGCAGCACAATACTCTGAGGACTGCAGAAGTACATAATAAGCATGATGGGATTAATGAAAAAAATTGTTATTATGAATGAGTTCTTACTGATTAAAATTTATATTTTTCATTCAGTCTTCTTTGAAAAGATGCTTTCCACTGAAACAAATTGATGTTACTGATACTTAGGACCATTAAGTTAATAAATGAGGTAACTTAACTCACCCTATAGGCAAAGCAGATCAATTCCTTCTAACCTGAGTCAGAGTACACTGTAATTAGAAGACTGTTCTCTCCAACTGGCATTTACCCCCCCTCCCTAGCTGAGATAACTGCAGGAATAACACTTATCTGACATCAGGGTATTTCTCACATATATACAGTTGCTGTAGACTAGATTGCTTTTCACTAGTTCTGTTTTTTTATTCATCTTCTTTCCCTCTGTTTCTACAATCACTGTATTTTATCATACCTTAGAAATGTCCACCTTCTTAAGCTTTCTGCAAGGTATTTTTTTATCCACAGTCTGCTTTCTTTCTGGAGCACACATTCCCATCCTTTCCAAGCTCAACAACCTGATTTCACAGCTTCCATCATCTGTTCATACTCTGTGATTCCACTGATGTCTGAAAGTGATAGATACCCTTCTTTTGCCTTTTCTGATTTCAGTTTGTGTGAGTTGATATCTGACATTTGATATCCAAGAGAAACAAATGTATGTGGTATTTTATGTATTACCCTGACCTTAAGGTATTTATGAATGTCTTCAGCTGCCATGATTTCCAAAATGTAATTAGGCCAATCACAACATAATGCTCTTAAAATGCAAAAATTAGGAAGTTGTCTGATACCTCACACGTTTGGCAGATGGGTATCCATACACATCCTAGTTCTAATGCTAGAATCAGCTTTTGAAATTCTATTAAATCTATAAGAACAGATCTTTTCAGATTAAAAAATGAAAGAGCTGAAGTGGCACTTCAATATTTCTTATGAAACACCTCAATGCTAAAGATTCTCAGCAAATTACAAGACAGTAGCTACTGTAGTAAGCTGTTTGCTTCTCCAAGAATGCTTTCTTTCCAAGGGTGTCCTTTACATTTCAATAGTCACTCTAAACAATACACTTGATTACATTTTTTTTATATCTAAAGTATGGTCTAGAGTTTATATTGTATATTCTCTAACTCAAATTCAATTTGTCCTATAAACAGAATTTGTTTATGTAACTGATTAACTGGCATCAAATTAGGTCAAACACTGTTAACTCAGTTTGGAGTTGTAATTGGTTTCTCTAATAGGTAACTATAAACCAGAATGTAATCAGCTCAAGTAAGTACACTCTGTGCCATTCACCAGTAAAGTTTGGGATCTCTTGGGAAAGCTTTGCAAACTGTATGTGAACAAGATTAAAAGCTTCTGTTTTGCTGAGAAATTTATTTTGTAGAGCCAGCCATACAGAAGTGTAATAGCGTATTTTTGTCAAACAGCAAGCAATAATGTTAACAGTTCTATCTTGGTGTGGAAAGCTCCATTTCAGAGAATAGATTTGAACATTATACCCTTTTCCTTACTGTAACTGAAAAATCAGCTTTCAAATATAGTATTGACTGAAATGTGATCAAATTATGTGTATCTTTTTAACAGTTCTATCTCCAGTCAACAAAATTACATAGAAACAAGGAAAAAGAAGGTAATTTTAAGCCTAAAAAGCTTTATGGAAAATGACTACAAACAAAATGATATGTCAGCTTGTTTGGGATGATTGACTATGTCTTCTACTCTCACGATATAACTCACAGAAAAAGTATGTGACCACCTCCAATGTTTGGTGTCAAATTGATCTTAATTTGTGAAACCTCATAATCTGGAAGTAACATTGCCCATATGATTACTAGTTGAGGCTGTACTATTTCTTTACCGAAGTCATAAATTTATGATCATGCAAATAAGGCTAGATGGGGACTGTGTCTGAAAGGTTGGTTCTGCAACAGCATTGTGTTGTCTGATGGATTTTGGCCCACATTTTTCAAAACCAAAGATTACATAGCATTCTTAAAAAGATCATGATTTTATTATGTTTTTCTTTCTATTTCCTTCCTTTCCCTTGATTTATGGAATTTGTCATTTCATGACATTACATCTTCTTCTCAGTGAGTTCTTTCCAACTTCAGATTGAGTCTAGAGCTCCTTTTTTATTTGTCTTGTTGCTTTTTTGTATCAAATAATTATTAAAATCTTTTAGAACAGTAGTCAGGTGGTAATTTCCAGTTGTAAGCCCTGCCCAAATATAGGTGACTAGCTCTCAGATACCTCAACAAATCGCTGAATCACAGACCCTCAAGATTACCTAGTTCCAATCCCCTGCCATGGGCAGGCACAGCTTCCATTAAGCCATGTTGCTCTAAGCCCCATCCAACCTTGCTTTGAACACTTCCAAGGACAGAGAGTCCACAACTTCTCTGGTAAACCTTTTCGTCTGCATCGTGATCCTCACAGTAAAAGATTTCTTTCTAATATCTACTCTATACCTGCCCTCTTTCAGTTTAAAGCCATTACCCCTTGTCCTATCTCTACAAAGCCTTGTAAAAACTCCCTCCCCAGCTTTCTTGTAGGTCCCCTCAAAGTACTGAAATGAGCAAAAAGGTCTCCCTAAAGCTTTCTCTTCTTCAGGCTAAATAATCCTCGTTTTCTCAGCCCTTTGTCATAGAAGAGTGCTCCAGCCCTCTGATCATTATTCAACATAATCATCACAGCAGTAGTCTGGTCCAACGTGTCAGTGCAGTTCAGTCCAGGAGTTAAATCTGTTGCATAACTGGTGAGGTATAGTCTTTACAGTCGGTCAATACACACTTATGTACTTCTATTTAAAAGGAAAATAAATTTTTATTTCAATGCCTGGCTGCTCACCAGTTACTTGAAATTCTAATCCATTCTAAAGAAGAGTTACTCAGTATCATAGGTAATCACATGTATAACAAGAAAAAATAAATTTTGATAATTAAAAAGCCTAGTAACAATTAAATTTTAACACCAACATTTCTTTTCTTTTTACTTTTGAGGACAGAGAAAAAATTGCTGGGTATATTTTGTATATATTCAGATGCTCTATAAAGAAATACCAAAGTTATTATAGCAAAGCAAAATTCAGGTTATATTTTTGACCCTTCATTGTTTCAAGACATGTAGGGAACCTATCTGACAAATAATTGTCTTATTTTATATAAATCTCTGTC
>JAWWLV010000001.1:94972770-94991418 GCA_035041135.1 Platyrinchus mystaceus
TAGAATAGAATAGAATAGAATAGAATAGAATAGAATAGAATAGAATAGAATAGAATAGAATAGAATAGAATAATTTCAGTTGGAAGGGACCTACAACAATCATCCAGCCCAGCTGCCTGACGAATTCAGGGCTGACCAAAAGTTAAAGCGTGTTGTTAGGGGTATTGTCCATTAAATACTTCCAGGCTTGGGACATTAACTAGCTCTCTGGACAGCCTGTTCCGGGGTTTGACCACCCTCTGGGTAAACTAATGCTTCTTAACATTCACCCTAAACCTCCCCCATGCAGCTTCGAGCTGTTCACATATGTCTTGTCATTGGATCCCAGGGAGAATAGCTCAGCAACTCCCTCTTTCCTTCATCTCCACAGGAAGCTGCAGAGAGCCTGCTTCTCTCTTGACTAGACAAGACCAAAGTCCTCAGATGCTCCTCATATAAATTGAAACAGATTTCCTTTCACCTTACTCAAAGTCTTGTAATCATATGATATATATGAGACAAATAAGATGGATATTGAACACATGAGAAATATTGTATTTATTATGTATTGTGATCAGTGAAATAGTTCTGCATTTATTCTGACAACTATTTTTATGTTGGAATGAGTACCATTAATTAATACCACACATTAACTCACTTAAAAATATATTTTCCCTAAACTATGACATGCTTAACCTTAAAATGGACCCACCCAGAAAGATCAGTACTTCATTTGAGATTACTATTTTGGATTTTAAATGGTCCACAACAAGCTGCTTGTTCCCAAATCTTGTTTAGTTCCATTAGTGCTATCAGCTATGTCCTTACCTACTATGACCCCTCTAGATTTGCTATCAAATATTTAGCCATAATAATGTTATTAAAATATCTGACTGGAATACAGAATTACAGGAGAAAATATCTGTTATACAGTGACCTTTATATGTATGCACTGAAGGTTAAATGTTAAGAACATAGTTGGTCTTTTCCTGAGTATGATTGATTATCATGTAGTACCATCCTGTCTGAATTAGACAAGTTCATGTTCTACCACACAGGGCACAATCTTCCATCTTTGAGGAGTTGTGTATATCACATTTATATATACACCCGTTATTGTAAGTACATTATTTAAATTTATTTAAAAGTATTTTTGCTTACTGCTAACTCCTCCTAACTCCCCATGTAATTTTTTTCTTAGAATTGTATAACATAAGAATATCATTTGAATAAAATTTAGTAGTATCATTTAACTTTTTTTTTTAATTCTTCGAATGAATTCACTTTCCCTTGTATTTTTATTATTTTTTTGCTACTGCTATAAAAGCTTTAGAAAGCAAGAAGGTAATCTGAAAGACAAATAGCTATTATATTCTGTTGCCAGTAAGTAAATAGAAATATAAGAGGGAGGAAATGACCAACATGCTAATTCTCCTATTTTTAATCTAGTCCAAGATCTTGTAGCCCAGCAAAATACTTTTTTTTTTTTCCATTCTTGTTAAAAAACTGTAGGCCTCTTATACTGACCTGAAAGTGGAAGATCTTGGAATTTATGTGGACTTACACTCATCTGAAAAAGTTTTACCTAGCCATGGTCTAGTAGTCAAGTGACTGTTGCTCAACCTATTTTAGCTCAAGGTCAGAGAAAACCTTATATAGTCTAATAAACCTAAGCAGTTGTTGCCTAACGAAGAATAGCTATCTGATGTTGTGTATGCTAGTGTGCTACTTTTTATTTGGAAGCAAATATGAATGAAAAACATTTTAAGCAAATTTTAAGACTCAAGAGCAAGTAGGAAAAGACTCATTATAAGCATCAAAACTGCTCCCTGCAAACTCAAGGTGCTTAAGACTTGCTGAAACAATTTACTTTATCTCTACTTAGATGAACATTGGTAATGCTGATCTTAGGATGTGTCACAACCATAAAGCTCTTTCTCTCCATAATCCCACTGCAAACCCTTGTTTCCATAGCACTTGGCCACCTGTGTACTGAGGAGACAAGGCCCACCTCTACTATGCCAAGAGTGCATAGTTCTGTCTGAGACTGCTGAAAAAGAACTCTAAGAAAATCTGTCAAAAAAAAGAAAATAAAATTACAGGCACCACAAGAACTTTTGACATGTGATAATTAATAATTCAGAGCATCAGAAGGAAAAAACAAAAAACTCCAATCTGCAAACATATAGAATCCTAGAGGGGGGAAAAAATCCCCACCAAAATCCCCAACAACAATAATAACAAAGAAGCAAAATTCCCAAATAAACAACAAAACAAACAAACAAACCAAAAGAATCCTCAACAATACAAGTATAGTAAGTATAGCAAGGAGTTATTAAATTATTTGGTCAGTTCAACAGTGTTGGATTTTATTAATTATGCTTAACAACTATATTGTTACAAGATTCTAGAAACAAAAGCTTACTGAACTGAAGGATAAGACAACATTGTTGGAGTAATTGTCCCCATTCCTGGAACAAGGAATAAGAAGGTACCAACTAGGAAAAGGAGCAAGGAGGACTAGGATAAGGACAAAAAAGCAGAGGCAGGAGTCAGAAAGTATGGATGAAGTTTTCAAGGATGAGGTAAAAAAAATCCAAAAGACCCAAGCAAACAAACAAACAAACAAAACACCCCAAAACATCCCAAAAAACAAAACCAGAACAGTTTAGATAGGAATAGGAGTGAGACCCTTAGAAGTGCAACTGCCATCAAGTGACACACAGAAAAAGAAAAAACACCAAGTCAACAAGTGATGGATTTTATATACAAAGAATAAACCACCAGTCAGGCTAACAGCCTGGTTCTTGGTCTCCTGATTGACTCTTGTCAGCCATCTGACTTCAGCTCAATTGCCCAGATCTGACATGGACTGACAGCTGCCATGTTTGATGCTTCACGCTCCAGAAGCCCCAAGTGATTCTTGCTATACACTTTTATTTTACTTTCCCTTGTATTCCCTGCTTCAGAATAAATATAAACTCTGAATGAAGCTTTTTTTTCTCATGGTTGAGACACGACATTTTCCTTTCATTTGAATTATCTAATGCCTACCATGGTGTAAATTCAGGACTAGGATTTTAATTCCATCCAACTGGTTTCTGTCCTCTACCCTCTCACTACATACATGCCTTTTTTTACAAAATGTCTTGAGAAACACACAGACAAACCTCAACTAGTTCCTGTATCATTTAAATAGTCAATGAGCTAATGAAATACTGAAGACAGCAGAACTCATCAGCTAAGAGAAACTTGATCAGAGTCATGTTTCCATAGGATGCAAGGTAAAAGGGGGGAGAGGGAGAGATAGTTCTTTGTTACATTGCATTTAGTTATGGAAAAATAGTGTATAAAAAAGCAACTTTTTTCAAACCTGAAGCTTTGGAAAATTTACAGACTGAAAAATTCATATCTATTCTTCTTGCAGCTGTATAATGGCTTCAGAATTGGAGGATTTTTAAAAGAGACAGAATAAAAATTAAATACAAGTCAATCCAAATAAAACAGAAAAGAAGTTCAGGTACAGGCTTTCTCTTGGTATCAGTGATTGTGGTATATTAATTAATTAATTACATAGGTGGGATTAAGTTCAATAATTTTGAAACACTGCCACCCTTGGCTGCTTTGTGGTAATGAGATTGTTTTAACTGATTGAGAGCTTTCACATTGCAAAAGTCTGCTGAAAACAAATAAACAAACAAAAAAAAATCCAAAACAAATACAGTAAAATACAATTTTTTGAAAGGGGAAAGAAGAAAACACAACTGAAATATCAGTTCTTAAAAAATGGACACTTAGACTTGAGACATAACTTTTTCAGAAGCTCAGTTGAAGTCATTATTTGAGTACTGTAAATGTCAAACAGGTTTTTAGAACTGTGTAGTAGGAGCAGTGGAAATGCACAGACAGTATTTTTCATTTGCATCTCAGCTAATATGACCAAAGTTATCTACTGACTCAGTGGTGGTGCCAAGTTACTCTGCACTCTTCTAGCCCTTTATTATTTCTATAAAAAATGCTATCTGAACAAAAACTTCCTTTTAAAATTTTAGAATACAATGAGACACTAAAGACTTGGAAAAAGTACAATGACATTATAGCTGTAAGTTATCTTTAAAAGGCCATGTTCAGAAAGTTCTCTCAATTAATTGAAAAAGAGGTCTGAGAAATAAATGGTGGTAGTTATCTGAGACTCAGACTGTCATTAAAATTAAGCTACAACATTTAGTTTCACTAGAGCATTAAAGTCAAATATACTGTGTATCTTGCAAGAAATGCCTTAGAAGGAAGAAAGAACTAAAATAAAACAAAAAATGTATTTTATATTTTTTTTAAAAGCTATATTATAAAAACCCTTTCGGAAAAGTTGTACAAAAAAATGTTCTATTTTTCCCAGAAAAACTATGGTAAATTATTAATATCTAGAAATCTGAAATAGTATCCAGTATATTTAACTTCAATAAATTCTTTTACAAAACATCACACTTTACAGTTTTAAAATAAATTAATAATTTTTCTCTATTTTTTTGAACTAAAGCATATGATTTCTAACTCTAATCCTTACTCCATCCTCTTTACTTAGTATGACTGATTCTGAAAACAGCACAGCTAGGGAGCTGATGGGAAGAGGGAGCAAAGTTTGTTGTTTTCCTCTAGTCTATGTTGAATTCAAAGGCCAATGAAGTCAATAGAAATATTTCCATTACCTACACTGAGCTTTTGATCATGTCACAACTTTATACTTCAAAGGATAGCTCCCTCTCATCCTTTAAAGTTTTTCTCCATTTCAGGCATCATAACTTTGCTTCCCTCTGTGCCTCCTTTTTTATGTTTCTTTTAGAAAATCTTGCCCCACTTTTCCTTCTTTATTATAGAAGATTTTATGGAAAGCCCAGCTGATACAATTGCATGAGGCAGCAGAAGACCCAGATAAATAAACAAAATAATTCTATTCACAGGAAGAAACAGACTTCACAACTTTTTGAGAGAGACCAAAGACCCATCTATACTCTGCTGTCCATGAGAGATTCAAAACTTTCCCTTGTCTTGAATACCATCTTTGGTGCCAATATCCAAACCCAGGTATTTATATATAGAAAAGACTTTTGTGAATTCCACCAGACTCAGCTCCAACGCTCTATCTAAAACAAAGGGTTACTCTCTAGGATAATTGCATAAGAAGTAGGAGATGCTGATTATCCTTCTTCCTTTTCTTAAAAAAAATTAGTTTATTTTTATGTTAATGAATGTTTCAATGTAGCATGAAATTCATTATCATCAGAAATTGAAAGCTTAACATCCCACAAATGGCTGGGATGTTCAACTTTCTTGAAGGATTACATTCCTTTACAGAATAGATGTAACTGAGAACAAGTTTTTATTGGGAGGAGGTATTATTTAATTCCTCAGTTATCATAGAGAGAAATGAAAAAAAAAATCTTTCTTTGTCTCTAAGTGTAGTGACAACACTTTAATTTACTTCTGCTAAAATGAGAGAAAAGAGGTCATATACTTTTATATGTGGTTTGCCTTCAAATAGAAAAGAAAGCTGGATTTAGACAAAGCTATTTTAAGCATACCTGTTGGTATTACACTGAGACAAAAGAATAACTCCTTAGTATTAGAAGTTGGCAGGAAAAAATTAAAATTTCTACGTGAGCCTCTATCCAAAATGACTTTTTGCTGTACTCAGCTATTAGTTAATGCATTAGCAGCACAAATCTATCAATTATTTTCACAGCCTTCCTGTCTGTACTTTACAGAATACACTCTTAGCAAAGAGGAAAATTTACAAAAATAGTTACAGAGACTTCTTTCAGTAGCCTGTAAGTCAACTTCAGATCTTTGATGATTATGAAAGATGTGGTATTTAAATAGGACGTATTGTGAAAGTAGTGGCTAATGAGAGTTCTTAGTGCCATTAAACTTCAACAAATTTATTTTTTGAGCCAAAATATGTCCATTAATTTTAACAAAGTAAATTTGTTTCTTTCTAGCTATGATAGTCTTATAAAAGGTATTACCTTTTTCCACCAACTTGTTTAAATCATTAAACTACATTTATTTATGTCAGAATAGAAGCTATTATCAGAATTTTATATGTAAAAATCTAAATATTAATTTTTGTATCAGTTATGTCTGTAATTTTACCATTGTGACAAGGTTTTGGTGTGACAGCATGCAATGCAGTGTAGGAGTAAGGGAACAGAAACAAACATCACATCAGATCCTCCAGGCACATTTAGGTGCCTCTCTTACCCAACAAAATGAATTAAGCACCTACGTGCTTTTGAAGATCTGGTTCTTAACAGATTGTTAGAGTTAAAAAGAATTAAAAAAGCCTGTGTTAACAAAGAAGTAGAGAGAGAAGCTACAGGGGCTATTCTCATATTTGCCAAGAGAATATTCATCAGACTCTTACAGCAAATAAGTTTACTTTAAAAAAGTAATCAATGTTGTTACAAAAACTTTTGTGAGTATTGATACTTCATAGCAAGGGTAGACAAATATTTTTTAGTTTCCCTGTGCTGTTCCTTGAATTCCTTGTGCACTGGTAAGGGTCTATGCTTCCTAAAGAAGCGTGATCTATTTATCCTGATGAGTGAGATGAGGAAAGGAGCAGGTGTGGAACTGCTTTTGTCTGCCTCAGGATTACAAACTGAACTGAGGAAACCAAATCAACTATTATAAATCAATGACAGGAGGGATGCCCAACTACCATTTATTTTTCGCTATCTGTACATATGGCTATTAGAAAAAGCTCTCTAACCAGTTATTGGCTACACTAATTTTCTTGCAGTTGAATTAACACATTTTGAACAAGCACCATGGATGTAAAACTCTTGGAGAAAATTTAAATTATCCAAAGTCATCTGCCTATTTGAAAGAATCAAGAAGTTCACTCTTAGACTTTATTGGCATTTGATCCTTTGAAAAAATATATTAATATCTACTTTCATTTAAGTTCTTAAGGGTTTTCAAAGATAAAAATAAAAGTGAGTTTGACTTTATATTATGACTTTAATTTAAAAAGCACATATACTGGCAGGAATTCTAATTTCTGCACTGTGGTATAGTCCATCTAATTTAGTTTCTATCTATTTGAAAGCCTTCACTTGAATCTTTATGTATATTATGCTAAGCTAATTAAAAACAATTAAAGTATATGTTTATTCCAAGGAAAATGCATATTGTGAGGAAAAGAGCAAATACTCCACAAAATCTGTAAGACATGGATAACTTAGTGGCTTCAGCAGCTACAATACTGCATTCACAAAAAAGTTATGCTAGAAGCCTTCAACTGAAGTATCAATGAAGGCAAAAGTTCTTGAGAAGTGGTAAATCTGTTTAGAAGGAAAACTACAGGTGCAGTCAATATGAGGTGAACTTGGGTTCTCAAACTGGAAAGACATTCATAGTTCTAGTATAAAGTTTCTCATGCAAGGGAACCTTACCTTAAATGCTGTCTTCTCCTACCTGATTCAGATAGAGGAGTCCTGATAAAATAAAGAATGAATAGGAAAGGTCACTTTTTCAACCATTTGAAACTGTAATTTGAATTCAGCCTATCTCCCTGTTGTACGGCAAGACTGTTATCAGTTACAAAATCACTTAATAAGAGTGCTTTATTCTTAATGACTGAGATTAACAAAGGCTGCTAGAGTCTGCTGCAAGAGCTATATTGATTTAGAGGGATAGTTGGAATCCAATCTCAGATTATGTGAGAGAAATAAAAGCCTCTTTTGAAAAGAGGTCTTGCAGTTAAGACCATATAATAGTGGTATGAGTTTCAATTTTGTGCATGTTCACACTCCTCCAAATTAAACTAAAGAGGCATTTCAGAACAAAGGACAGTTACTCCTTGGTGAGGGGCAAGGCAGTGAACAGAGTATCAACTATAAGTGCTATAATAAAATAAACAACAAAACCAGAAATATCAAAACCAGTTTCAAAATTTAATATCTAAGAAATGAAGAAGTGGCACTATCAATCTGTAGCAATATATGCTATTTCACTGTTTATTGTAAAGATATTGTATACTTTTAATGTTCATATGGAAGGAAAATTTTAGATACTGAGGGAAAGAAGGGAGAAAGTGAAAGAGAGGTTTAAAACCTTATTATTGTAGTCAGTATTCAATATTCAAAAGCTAATACCTTGGTAAATTCAAACCCAAATTTGTCTGAAAGCAAAGGTATTTCTTTTAAATAAGAATTATTTCCATGCCAAATTTCATCTGAAGTTCTCATCCATTTCAACTCTAGGGCTGCTCATAAAAAGGTTACAAATTTTTCCCTCTCCATCCTGCTCTGTAATGGTAATAGCATGTTTTCTTCACTCTCCCTGCATTTGAAATTTACAGACCTACATTTGTTCAGACTTTTTAAATAGATGAATATCCATGCAAAATAAACGAGAAAAATTTCCAAACAAAATGAATTTATGATTGTCTGTAGCTAATGACAACAGCAGAAAACCTTGTATTTTTTCCTATAAGAAGTGAAAATTATTCCCCCAGATGCTTTCAGCAACTTTTGAGAAACAAATCTGTTTTTCTTTCAAATGCATTAATTTATTTAATTTTTTAAATGAAGCAAAGCATAAAAATAATTGATTCAAAAAAGAGTAAAGGAATGTGGGGATGGGGAAGGGATTTAAGTCTTATATCCATGGAGAAAAGAAATTATAAAGAGATATATGGTTAAAAGCAAAACTTCCAGGCAAAATACTACAGCTGACCCATTTGCCTATATGAGATGCTGTTCCTAATTTATCTGCACCTAATATTATATTTATTATGCTTCCACAGACTTAGCATATTTACATATCATCTGCCATCTTTCTGACATCCTTAGAAACTGATTCACTATGCAACCAATGGATGGCAAATTTTAAAATTAGTTGTCTTTAGAATTATTTTAGTGATATCTACTTTATTTAGAAAATAAAAGTTAAAAACCCCTTCACATCCTTTAGCTGTTTTCCTCTAGAACTTGAAAAGAATTAGGCAAACCCATCATTTCTTGAAAGATGAAGAAAGGAAAGTTTGGTATTAATATATGCTTAAACCATTGATTTTGCAAGTTTTATACTAAATTATCCTATACTGCATAACTTATGTAAAGCATCTTCAAAGTAAAGACTCATTTTAAAATAACTGCTTGAGTCTAAATTATGATCACCAATATCAGTAGATTCAAATTTAGTAACTAATTGATGATTATTTAACTTAATTGACGAAGGTAGCATTAATTAGCATGCTGAATCTTAGGCCAGTTGAGAGACCTGACCATTATTTTCCCTTGCCTCTTGTGTCATTGGCTACTCTTCGTTAGTTATGGAGAGACTCTTAAGATACAAACTTGGACTTAGATAACTATTTTTAGACAGCTAAAGTCAGATAAGGTGAATCCCACACAGTGTGCCCATAACCTGGTTGGAATATTTGTTTAAACTCAGTCTACAAAATGATCTCGTTAATCATATTTTCTTATGAATTATTCATACAATGCTTCATGTGATCTAATTATGAAACATCTAGACCTTTGTCTAAATCAAGCCAGGTGTAATTATACTTTACTGGATTACAGGCAATTAGTTTTATTATTACTGCAATCAGCAATAGAAATGAAGAAAAAACAGTTTTTCAAATCTAGTATATTAACTGCATTTAAAATGAGGGGAAAACTCTTAAAGGCTCATTTTCAAATTATATCTCTACAAATTCGTAATAAGTGATTAGAGGTCTGAATGCAATAGTTATGTTTCAGAAAATTAGCTACAAGTAAAACTAAAAAATATCCGTGACAGTAAACCTGTTATCAATCAAACAGAGGGTAGCAATCAGTTACCATGGAGATGCAAATTGCTTAATTTTACATGCTAAATATAATTATTTCTTTATGCTATTTAGGAAAAAAACCAGAAGTTTCAATATTTCTCTTTAATAGTTCTGTCTCAATTTCTCTACTTGCCTGCTATGTATTGAAGACTAACCTTCCATCAACACTAGGAATTAGGCTTGTGTAGGTTCCCAAGGACATGCTAAGGACACTTGGATTCTAGCAGAATAAGATGTGCTAACACAAACCTGAAACCTTTCGACTGTCTTCCCTTCCTGCCATGGGTGTTCAGCTGCCTGCATACCAAGGGCCCAAGGTTAAAATCTGATACATGCAACTTTGCAACCTTGGCTCAAACAGCTAATAAAATTTCAGACTTATAAGAAATAGGCATCAGAAGATCTACAGAAAGGTTAAAAAAGGTAAAATTGAAGAAAGTCACATTTAATATCTGTATAGATGATCTGTACAAGGAGATCAACTTGCACCATCAGTAATTTCACAGATGACACTAAGGTGGACAGGAGTGTGACCTGCTAGAGGAAAGGAAGGCTCTGGAGGGGGCAGAGGAATCTGGATAGGTTAGCATCAGTGGGCCAAGGCCAATGGCATGAGATACAACAAGGTGAAGTGCTCGGTCCTGCACTTCGGTGACAACAAGCCCATGAAATGCTCCAGGCTGAGGAAGAGTGGCTGGAAAGCTGCCCAAGAAAAGTGTTGGTCAACAGCTGGCTGGACATGAGCCAGCAGTGTGCCCAGGTGGCCAAGAAGGCCAAAGGTATCCTTAGTGTTTCCAGCACTAGTCAGGACCATGGCAGAGATCGTTCCCCTCTATTTGGCATTTATTAGGCCACACTTGAAGTACTGTGCCCAGTTTTAATCTCCTTGCTACAAGAACGACATTGAAGTGCTGGATCATGTCCAGGGAGAGCCGAAGAATCTGGTGAAGGGTCTAGAAAGTAAGTCCTATGAGGAGAAGATAAGGGAGCTAGGCCTGTTTAGCCTGGAGAAAAGGAGGTTCAAGGGAGACCTTATACTCTACAACTACCTGAAAGGAGATTTTAGTGGTTTTTGGCAACTTCTCTTAAACACTTAGAAATAGGACAAAAGGACACGGCCTCAAGCTGTGCCAGGAGAGGTTCAGGTTGGACATCAGGAAGAAGTTCTTCACTGAAAGGGTGATTAAACATTGGAATGTAGGGAGGTGGTGGAGTTACTATCCCAGGAAGTGTTCAAGAAACAACTGGACATGGCACTTAGTACTATGGTTTAGTTGACATGGTGGTATGCAGTCAAAGACTGGACTCAATGGTCTTCTTGGAGATCTTTTCCAAACTTAATTATTCTGTGAATCTATGATAGATCCCATTGAATGGGATCATTAGTAGATCAGGGATTCAATAAGAAAAGTGTGAGCATGAAAAGGTATAAAATCTTTAATAGCAAAAGAACAAAATATTTAATTCAGGCAGTGTTGAATTAGTTCACGAACAGCCCTGTCATTAGAGCTGGTGGCAGCTGACAGCTCTGCAGCAATGTGAAAGGGTAGAGTGCAGTGCTCACAGTCGAACCTTCTGCTTGACTGATGCTGCTTCACCAGCAAAAGTGTGAGGTGCCTTGTGCAGATGGGGCACTTCAGCACTTCATCCCTTGCTGAAGCCCATGTAACTTTCATGTCAGCCAGAGTGGTACTGTGTGCTGTGTCTATTCTGCTAATAGACAGACTTGAAGAAAATCAGGTAAAGGAAGAGACGGGAGGAGGTGCTCCATGTGCCAGAACAGAGCTGTGCAGTCTGTGAAGACCATGGTGACAAAGTTGACCTCTTGCAGATCATGGAGAACTGCACAATAAAGGAGGTGGATATGTTCTTAAGGAAGCTGCCAAAAGAAGGTCTAAATCTATAATGACTGTAAAAAAGAATAATTTCCTTAGCTTTACTAATAAGCAATAACCCATAAGCAGAGAAAATTAATAAAGGGGGGTTCCTTTAAAGCATATGTATGTGAATATACTGAAAGGTTATCCTGTAACCAAAATTGTTTTAATATTATATATAACAATTTCCCAGGTAAAACAGAAATAGAAAATAAAGGCAGAAATCTTGCATGTAAAATTTCTATTTTCAAAAAATTTTCTTAACACAAAACAAGTACAAATTTGTGCAGTTTATAGAACTTTGCTAAGAAACAAAGTGGAAAACTGAAACAGTAAAGGACAATTGGACATTTCTGAGTGCAAGTTAAAAGTGTGTGTATTTGTGTGTGCATGGGTTTTTTTAAATAATTGAATGCCATGACCGAGCTTTTAATAATTAATCTTCCTGTCAGGATTCAAGAAAGAGAGGACTTCTAAGTGTTGCTGGGGCATCATGAGATTTGTCTTCAAAGGATTTCACTTGACTTTGTAGCCTCTCATCTCTAGCTGACATTACAAACCACTCATTACTGTTAGTGACAGGAGTTCATGCAGCATATGTAACAAAGGATGAAGCAGTATCTTTTAGGGTAAGTAAAAAACCCCAAAACTGCGTACTCTGAATCCATGTTAGAGGGAGAACAATATTTGAGTAGTTATGCTGTTGTCAATTATAACCATGATTTTCAAGGAAAAATGCAAAGAAGTTTCCACTCTATTATCATATATTGTCTTCCCCCACACAAAAAGCACTGCAATGTTGTACACAAGAAAAGTCTTTTCGCTCAGGTAACAAAAGCTAATCTGCTGTCCTCGGCACTGAATTTTAATTCACACAGAGCACTGCTCACAAACACTGAAGAACAAAGGTAAAGGTTATTATTTTAGGGTGATGGAGCAAGTAAATGGTGATGGATGATCTGAAATCTACTGTTGTGTAACATACACTGTTCCTCCAGGTCACACAAAACATAGCTACTGTCTCTTAAAAATATTACTTCTGCTCTGCTTGATACACTGCCGTATTATTACTTTTTTCCAGAAGCCACTGAAGTTGTGAGTCTGTTACCATGTTTAGATGCTTGGGCATTGCCCTTTACATCTTTGGAATTTGGGGATATATATTAGTTAGAACACTGGTTTCAGGTTTCAGAATTTGTCCTACGGAGTTGTATCTTAATTCCTTCAGGATTCTATTGCTGCATGCTTTAGGTTGTAGGCATTTCTTATGCCAGTGCGGGCTTCCTGCAGGGTCACAGCCTCCTTCAGGCATCCACCTGCTCCAGCATGAGGGTCCTCCACAGGCTTCAGGTGGGTCTCTGTTCTACTGTGAACCTCCATGGGCTTCAGTGGGACAGCCTACTTCACCATGGTCTGCAGCACAGGCTGCAGGGAGAATCTCTGCTCTGGTGCCTGAAGCACCTTCTCCCCCTCCTTCACTGGCCTTGGTGTCTGCTGGGCTGTTTCTCTCACATTCTCTCACATATTCCCACTCCTCTCTCCCAGTTTCTGTTGTGCAGCAGTTTTTCCTCCTTAAATACATTATCCCAGAGGTGCTACCACCATCACCGATGCACTTGGCCTTGGCCAGTAGCAGATACGTCTTGGAGCCAGATGGGGTTGGCTCTGTTGGACACGGGACAAACTTCTTGCAGCTTCTTACAGAAGCCACCCCTGAAGTTTCCCTGCTGCCCAAACCTTGCCACTCAATTCCAATACCATTAAGAGACTGTCTAAACTGATAATTTGTGGTAGTTTCCATGGTCTTCAAAATTCAAATGTCTTTAGACAATTCTTTACATGGAATATATGTTATATGGTCATGAGAACCTCACAAGGTTATGAAAGTTAGAATAAATTTCTACTATATGCTTAAGAAAACAGGACATTGATGATTAAGTGTGAGTGTCAAGGCTAAGGTGCAACCCCTTTTTTTCACTATACTTGAACAAATTTTGACAACAGATATTTGAAACTATCTGCAATGTACCTGAGAATATAAATACCAAAGTCTTTTTCTTCTGATATTCTAATTCTCTTTGCAAACTGACAAATTAAAGAGAGAAATACTAATCAAAAACTTCAATAAATATGGTCAATAGAATTGATGAAGAATAATTTATGATTTTAAGGATAAATTTCATTCTAGAAAAATATATGAAAAACATGAAAAACTGTATTTAACTCTCAGATTTTGAAATCTGATATCTCCAAAACATTCCAATGTTTCATCATTAAGTCATAACTAATTTTAACCTCAAGAAAGGATTGTTTCCTCAGTGCACTTTGCTGGAAACTTGATTTAATTAATAGGAGGAGGAAGGAAGTAATCTACAGCTGAAACAAATATCATTATGAGCTAATTGAAGTACATCACTCAGGATCCCGGAAGGTTACTTTCTATAAGTCTTGGGAATAAATATATTTTACAACATTACTAATTTGTGCTGTAGGGATAGATAAAATTTTGGAAGACTTTGTAATGGGAAGTTAGGAACTTGGTTTTCACTAGTAAGGCTTTCTGTCTAAATGGTAACTCTTTCTCAAAGGCAGTTTCAATGCTTTCCCCATCCTGCATAGCAAGAGAAGCTCTCAGCCTCTCTGTCTGATATGTGAGAGGAGAGAGATAGCCCTAACAAACATGCACAGAGGTCTTGGGAAGGAGGGGGAGAAACAGAGAGGATAAAAGAGGCCCTGAGGGGGCAGGGACTCGCCGTTTTTCCCCTGGAGGCCCAGTGTGTCACATCATAAAATAGTGGTCCTTGCATCTGAAAGAAATCTTTTTTTTAATCCTTCCACTGCCTTGGCATTCTTGGGAAGAATACCTGCGTGTGTTTACCTTACAGTGCTTATAAAATGTGTTTGTCCTAAAAGTAGAAAAAAATCACTGTAACTAAAGGATGTGAGTTGTTGCTCATTTTGCCAAGTTATATGTGTGCAGCAGTAAAGGTTTAGTACATCTGCTTGCTGGTTTATTATTATGCTTGCCATATGATTACAGGCCATTTAATCCAGTGGAGTTTCTTGAGCATGTACTGAAAACTGTTCAAAAGTGATCTCTTTTATCAAAATTATGTGAAAATACAATAAGCAGTGTAATTCTCAGTAAATTTCATATTGTCCATGTTGTGACAAAGCAGCAGATATGTAAACAAAAAAGAGAGAAGAGGGAAAGGGACTGAAGGTGACAGAGGGGAAAGATAAAGAAGATGAGTTCTCCAGCCAAGAAACTTCAACAAGAAGGAAAATTACATATAAGCTGGTTTTGGGGGAGATAGCGGAAATGATAGAGAGCATTTCTACAGGAAATTCACTTTTGTATAATATTAGATAAATTAACTGGAAATATCTGTTTAAATACTCATCAGAACCAAAAAAATGAAAAAAAATTAGACCTTTGCCAAATAATGGTGGTGCCAAGCAATAGGACAAGAAGCAACAGGCAGAAACTGATGCACAGAAGTCCCACCTGAATATGAGAAAGAACATATTTGAGTGTTACCAAGCACTGGAACAGATTGTCCAGAGAGGTTGTGGAGTTTCCCTCACTGGAGATTGAAAAAAAAAAAAGTCTGGACACAATCCTGTTGGACTAGATGTCCTCACCAGTGGGAACATAGACCAGATGTCCCCCACCTTACCCAATCTGTGATTCTGTAATTTAGATCCTAGTCTCAATATGTAAAGTAACCAGTCTGTCTAAGCTTACTGTAGCATCATACAACTCAGTTATGTATACAAAACTTTTATGATGTGAATTTTTTTTCTTGATACATTATGTTACTGCCATTCCCATGCTCTGCTACATCTCAGAGCATTTCTTGTGAGTATTCATTTGCTGTTCACACTCCATTACAAAAAACATTGCTAGGATACTTGTATCAATTTGCAAGAAGGGAAAAAAATATCCAGTAGGATTTTGACAAAGTGACTTTCAGTGAGCCTGGACTTTATTTTTAAGATAATGGATAATAGTAACAAATTATGTACTTTGTAAAATATTCTGAAAATATTTTAATGTAAATATTTCTATTGTTGTCTTTAGCCTTCAGGAGTCTGATTACTATCTTTTGGTTCTGTTTCATTTTGTGACAAAAGAAGTGTATGCTATAGCTGTTCTATATCAAAGAGAAATCTTATTTGTTTCAGATGTTCAATAAGATTTTTCTTCAAGTTTGAACTATTAGATGGAGAAAACATTTTTCTTTTTTTAACAGCAGAAAATGATAAGTCTTATCTGTTTATAAGATATGGACACAGCCTATATGTCTTATAACACACTGAAAATACTGAATGCATTATTCTTTTGGGATCATGCAGCTCCAATAGCACTAGCACTAGTATGTCCTGAACAATAATAATCATCTTGTTTTAAAATACTATAATATTAAAATGTTTATACAAAACCATTCAAATGGACATTGCAACCCAATAGCTGCATCTGCCTATAACCTGAGTCAGGCAAAATGATGCATCTTTACTCAATGATTAGTTCCTCCTTTAGAAATAATCTAACTCTCAAGTAATTAAGATGTATATTTAAAACCAAGAGAGAAGTTTGTGTATTTTTTAACTATATTAATATTGCCCTAAGATTTGCTAAAATGGACTCTAAGTATCCAGGACTCTAAAAGCCTAGTTTGCTTCTTCTCCCTCAAGACATAAACCCACTCATCAACAGATTTTGACCCATTTCAGATTGAGCTAGGCTTTAGACTCATCCTAGAAAATATTCTGTATCTACTCTTAAGAGTGCAAATGCTAATTTGCTACCACTCTCCATGTTTGAGAGTGTATATTATTACAATTTAATTTTAAATATATAAATATTATCAGGATATTGATATTATTAATAATTAAAATCATACATCTTTAAGCATATAAAGTTCTTCATTACAAAAATAAAAATAAGAAAAAATCAATCTGGAGATAGCAATGTATTTCCAGTTGTAATTAAATGATTTACAATAGATTCTGTAAAACTTTAGCAAATACCTTTGGAAATGCCAATGCTGTTAACTTTATCCTGTGCTTTTGTTATCTTCCTCCATGGTAGTAAATACTCTTCAGTAATTTGCTACTTTAGATTTATGAAATAAATCCTGTTAAATAGAACACAGAATGATAACATATTTAATGTATCATACACAAATTAGGTTAGAATTTCTATTTGAAAAAAAATTATATTTGATCAATGCAAACATTAGTATTGGAAAAAATATAAAGGCTACATTTACAATGCACATTTTGTTCTTGCTTAAAAGTCTGGTAATAATTGCAAATTATAATAAAGTAGTTTATCTAGAGTGTGTCTTTCTAGAATTATCTTCCTTTCAGCAGATATCTAAAGAACACATAAATTATGAAAGCTTGCGACACAAAATCCATGATCAGATCCTTACATGTAGACATAAAAACATCAGATGACTGACTACAAAAAGTGATTACAAACAATAACAACAACAAGGACCCTCAGGATTTTGTGACCAGGGTGCTCTCAGGCTGCAGGGACTTAAAATAATACTTTTCACTTTCCAAGAGAGGTTTTCATCTCAAACATGTGGCCTGTTTCTGGAGGAAGACAGAACAAGTAGATCTACTTCTGAAAACAGAACTGCTGTAGGTAAAAGGTATAAATCTTTTGCTAAAGGGTCAGCATGGGGGAAGAATTTTAAGGCCTTATGGGTTAGTCAAAAACATGGAAAAAACAGTCATCTGAAACGTGTCTCTAATTCACATAAAAAAACTCAATTAGAAGTAATCATGACCTTCAAGCTCTAAAAAAAAAAAGTTGTTCTGTATAGAGGAATTCAAATGAAAGAGCATTAAAATAGCTTACACAATGTATAACCAACAAGTTCTAGTTAATGAGTTTAAAAGTAAAGGGAGAACAAAACTCTAGGAGACTTGGAAGTTTCAAAATTAGTAGAATATAAACTATTTAATCTGAACTTTTGGGATAACTCAATGCTGTCTAAGTATACTTTTCTTTTTCCCCTGAACAGTGGGAATTGAATAAAGATGATGAGACAATCAATTTGGAATTATGTTTACAGGCCAAACATTATGAGTGTAAACTATTCTGAACATGAAAAAAAATCCTTTGTGTCTACAGCAGAAAAAGTGAGTTTAAGAGCTACAGCAGCCTTTGTAGCTCCAAGTATGTCAAGTAATAATATTTCCAAAGTCAACAACGTAAATACAAGGTAGGCCTGGTTTAGAGGTTAAGTACTCTATAAATCTTCAAGATTAACAACACTCAGTGGTTGAAAAACCTATACAAGTTGAAGCTTTCTCTAAAATTACTTCCTTTTACACCTGCTTCCACTTCAAACTTCATTTAGTCAAGGAAGCCTCTAGAGTTCCCCTCAAGTGTTCATCCTATTTCTGAGAATAGCTTTCAATACAAGGGAAAATGTTGAGCAAAATTTGATTATAGGAAATCTCTACAGTAGGTTGAGTCCTCAAAATATAGGAATGACTCATGGTATACCCCCAGCTGGCAACTAAGTACCATACAGATACTCACCCCAACCAACCCACAAAGGGACGGGGAGGAGAATAAGAAAAAAACCAGTAATACCCATTGGTTGAAATAAAAACATATTAATAACTGAAATAAAATAAAATATAATTAAAATAATATATTAATAATTATTGTAATGAAAAGAGAGATCACAAAAAGTGAAAGATGAATAAAACACAGGAAAGACAAGTGAGGCAGAATACAATTTCTCACCACCCACTAACCGATGCTCAGCCTGTCCCTGACCAGCAATCAGCCCCTCCCAGCCAACTCTCCCCGTTTATATACTAGGCATGGTATCCTATGCTATTGTGGTAGTTTGGTCTGGGCCTTCCTTGGTGACCAGTTTGTAGCCAAGGAAGTGACCAGATCTACCCAGTATTCCC
>JAWWLV010000001.1:94991518-95004018 GCA_035041135.1 Platyrinchus mystaceus
ATAATTGTATATAAGTAAATATATTTATATATATATTGCTTTAGCTGTCTCTCGTTTCGGTTCTCTTGGTTTTTTTTACTTTTCCCCTCTTCTCCCTTGGTTTGGGGTGGGGGTGGGGGGACTTCTGGTGGTAGGGTTTGGGGACTTGGCAGGGAGCCAGCTCCAAACCATATCAGCTATGGAATATTCTTTCTGCCAGTTCAGGTCAGTCTCACAGCTTCTTGTGCAGCTTCTCATCGGCAGAGCATGGGAAAATGAAAGGTGCTTGATTTAAAATAAGCACTGCTCAGCAGGTACTGTAACATCAGTGTGTTATCAACATTATCCTCATACTGCATCCGAAACACAGCACTGTACCAGATACTAAGAAGAAAACTAATTCTATCACAGATGAAACCAGGAGAGCATGTTAGAAGAACCCTAAGAGTTTGTTTACAAATTAGCCTTGTCACTTTAAAAATTGACTTTTGTCAATTCTGAAATGGTTCTGGCCAGTCCACAGGTTTCTATATAAAATAGTGAAGAGATCTGAAGAAAACATTACTCAAGTCAGTCTTTTCCCAGCACATCCCTGAAGTTTAAAAAAACTGGAGATGACCTTTTATTTTGCCCTGTAGTTACTCATTTTTGAGACTAAATCAAAGACATAGAACACAATGCCAGCTAAATTTTGCAGAGCAAAGCAATTTATATAACAAAAATTATTGTCACTAATTTAAAAAAGGGATGCTTTACTGAGATTTTACAAATGATGAGTGGAATTATGAAATATATAAGACAAGTAATGTTAAATGAACTTGATATTATTATTTTGGCAAATACAACAGAGGTAAACTATATTTTGGATATATTTTAACAACTAAATAGAAATCAAATGGAAAATCAAAACATACATTCATATATCTGAATGATGAAATAATTTTTTCTTTACATTTAAAGTACTTTTTTTTTAGAATAAATTGGATTATCTAAATTTCTTTATCTCTAAAACAATGCACGCACAAAAATTTTTCCAATCAGTCTGAATGAAAATGTTCCCAATCTGAAACCAAGTATTTGTATTCATATATATATATATATTTATGCTTAAATTTGTTGAAAGTAAGTATTTTATGCAATTATAAATATGGTTTTACACAACTTACTAGAATAATTTGAAAAATATATAAGCACTGTGTGTACCTATTTTGAATATCATTTGATTCACCTGGTAAAATTAAAAATATGTGTATTTGCAATGCAGTAATATTGGAAACAGATGGGCAGACTGTCACATATATTGGGCAAGGTATTAGTAAAAGAAGAGGCTATAAGCTCTGGAGGTCTTTAGTAAGAATTGCTTCTGCCTTCAAGGAATCTGTGTATGGAAATTGAATTATTTTTGTAATAGCACTTTCATTGATTTGGGAATTTATTTAGTGATTAAGGAAAAGTTTCAACTACAACTGTAAACATTGGACTGAATCAATTGAGAAAGAAAAAAAATAATAGACAAAAAAACCTCTGGAAATACAATTTATTGGAGAAACAAAATTGTGTCCACTGTTGACTTTGGATTTGACAAATATCTTAATTCATATTTGTTTTTGTAGGCTTACTCTTTAATTGAATACATAACCACAGAAGAGGATGTGACTGAAAAAATCTATTTGTCATGAATTTTATTTAGGAAAAGGTAAGTGAAATAAAAATTGTAAAGGAATTTATAAAGGAAATTTTTTCCTTCCTTTGTGCATGTCAGAATTCTAAACATACTAGTAAAATGCAAATTCTAAGTATATATATATGAACCACATATATGGATGTATACATTAACATATGCACATATATCAATATATTTATAAAACTCTATCAGATATCAAAAATAAAAATGAACCTTATTAAAGTTATTTTTTTATTTTTTATTTTAAAATTGCAATGTATTATTGGTAGCAGGTAATTTCAACTGTAAAGTTTGCAAACCAGATCTCATTTTCACCTGACACCTTTGGATAAAGACATTATCAGAAATAATTGCAGTATCTAACAAGTGCACTCTAGAAATTTCATCCACCAGTCTCTAAGGACTCTTCAGAACAAAACAAATCATATTACACAGTTTTATGGGTGTAGAAACAACAGTATAATATAGACAGAAATAGTTCACTCAGACTCTTTCTTGACTCCAGCAACATGATTGTCCCACTAGATCTGAGGCTGATGTATTGATGTGAATCTTAGAAATTCAGATAGGGACTTATAATAACTTACTGAGTATTTTTCCATAACAATTTAAAATTAGTATTGAAAAAAATAATTTAAAATATCTTTGCACATTTCTTTCATGTATTATTTAAACCCCCTGATATTTCTAACCTATCATGGTGTAATTTTCTCTTTTCTTTACATCAATTTCAACTATACATTTTAAATACATGAATTATGTATAAGAAATTAAACTTCATAATTCATTTTCTGAAACTGAGTTATTCAGTCACGTTTGTCTTAACCATCCTTCCCAAATAAAATATTTTGGTTTCTCAGCAATTTAAAATCAAATAGTTGTTCACTTTGATGACTAAATACAGAAAGTTAAAATTCATCATTGAAATATTTTAAAGAGATTTTCAGAGAAGTCATATTTATCTTACAACTCTTGCTTTGAAGACCAATTTTTAAGTTACATGTGATTAATAGAGATTCTCATTGTTACCTATCCTACATTATAGAATAATAATTGACACAGATTTGTGTTTTCTTAAGCATATAATGGCTGTCCTTCTTTCTATGATGGAATTTGACCAAGGAGACTTATATGTTGCAGTATCATATCATAACAGTAGGGAAAAAAATCTTCCTGGTTATTATCACAAAGATAAAAACCCACTAGTGGTTTTATATATCAATTCTTTTCATACAGGAAGAAAAAGAGAGACTTTGTCATAACCTACAATTCTAAGGTTATCCCTTAAAGGTCTTTTTTCCTTTTCTTTACACTGAATTTTCAGCCTAAATAATTTAAAACAATAATAAATAATAATAAATTGTATTAAATAATTTTTAAAAGAAAATTTACAAGTTTTTCTGGTGGTCTAATTTTAATAGCTTTTCTTTTTTCCCTAACCTGAAGTCAGTGAAGAGTGCCCTCCACCACATTGTCAAAATTTGACAATGAAAGCTATCTCTTGATCTGTATTGCAAATATATAGTGGAAAATATTAAAAAGATAACATTTCTATACATTTGGACTACTAGATACCATTGTTCCTCTTAGGAGGTGATCTGTCACTACTTGCAGAAGAAAATAATGATGTTACTCTACCCTATTATATGTCATGGGTCTCTGGTAAAAGATCTATAAGTGGAATACAAGTTCTGTTCTTTCATCACTTCTTATATCTGCCAGGTATTTAAGGGGGTGTGGGGGGTGTCCATTGTTCATGCTTTAGCAACAATGTAAATCTATTTTTAGATTGTTTGTATTGTCATCTTTCTGAAATTTCCCCAAAGAGCAAAAGTCAAATTTGTAAAACAGTTACAGGTTGTACCTTAGGGAAAAAGGGAATGGAATTTTGTAAGCCAGTTAAAATAACTGTTTTGCAACACCATTCCCTCAGCTGAATCTCAAAGATTGATACAAGCAATACTATTGTGCAGTTTCTTGTACATGTACACAGAAAAGTGTTTCAGTTGCAAAGGGTCAGGAAACTGAAATATAAGGGTTTTAGCATACTCTTACCAGCACATTCAAAATTACTTTTCTAAACCCTTTTTCAATTATTTGTATACTATAAAAACATAGCTTCATTTGATTTAACAGGTAATAGAATGTCTGTTATCTCACTGCTGCATGTCCTTAAATACTTGCATATTCAAACACTGTAAAATGTAAGCTTTGAAAGTAAGTTTTGTATTTTAAACTCTGTCACTGGGAACTATCATAAAAACTGGTAGATAGTAAAATGAATGACTCTTGTTCTCACCCTAGTGGACAGCTCACCCCACTCACTGACTCACTCCATGGTGGAATGGGATAGAGAATTGAAAGGGTTAAATTGAGAAAAGTTGAGTTGAGTCATAGTCTAGTGGCTACAGTTAGTACTGATGACTGTAGTTCTTGGAGCATGTTAGTTGCTGAGGTCAAGGTTATCAGGTTTGTCTTTATCTGTATGTCTGTCTGGCAGTTTTTCTACTTGAATGACTTTCACATGCAGCTATATTCATATTGTTTTACCCCTTTAGTGAAGACAGTGTTCACTTCTGTAAAATTGTGTCTGGCTTTGACACCACAATGTTATAAAATTCTTATATAGTACTATAAGTTATGCTAAACTACCATGCTTGGATTTAAGGCAAGTGTCCTTTGGTACTTACTGATATTTGATTTTGAGCAGTAGTGAATTTCATTCTCTCTCCACCTTCTCGTATTTATTAATGTCCTTCAGCTATCTTCCTATCTGAAATCTTTCTACGTACAGAAATCATACTACATCACTCATCTTTGTTTCTGTTTTATTTTCTATTTTTATAATTTGGGTGGATCCTTTTTGAAATAGGATAACTAAAACATATTTTTGAAGAAATAAGCACATAAAGAATTCACATAGTAATATGATACTTTCTTCTTTTTATGTTTTTTCTTTCCTAATAATTCCTAGTATAAGATTCTTCTCATTTACTATACTTAGAAACAGATGGTTGAAGCTTTTTAAGGATTATTCACAATTTATTCTTTATATTGTTTCTGTACAAATTTAATATCAGTGCCTACATGACAGGGAGCTACAGTGGAGACACCAAGGATTAGCCCCAAACTACTTATATATTTCAGAATAACACTGGGAGCAGAAATGTAAACTCCATCCTTTCTAGTCTACTTGAACTTCCTCCATTATTGTCAGACACAAGAAATTTTAATTAATTTTTGCATAGTTATAATGTTTGAGAAAGTGACCTCGTTATATATCCATGATAAGATCCAGAGAAGAGCAACGGGGCTGGTGAAGGGACTCGAGCACAGGTCCTGTGAGGAGAGGCGGAGGGAGCTGGGGTTGTTTAGCCTGGAGAAGAGAAGGCTCAGGGGAGACCTCATCACTCTCTACAACTCCCTGAAAGGAGGTTGTAGCCAGGTGGCCATCGGTGTCTTCTCCCAGGCAACCAGCAGTAGGACAAGAGGGCATGGTCTTAAGCTGTGACAGAGGAGGTTTAGGTTAGATATTAGGAAGAAATTCTTTACAGAGAGAGTAATCAGACGTTGGAATGGGCTGCCAAGGGAGGTGGTGGATTCTCCGTCCCTGGAGATTTTTAAGATGAGACTGGATGCGGCACTTAGTGCTGTGGTCTAGTAACCACGACAGCATTGGATCAAGGATTGGACTTGATGATCTCAGAGGTCTTTTCCAACCCCATTGATTATATGATTCTATGATTCTAAGCAGTAGCTTTCAGTTTCATTATAGTGGAGTTCTTAAGCGGGAGTCGAGTAAGCTCTCTGTCACCGTTTGCACTTCCACTTCTGTTGTGCTTTGGTCCTGGGCTTGGTGTTGGAATCTGTGCTGCCTATGCTTCTTGTAAGAGAGGCAAAAGGTCAAGAAGGACCACTCCAGAAGTTTAGATAACTTCTAACAAACAAAAAAACACTGCATAGAAAATGAAGCTATGACAAGAGGTTAGAATAACTAAAATTAGGGCAAAAGCCTCTGGATTTTTTAAAGCAGATTTTTTAAAGCTTAATATTGTATGTGATTGTCAACCTTTTAAATGTGTACCTTTTAAATGTATGCTGTTATTAAGCATATAGAGTAAAAATTACTATATAGCACATTAGATAAGTAAATCTTAAATTGAGTTGAAAAACAACAGAATGATGGAAATTAGAAATATATTATGAAACAGCTCTTCAGATCCAAGACCAGAAAAACTTTAGTATCAGATCTGAAAAGGCAGGGGGATAGAAGTGCATAATTCAAAATTAAAGAGAAGTTAGGGAGACCTAAATCTACCTTTAAAAATTTTAGTCTTTTTTTAGACCTGGCAATATGCTATCTGCAAAATAAATGTAACTATTACAGGAGTTAGTAAAAGCCTTTCCTTGACAGCAACTTTGAACCAACTCCAATCTGGAGTGGAGGAGATCTGGAAGAACACATATTTGAAAAGTGAACAGTCTTATTCTCTGGACACTTCCAAAGATTAAAGAAAGTACCATTTTTTGATACAGTATGTTGGTTGCAGATTACAGAAGTAATACTGTCATGCTTAACTGCAGTTACTAATCTGCTAGAGACAATAATTTGAATATCAAAAAACTGGAAATGTTTGGTCAGTTGCTAAACTTGGAACACCAGTTTACTGGCAGATTTTAGACAAACATGCTGTAAATTAATAGTGGCTTAAGATGAAAGTCAGAGTATGGAGTTAAGAGCATGTGAAATCGAAATTTCAGATGTCCATTCATTGCCAATACTGGGATGTGGAAATGTCATTTATAAGAGGTATGTCAAGTATTCAAAATCTAGCTCTGTGAGGGTGATTCTAGCTGAAACTGGCTTAAGCAAACACAAATTAGAGTTGATTTTAAGACATTATTCTCTATCTATGAAAACTTACAGTCACACACAGAAATCTCATTTGAGATTTTTGACAGAAGGTCAAAAGGGACAAATATTGCAGAGGAACACAGGAGTAGAAATAAAGCAGTTAAAGAACAGCTGATTGGAATGAAGGTTAAATTTCATCCTTTCTCCCCAGATGAATGCTGGTACATCACTTTCTGTCTTTCTAATAAAAGTCACTGCAGTGACAGTTTTTCTACTATTAATGTATATAGTTATAGTAGATAAGACTTCTGGTTTTGAGAACATTCCTGTACACTTCCCCTGGGTTCAGGCATGTTCTGTTTTACTTCTTTTCTAGTGAGTGTTTTAGAAAAGAACACAGAAAATAAATACATTTGTCAAAAATATACATGTAGGAAATAAACCAGAAATACAAAATAATAGTTAAGGTAGGAGTGAGAAAAAAGTGGGAACAGTTTCATAGGTATATCACACATATCTATGATGAAATTGATCAGTCACATACTGTAGACCTCTCTGAGCTTCACCTCTTCTAAACAGCTTCTAAAATACTGCTTTAGAATCCAAATCTAATCCAAATCTTTTTCTGGCAGTGATAAGGTTTCTGAACCATGACCTACAATAACTATTCTGCAAGCTTAACCAACACATTCCATTTGCAGAACATTGGATATATCAGAAAAAGAAATAAGTTTATCTGTAGGTTTATCTGACAGCTCTTTCCAGGCGACACAGTTCAACCTGAAAAAAATACAATTTTTAAAAGTGAGTCATTAAAAAGTAATAATAATAAATAAATATTAAAAAAACCACCAACACATAAAAGAACTAGTGGAATTGAAAAACAATGAAAAACTTTAGGGGGGAAAAAAACCCCAGAATATGCATGAATTTACCTGTTGTAGGAAATTATATTGTCTGTGATACTCTGCAACATGTACTGTAGATATATATTTGTAGGCACTCCATTGAAAATTGCCTTCACGGAAAACCATAATTAGATTAATCCTTTCCAAAGCTGCACTCAAGTTATTTGCTCCTGTATAGGAAAAACAGGTTATTCTCCTATTTATTCAGCCTTTTTTTCAAGCAAGTAATTATTATAAATAATCTATTTAAATAGTAAATTAATTGTAATATAAGCACAAGATCTTGCTGAGCAATGCTACATGTAGTCTGTCATGGGTTAAACTAATGTAAAATAAAAACACTTCTATTAATTAAGGAGGCCTAATTTAGAAATTGCAGAAGGCTGCCCATGATTCATGGGTAGAAATTAAGAGTATTAACTTCTAAAAAAATATTTCCAACAGCTTTGACGTCTTTAAAGTCATTCTGCATAGTGTAGTTTTATACTCGTAATCATATTTATGTTGCATAGCATTTCCTTGCAGGATCTTTAATTCCAACACACATTCTTAAAAAATGCCACAGTATACCACAGCAACAAAACAAAAACTGTGTGAAGATTCTATTAGAAAGGCAAATTCACTCTATTTTCCTACTTTCACACAACAATTTGCAACAGACACAAGTATAAAGACAGTATTAAACAGGCATGTTCCCTGACTGTAATAAAGAACCTGTGTTTCAGCACATTGCAGCTGTGGCAGAATCTGTTATATTAGCATCTCATGCTAATCCAAAGAAAAAATAAAAGTAATAGTGCATTTTTTCCCAGTTATATCCATTGTATAATTGTGCTTGATTTAGTATTCGCTTATGCGCAGGTATAACATTACAATTTTAGTCTCGTCTCAAAAGAATAGCTTCAGACAACTCACTTTACATAGCATTCTTCATTTTCAGTTGGTCTGATATCACACAGCCTATATTATGTATCCTTAAGAAACCTAGCATGAAGATTTATTTTCCATTATTTTTTATATTGACCACGGGCCATAGCTATGCTTATCACCAGTGCATTTCACGTTCACATCCCACAGGAGCTTCCTTCTCAAATGCACCAAGTCATTTATCTTCATTCTGTGGTTGAAATCTAATGTGACTCTCTTGTCTGTGTCTTTTAACACAGCTTGACCAAACTGGCTGGGAGGTAACTAGTACAACAAATCAGGAAGACTTGGCATTTATTAAAATAGGTTTATACTGCATTTAGAAGATGTGAAAAGAAGGGCAGTGGGGAAAAAGACAAAGAGAGGAAAATAATTTTTTAAATTTTTTATTGTGAGGTTTTTTAGTATTTTGAAAATTTAAATTACTATTTTCCAACTTTCAGATAGATTTTAATGTTTCAACTGTTCAATTTTCCATGAGGTTTAAATCTGAAGGTAAAGCTTATTGGTTTTTCAAAGTTTTCATGTCCATTTTGTCATTAGCCTATTTATATAAATTCTCTATAGCACATTTTATTTCAGTGAAGGTTAACACATTTACACCTTTGTTACTGACCAGAGAATTTGTTTTCATATTTCCTTTGTATTTCTTTTCTCTGTTTCTACTTATTTCAAGGAATTAGCATATTCTTCTTATTATTATTCACACATTTGAATAATGAAAATGGAACAGGATGATTTTCTCTATTTTTTCAGTTATTTTATTAACTGCATTTTACACTTGCAATATTTTCTTATGATATTACAGAAAATATTATTTGCTGTGTTTTCTCTGTGTTTCCTAGAAGACAAATCAGCTTATTACTCCTGTTCTGCTGTCTAACGTTATCTACATTCAGCTAACTTTCCTAAGCACAATCACACAATAGGACAGTGATGTCCCATTGTGGATCTACACCCATGTTCGCACTCCAACTGAACAATATCATATCAATTCTTGACTGATCAAAACCCCACCATATTTTGAAATGTTATTGCACAGAGTTTACTGTCCAGTCAGAAATGGCATGGTGTAAATCTCAAAAATACTTTTTTTTCGTTATGTGAGAAATGTGTTTCTATAGAGTCAAATTCTTTTTCATCATGACTTTACCATACATTTTAAGATCTGCAATTACTAACATACTCTCCATGGAATTCTGCAAACATTCATTACTAATTCTTTAAGTCTGAAAAAAATAGCACTCTATACTGCATTTATTTTTCAATTTCATTTTTTCTGACTTGCTGATTAATAAGCCCATTACAGTGCTTGAAACAGCTAGGGTATTTTAGGAAATATATTTATTCAGAGTATTTGTATTCCTCCAAGCTTTAAGAACATAGTAAATTATGTATGACAGAAAGGTATTTTATATAAAATAAATATTTAACCAAAAAAGAAAAAAAAAAAACCACTAAAAAAAAGAGAAAACACAAACAAACAAACAAAAAACAAACACAAAAACCAAACCAAAGCAACCAAACAACCAAAAAAGCAAAAAACAAAAACCACAAACCTAAGCACATGGGAAAGACATATGATCAAGGTCTACAAAACATAGGAAATGTATAGTTTTTCATCTACTGGTAGCAAAACATTTTATCATAATTATTATTTAAATGAGTGAGTAATGTGCAACATTTCATTAACTTCATGCTGTGTATTAGAATACTAAGCTGCTTTCAGTGACTGGAAACTACCTAAGGCAGAAAAGCCTTCCCTCAGTGCCATCAAAGGTGTGTCCCTGTCCTATTCCGTCCTACGGGGAACCTGGACACTTGCTGTAAAGGACTGCTTTCAAAAGCACTTACAATTTAGCTGACATGGAGTGCTTAGGTTAGGCAGATAAGATTCTATTCTGGTACACTGAGCAGTCTGTGGTTTTTGCTAGGAAGTGGTAGCCAGATGCTGACACTGTCAGGACGGAAACTGGCATCGATACAGCAACACCAGGATCTATCCATCTAGATGCTCCTGCACCACACCGGGAAAGAACTCTGTCCCAACACACCAGACAGGTGCTGACAGAAATAAAATTGACTTAAGTAATTTTGAGATGCTCAGGTCTGGAACTGTAATACAAAAAATGCATTAAGTGGCTGCTCTTAGGTTATATATTTAAAGTGTATTCTCTATAACCACAAAGGTATGGAGAAGCCAAAGCAGGAAGAGGAAACTCAGTAACCTGAGCTGGCAAACTTTGCTACTCCTGCAGTTGTTAAAGGGGAACTACCAGCCCCATGCCCATCTGTGATCCCTACCTGCAGGAGTCAGACAATTAAATTGTCCCCAAAATCTCCTTCAGGATTCAGATTATTGCTTAATAGGGTAAAGGGCTTGCAAGGGGAGGTTGGGAAAAAGTATTTTGGCACTGTGTAAAACTTTGATGAGATGTTTCTAGGAATATTGCAAGAATATCATGGAATATTTCAGTGGAGAACCAAAGGCAGTTAAAGGAGGGATAAGAAAGGTAAGGGGAAAAAGGATAAAGTGGTTGGTGGAGTGTGAGCAGGGGATGGTCAATCCTTATGCCCAGCCATGTCTACACCAGCCAGTGCAACCTCTCTGGTCTCTTCTAATTAAACTCCATCTTTGATGGAATTTTTTTTGATGGCTTCCCCTACCCCATGCCCATGAGAGAGAACTGAGCACCCACCCTTCCACAGAGCTGAGTCCACTGGCCAGGGGCTGAGTGCTGACACCAGGAATGTGTATTTTTCCTTAGGTTACCTTAATTTTCAGTCTGTGTGTGTATGCACATGTCGTGCATAAACAAACTTCAAGCAGGAGTAGCCAGCACAAGAGGTCTGAGTTACAGCTAAAGGGGAGACCAGAAGTCTGGAGGATGTAGAGACCAAGGCTCTGCAAGTCAGATAGTACAGAGACCACAGAACAGAGCTGCTACCTGAGAAACTGCAATCCTGAGTCTCAGCTTCTGAGGACACTGTAGGTCTGGAGCAGCTCCTGGAGAAAGCTGTTTCTGTTTGTATATGTGTGACAAGAACAGGTGGAGTGGAGCTGCAATCTCAGGGGTTCACATGTCCCTGGTGCCACCAACTGGGCAGACTGGTATCTAGTGGTAGCTGCCAGAGGGGAACCAGGTGTCTAAAGCTTTTCTTTATCCACATTATAAATAAATATGAGTCTGTTCTAGTACAGGACTTCAATCCTGATCATCTGAAAAGAAAGGAACTAGGTCAGGCTGTCAATGCAATTCAGCTTTGTGTGAAGGCCCTGACATCTGTATGTGCAAATCCATGTGGCTACGTGCACATGTAGGTTTGCACACCTGTGTGCATTCATGTGTGTGAACATATTTACTGGAAACACTATTCCCGATATGCACATTATTAACTGGAAACTCATGCTGGTTGGACCAGGGGACACAAAGCCAAAACAGCCTCACAACTGCCAGGAAAAGCAGAAAGACTGAATTCAGTTGTTGTGTTTTTCTCCGTAGCCTGAGAAAATTCAAAGATGCTTCCGTCCTCTTCTTAGGTACACTACAATGACTATTGGGTCTGTTGTAGCTGAGGAGTTGTGGAGAAAAAAAAGATGGTATGCTCTGAAATCAGGTAGGGCATGCAAATATGTGTCTCTGTCCTAGGGATGTGATTGATGGGTAAACTAAAGAAAAAAAGCATTCTTTATATAAAATAATTAACTAAAATTTACAGATTTAGAACTTGGCTTTGAAGAATGAATTCAAAAACTTTAGAGAAATAATTTTACATGTGGTAACTCAGCAATTCTTTGCTATATATTCATAATGGAGTTATTTAATGAGCATAATAATGAGTTAATGTAACTCAAGTTGGAATATTTCTCTATACTAAGAAAGAAATGTCTTTTGGCAATTTTTTAGACTTCTTATATTCCTTATAAAATTTCAATTTAAATGACAGTTTCCAACAATGTGTTGTCGGGGTCTCTAGATAGGAAACAAAGAATCTATTACCCATGCAGAGCACCATATCGACCTTATGTCAGTGCATAGTAATCATATAACTACTGGTATCTGTAGCTGACATGGCCAGTCTTCGCGAACGAAGATCTGGGAAAGGTCTTTTTACCTTTCAAGCCTGCGCAATGGATTTTTTAGGT
>JAWWLV010000001.1:95004118-95038163 GCA_035041135.1 Platyrinchus mystaceus
CTTCTCTTAGATGGATGGCCTTAGGGGCTGACGAGCTCCATCTACCCGGGGGAGTGTCCCTGAAGCAGGACCAGGAATTGAACCTGTGACCACAGCGATGAGAGCGCTGCATCTTAACCACTAGACCACCAGGGGTCCCCACTACTGGTATACACAAGTAACATCTCAAGTGACTGACTGAATTTCAAAGTGTTGGGGTTTAACCCCAGCCAGCAGCCAAGCTCCATGCAACGGCTTGCTCACTGCCCCACCAACAGGATCAGGGACAAAATCAGAAGGGTAAAAGCTAGAAAACTTGTGGGTTGGGATAAAGACAGTTTAATAGGGGAAGCAAAAACCACTCACACAAGCAAAGCAAACCAAGGAATTAAGTCACATGGGCAGGCAGGTGTTCAGCCATCTCCAAGAGAGCAGGGCTCCATCACAACAGTTACTTGGAAAGACAAACATCTTCACTCCAAATGTCCCTCCTCTTTCTCCTTCTCCCTCCAACTTTGTATCCTGAGCATGATGTCATATGGTCTGAAATATCCCTTGGTTCAGTTTGGGTCACCTGTCCTGACTGTGTCTCCTTCCAACCTCCCATGCACCCCCAACACCCTTGCCAGTGTGGCAGTACGAAAAGCAGAAAAGGCCTTGGCTCTGTGTAAGCCCTGCTCAGCAATAACAAAAGTGTGTCTATTCTCATCACTGTGTTCAGCACAAATACAAAACCTAGCCCCATAACAGCCACTGTGAAAAAAATTAACCTTATTCCAGCCAAAACCAGCACAGAGAATTAATGAAAACATTGTCATTCTGTAGCTCAATTATGCACCATTAGAGTTATTTTCCCTTTCTAATTATGTCTTTGGAGCTGCGTATCTTATAAATCTGATCTGATATGATACAGTTTGCAAAATATAACTACTTATCATCTTCATATCCAAATTAAATTAAAGAGTTACTCTGCAAGAAAGAAATAAGGAATGAAAAAAAAAAAAAGCCAGAATGTGAAACTTAACTAAATATTGCTTTCAACCCTCTGGCTATTATGATAAACTACTTTTTAATTCCAACAAGTACAAACCAATAAACAAATCTTCAGAAGACAGTATTGAGCAAAATTATGAAATCTGTTTCCTCTCTGCAAGTTAGTCTAACCTTTAAATATAAATCAAAATCAATGATTACTCCTTGTAAATTACTTCAAGAACAGAGCTTGAGCATCCAATCTTCTTTTTTAATGCTGTCAAAACTTTCCCAAAGTCATACTAGGTACTAAACTCACAGAGCAGGGTTCAATGTTGTCTCTGTTATATAAAAAAAAAAAAAAAAACAAAAACAAAACCAAAAACCAAACAACAAATATTTGTATTGAGTCCTTAATCCTGCAACATGGTGACTGTTTCAGTGGAAATTCTGTCTGCTTGAAGGTGTTTAATAAGTCTAAGAATGCCATAGCAGTTTTCTCGCTGTCTATAACAATGGTTTCTAATATTTCTATTATTTTCCTGAAAGAGAGCAGGGACTAATCTTGTCTGATCTATTGTTTCAGTCTATTCTGTAAAGTCAGATGCTGTGAAAGTATTCTCTCATGGAAATATAGTCTAACAAGCTATCCCTCTTTGTGACATTCACTGTTGTAAAGCAAAATAGAAATTTGTGTTCAAGTTTACTTAGAACAAGCAATATACATTGATAAACAAGAGAATATTTAAAATAAATTAAATAATTCTCATTTTAACCCCACATTTTTATTCTTGGAATTTAGGTGGATTTTGAATCCAGTTCATTTAGACTGATTATATATTTCTTTCATAGAAATGCATATATATCTTTTGTACACTATGTTTGTCTAAACAGTATTTCTAAATTTAATTTTGAATTGTTTTACAAGATCACCAAACAAAATACTTTAGACTTTTTATACTTAGATTTAATATAATCTTCTAGAAAGATATTTATAGGGGTTACTTGAAAAACGTATCTGTTCCAAAACCAGTGAACAGCTGTAAAAAATTATTCATTTTTTCTAATGTCTCTCATAAAAATGAATGCAATTTATAAACATAAATTTTAAAATTATAAAGGCTTTTTGAAAGAACAATAGCTTAATCATTTAACTATGGGACTGAACCAGATTTAATTGCATTTATTTAATTTCTTGACCAAATGCACAAAGATTTTCAAAATTATGGCATAAAATGAAAAACCTTTAAGGATTAAATTCAAGAATGCAGTTTGCCAGTTCATGCAACACAATAACTAAGTATGATACTGTCATAATAAATCTGATAATATGGTAGCATTTTTCTTCTTATTGTTGTCGTTAATAATTAATGTCTACCAAAAATATCATAAATAATTCTCTTTGTTGACAAGCAGCTGAAAAATAAGAAATTTTCTTAAGCTGAAAAATCACCCATGCTTTAGACTGATACAGGATATTGTCCTTAACCTAATATCCCAAATGATGGCATGATAACACTACTTTTCATATGCATTGTCTGAGTACACTTGTGAGAGATGCCTAATCATTTAAGAGACAAATTAATCAAATAAAGATTACAAAGCCAGAGATTGCTAAGTATGAATGTGACATACAAATGTTCCACTCATGCACAATATTTAGCAGAGCAAAACACCAGATCTTCCCTTTTTGGTTGTGTGGGGGTTTGTGGTTCTTTCCTTTTAATAATTTCAGGAATTCTGGTTTAACATACTATGCTAGATTAGTTGGACAGTTTAAAAGAATGTGGTAAATACAAATGAAAACTTAACCCAAAACAAATTCTATTATATGTGAGTTATAGGAATTATAGGTGGGTTAGCACTTCACAAATTATGCCCCTATAAATTCTAATCCAAACTCTTCCTCAGTACTTTATTAAAAAATGCAGCTCTCCACTTTCATATATTGTATCAATTCAAAGGAATATGATATAATATCATACGTTATATCAATTTAATTGATAATATATCAATATATCAATTTAATTGCAAGTACACCACTTGGAAAATGTATGATCTTTTGTTATTTTAATGCTTATGAATTGATAATTCATCAGGCACTAAACGATCTGATAAATGCTGTGCGCAATGTTTTTGGTTTTCTATACACTAATTAAGAATAAGAAATCCTCCCCTAAAATATGGCTTTCAAAAGGCTTGAAAGGAGTAATTTTAGAAGTGATGTATAATTTATTTACTTGACGGACCTGAATGGCTGTTTTTACAAGTGCTTTTTCATGATTAAGCAGTGAAATCTACACTGTGATTCAGCTGTAAGAATCTAACCAATCTTTGTAAATATTTCAGTCATACAGCAATCTGTTATTTTAACTAGAATTTTCCATTAGGTTGATTGTCCTCTGACAACAGCAATCAGTAATATTCTGCATTATCTTTTGAATTAATAAATGGTTGTGTTTCTCTTGGTATTATAACGGGCCATACAAGCCTTTGCTTTCACATGATTCTAAACAAATGTTGGCTGAATGATTTTCAATTCAATCAGTGATACTTCAAGCTAATAATATAAAACATTAAGAAAATCAGTCACTATGCTTCTAATTAAGGTGATATTGTATCCTAACAGATTTTTTGTTAATAATAAAAAAAAATCATAAAAGTAAAATTTATTTTGGTCAGCTATTAACCTTTATTATCTTATGGCTTTTAGAGGCCAGATTTCTGATATGAGGACATAAACTTTACACTACTTGATTTTTTCAAAACCATATGACTCCTGTTGAGAAAATCTTATGGTGAATGAGAAACAGTTTTCTTCATGTAGATTTTGATTCTGGTAAAAATGTCTTTGAAAAGCTTGATAGGCAAAACAATATTAAGAAGACCAAGAATTAAACTTCCTGAAACGCAAAAATGCTATTTGAAAATGAACATTGCATTTCTCTTGGCAGAGACATGACATAGACTGCCAATGATAGGCTTGGATGGAAAGCTTTCCTCTTGTGATCTTGTAGCCTGAAGGACTGCACTGGATGCAGCTGTGTTTGAATGTTAACTAGTAAATGGTTCACTCTTTTCACTGTACCTAGATGTAGTGAAAACTCTAGTTATAATCGGAGGACAGGGACAGAAAAGACAAATTACAATAGTATATTTGGTGTGGACTACAGTGTCCAGTTTCAGGTTCATCAATATGAGAGAGACATAGACATGCAGGAGAGAGTTCAACAAAGGGCCACAAAGATGCTGAAGGGACTGGAACAACTCTCCTATGAGGGAAACCTCAGAAAGCAGCACTGTTTTGTCTGGATAAGCAAAGTAGAATGTAAAGCTGAATGCTGTGCAGCCCTTCAGAAGCATTTGGACAAGTCTGAAGATGGGCAGAGAAGAACCATCTGAAATTTAACAAAGGCAAAGGCAGGGTCCTGCACCTGGGGAAGAATAAACCCATGCACCAGTATAGACTGGGGGCTAACCTACAGGACAGCAGGTCTGTGGAGAGGGACCTGAGGGTCCTGGTGGACAACAAGCTGTCCGTGACCCAGCAGTGTGCTCTCCTTGTGGTCAAGAAGGCCAACGGTATCCTGAGGTGGATTAAGAAGAGAACTGCCAGAAGGTTGAGGGAGGTGATTCTGCCTCTCTACTCAGCCCTGGTGAGGTCATATCAAGAGTACAGTGCCCAGTTCTGGGCTCCTCAGTACAAGAGAGATGTGAAGCCCTTGGAATGAGTCCAGCAGAGGGCAATAAAAATTCAGAGGCAGGAGTATTTCTCTTACAAGGAAAGGCTGAGAGAGTTGGGCGTGTTCAGCCTTGAGAAGGGACAACGGAGAAGGGACTTCATCAATGTCTATAAGTATCTGAAGGTAGGTTGTCAAGAGGATGGATCCAGGCTCTTCTCAGTGGTGCCAAGCGATATGACAAGAGGCAATGGGCAGAAAATAATGCACAGGAAGTTCCATCTGAATATGAGGAAGAACTTCTTTACTGTATCTGTGACCACACACAGGAACAGGTTTCCCAGAGAGGTTGTGGAGTTTCCCTCACTGATCTGGATGCAATTCTGTGCCATATGCTCTAGGATGACCCTGGTTGAGCAGGAAGGTTGGACCAGGTGACCCACTGTGGTCCCTTCCAACCTTACACATTATGTGATTCCTTGATTCTGTAAAGAATGTAGGCTTTGAAGGGAGGGTGTCAAGAAGATGGAGCAGCCTCTTTTCAGTGGTGCCCATTGACAGGACAGGAGGCAATGAGCACAACCTTAAACACAGGGAGTTCCATCTAATTTTCCAACAAAACAGAGAGGATACTTGCAGGCCAGAACAAACAGTGTACCATGTTCTTTTTGTCCTACTACAGCTCAACACATCTATGATTGACAAACACCCTTAAACTTTGAGGATCAGATTGCATTTGTACATTGGGTTTGTGCGGCCAGGTTTTGGTAGGAGGGGGGTGGCCTCTGTGAGAAGCTGCCAGAAGCTTCCCACATGTCCACTAGAGCCAATGCCAGCCGGCTCCAGGAGGAACCCACTGCTGGCCAAGGCCAAGCAAATCAGAAATGGCATAACACCTCTATGATAAGATATTTAAGGGAAAGCAAAAAAGAAAAAATAGTGGTTGGACAGATGAAAATTGCAGCCAGAGAAGAGCAGAGTGGAACCATGTCAACAACTCTGCAGACACCAAGGTCAGTGCAGAAGGAGAGGGAGGAGATTCTCCAGGCACTAGAGCTTCGGTTTCCCTGCATCCCGTGGTGCAGACCATGGTGAGGCAGCTGTGCCCCTGCAGCCCATGGAGGATGCAGAGATCCACCTGCAGCCCATGAAGGAGTCCACACCAGAGTGGCTGGATGCCCAAAGCAGGCTGTGATCCTGTGGGAGGCCCAACCTGGATCAGGATCCTGGTAGGGACCTGCTGATGCATAGAGACAGGAGCCCATGCTGGAGCAGGTTTTCCTGGTAGGACTTTAGTCCCTATGGGGGACCCATGCTGGAGCAGCCTCTGCCTGAAGAACTGTATCCCATGGAAAACTGATACACATTACAGCAGTTTGTGAAGAACTTGCCCCTGGGATGGACTTATACTGGAGAATTTTTGAAGGACTGTCTGCTGTGGGAAGGAAGCCACAGGGAGCAGGGGAAGGACTCTTCTCTCCGAGTAGCAGCAGAGACAACCCCCATTACCCGTGTCCCTGCACCGCTTGTGGGGAGGAGGTAGAACATGGGAAGGAAGGAGGGGTGGGTGAAGGTGTTTCTAAAATTTTTATTACTTCTCATTCTCCTGATCTGATCCTATTAGTAATAAATTTAATTAATATCCCCACTTGCAGTCTGTTTTGCCTGTGATGATGATCAGTAAGTGATCTCTCCTGGTCCTTATCTCAATTCATGAAACCTTCATTCTATTTTCTGTCCTCTGTCCAGTTGCAGAGGGGAGTGGTAGAGCAGCTTTAATGAGCACCTGGCATCCAGCCAGGCCCAACCCACTACTCTTTGTCACTTCTGTACTTGTCCAGGTGCTCTATGCAGACAGTCCAAACCAAAGGTTAACATATATATTGAGCACATTTTATAAACTGCTTTCTACAGTTTAGACAAGAAAATTTGAGCAGAAGACCATTAGAAAAATTGTATTATTTATCTTTTATTCACATTTTTCCCCTTAAGCAACGTCTGAAGAAAATCCTCTTATAAAATTAGGCAAAACACAGAAGTGCAGCTCTTTTTTTTTTTTTTTCAAATGTAAAGCAAAAAAAAATCAAGTTATCTTGATTTTGATTTCCATAAGAAGTAAAAATGGATGCAGTGGATCAGACAGAAGATTAATCCAGCTCAACAATGTAATTCCAACAACATTGTCCAATATTTAAGGATATATATGAGGAATATAGGGGGGAGGAAAGCAAAAACCAAATACTTTTTTATCATGATATTAACAAGTCCACAGCAAGGTCCTGCTCTGGAACCTCTAGAGCCAGCAGTATTTGCACTGATACTTTCATGTAATATCCCTGGGTGTATTGATATTCTATATTGTGCAGTTAACAGCTTTTTCAACACCAAGACAATGCATTCCAGAATTCTGTAATGACTTCATCATGTTAGTCACAGTTTAACTCTGTGTTTTGTGAAGGGCTTCCTCTTTTGAATCTGCTGCCTGCAAATGTCTTTGAGAAATTCTTTGTTTCTGTATTTGAGAAGAGCGTAATTGATCTTAAGTGCTCAGTTTCTTCATGACACACATGATCTTATGGTTACCATATCTTCTTTCTATCTGAATGCTGGAGAATGCTTTTCAATTTAGCTATTCCCTTACAGTGGCTCTACCTTTAATTGTTCTAGCTCTTTCTCTCTGTACCTGACCTAGGTGTGTTATACACATTGGGACTAAAGTATGCAGTTTGAGGCCGTAGAATATAGTTTCTCCATCTTGTTTCAATATTTCTGCTAGTTTCTACACAGTTTTTGTCATTCATTTCTTCCCTCTAGCTCTTTTATTGAACATTATATTATATGCTTCCATAGAATACTCTTTGATAACTTCAGGATATCGTTCATGAGTAGTAACTGCCTGGTTAAAAACATTATCAGATGCATAAAATTTAGAATATTATATCTTCTGTACATTATTTTTACTTTCTGGGTTTTTTTGTTGTTTTTTTTTTTTTTTTTTTAAATTTATCTGCATTTTATTGCCTAGCTCTTCTACAGCTGCAAGGACTGTTTTCATTCCTTTGTGGTCTACTTGGATTCACACTTATACTCATGACATTTTCATCAAGCAGCGTCTGTAGATAAAATTATGGATAACAATTTAACAACACTCTCATAGATAAGAAAAAACCCTGTGTATTTTCTGCATGAGACTCTTTGTCAGAATAAAAACTGAAAATTTAGTGGAGCACAAAATTTCAGATTATGGGAATATTCTTTGGCTGAGCTTTGTAATAAAAATAATCTCATACAATGTTAGATTACTTAAGAGCCTGAAGGACTAAAATTCTTTGCTAATGTTTTGAGTTCAGGATAGACTTCTGTCACTCAATTTTTATTCAAAATAAAATACTCCAGTATGACCTTTTTCACTGAGACATTAATAATACAAGTGCTTGTTATACCTTGCTTTGCAAGTTGCCTACTTGTATGTTTACAAGTGCAGAATAGCTAATTCTTACTTACACAGGCTAGATTATGAAGCCAAATAGATCTCACAAAGGAAAATTCTGATGATACTCATTGAACAACATTCAAAACAATCTTTACATAAATCAAACCATGGAAAAAATATTCCCCTTTCCTCCTTCTCCTCTCAGAAAATATATAACTGACATGGAGGACACGCTCTCCAGAAAGGTAACCTGTGTGTCTGCAAAGTTGTACAACAAGCTTATCTTTTTAGGGGCATCTCTGGTAAATGTATTCCAACATTGCTGATGAGTACAAACTGTATGAATTAATATTAAAATATGAATTACTCCTGCACTGAATATGAATCAGTATATTTACTGAATTTGCTAAAAGAAGATTTGCTTGGATGAAGGTATCTGCTGAATTGAAAATGAAGCTTCTTCATTAGAGCCCAGTGCATTGCAACTGACTTATGCACTCCTGCAGAAATTCAGTTTATATTTCCTTGTGCCATTGTGGAATGGAGAAAAAAAGTCTTTTCAAATCTGTCATTTTATTAAAAGAATTATGTTTAAGATTTTCTAAGAAAAATATAATGAAAACCTGCACCTTCTGTTCTCTGAAGTATTCATGAGTCTTTGTCAAGGGAGCTAGCTTTCTCATTCACATGCTGTTGCAGCTTGTCTTCTGTTTATTTGAAATCTTGTAGTGTCTTGAGCATCACCTGGGAAATCAAAGTCCGTGTCAGATGTGTTGAAGCCCTGATGATAAAAGCTGATGATTGGATGTGACTGAACTTGAGCATAGTCAAAGGCTATTTCAAGATAAACATCTGATGTTAAAGAACTTGGAAGATGAAATTGGTGCTCTTCTTACTCAGATTTTGGGAAAGATACAGAACAGAATATATTGCAAAAAAAAAAAAAAAGTAATCTCTGAAACTCTCTGTTACAGGGATGCAAAATTACCAGAAGAGATATGTGTGTTTCTCAGAAAGACATGCATTAATATTCATTGTAAAATCTTAAGCATGTCAAAAGATGTCAGACTTTGTATAGCCAAAGAATTATTCTTAAGCAGTTTTAGCAAAAGAAATACAGCTAAATGGGAAAAAAAAAGGTAAAAGAATAAAAAGACATTCAACTATAAATTTATGCTGATTAAGGTTTTTTTAAAAAAAGAAAAAGAAAAATGTGGTTTGCATTTCTTTTTTTGTCTCTGTGATCTACTTTGTATCAATGAAACAAGTAGAAGTTTCAATACAAGAAATCATTTGAATTTTGTCAATAATTTGTAAAAGAGTCATCAGGGACACACTACAGCCTTTCCCTTTAATTGCCTGAGATCTTATCAGTTACCTCCACTGACAGCTAAAAACCGTGTTTGTATCTTGCTAATTTTGACAAAGTCCATGTAAATCAAGCTGGAGAATTTGTCCCAGTGTGTGTGACTGTCCTTGCAAGTTATAAAGAGCTGCATCATTGACCTTCTCATACACCTTCAGCACCTGACCTTACTCTAGAGGGTTTTTTTTTTTGGTGATAATCACTTCTTTTCAAAACTCAGATAACTTTAAAGGTTATTTGACATCCAGAACACTACAGTGCAAAAATTAAACCCCTGCTGTTATTGTTGTTTTGTTGTTGGGATTTCTTTAATGGTGTTTAGATATGTTAATCTTTTTCTGTAATTACCAACTGAAAGTTTAGGTGCCTTTAAATTACAATGAGTTTCTCTTTTTGTGACAGAAACATATTTTCTGCCTTGCTGTTTTCTTCCTGGTCTCTTTTAATCTATGATGCAAAGACATAATGTTGAAATAAGATCAAGTAATATGAAGTCGCCTGGTAAAACACAGGATAAAAGACTGTGAGTTTTATGTAAGAAAATCAGATATTCTTTTTTTCCAGGTATGTATTTTGAATTAAAAGCTGTATTTTTTTATTATGTTCCTCAAATCAAAACAGTAGAACCAACTCACTTCATCAGCACTGAGTGAAAAGAAAGCCCATTTAAGCATTCAAAGTTCAGCCTAGGAGTCTGACTTGAAAAGAGTAGGATCCTTTACTGAACTGCTGACATGTTTTCAAGCAAGAAATTGTCCTTTTTGTTATCTTTTTGTTAGGAAACTATTATGGCCTCAGGCTAAGCAGTTCCCTGATCATTTGGAAAATGTATTATCAGATTAGCAAGGTGAATATTGCTTATTCTTTATTTATTTTTATCCAAAAAATATGTTACACCCTCACTTCATTAGGGACAAATAGCAGTAACATTTCAACAACACTATGTTTTATTTCTAGGAATATAAACTGTATTATACTCCACTTAGGTTGACGATCTTAACCTGATGAACAGTAGCAAGTTTGATTACTAATTTGTTTGTGTATTTCCAGTTTTCTCGCTGCTACCCAGTTCTGATACACTAAATAACTTACATTAAAATAGTTAATATAGTGTAGCACTTTGTGAAATATCTAACATTTTTTCCTTCTTCAGGAAAATCCTCCATAGAAGATTTCCTTTGCTACATGTTTGTCTTTTCATTCACTGATTTTTGCTGATGTAGAGAATATTATAATATTATTCAACTGACCAGAAAGTGGAAAGATTCTGAAGCATATGGTGCCCCACTGGTTTATATTTCAAAAGCCTTCACATAGATGCCCTACTTCATGGTGCATGCTGCTTCTTCTCATGAGACTGACTTTGTCTAATTGCCTTCCTAATGTTGTCCTTCCCTCTAGTCCAACATATGGAACTTCTACTGAGCCAAGCTTAAAACTGTAAGAGGTGTGAGGGTTTTATCTTAAAAAATAACATGGCAATACTTCCATGGTTTTAGAAATTGGTTTAAAATAGATTTTTGAGATGTCTGCCTAAACTCATGGAGTTAAATGAAAACTAGAGACTAGAGTTATGAAGAGGTTTTGGGAAATGTTATAATTCAATTTCCACATCTGAGGGGCCACAGACCTATGAAATTTTAGATTAATTAGTATTTTGTTTGAAAGATTAAATAGGGATGTATTGAATTGTATTTTATTCGCACTAAGAATATTTCAAAAAGAAGCCCAATTCTGGCAAAAAAATCAAATTTTGACAGTAGGGAAAAATTTCTTTATCACATCCTCATATATATACACACCTGAAAAACAGTACAATTTTGGATAAAAAAACGTGTTATATAATGACTTCTACTGTTTTAGTTCCAAATACAATTCTTCATTAACATTTAATCATATAAGCCTTCATACACTGTGAAATATGATAAAAGAAAAATGAGTAATTCTTAATATGACCTTGAGCTGATAAAACCTCTGTTGCTGTGATAAATGCAAGTTTGCATTTATAGCACAGCTGTACTTTCAGTTGTCAGTAAAATAGTTTTATGGAAGTTGAAATGGAAAAAAAAAGTAACATCTTGAAGACTTGCCTAATATTTCATTTATAGTAGGTAGAAGATACATAGCTGGCACAGTTTTATATGTAAGTCATATATCACACGCATAAAAGTGCTGTTGGCTATTCATGTAACTATCAACATAAGAGGATATATCCAAGGTGAATTGGAAAATCTCTGTAGTCATGCCAGTTTACACACTGTAGATGCTTCTTTCAGGAACTGACGGGCCTAGTCAAGAGTTTGGCATTTTAGTATATTCATCATTTCATTTTCCAAGGTATTCAAGGACATGAAATTGAGCTAGGAAAGTGCAAATTCCATGAAGTTTCTTATATGAAAGTATGTATTATTTTTGCTCAACATTTTAATATATATTTTGGCGAGGAGGAAGGGAAAAAAAATACTCTTTTTTTTTTTTAAATATCAGGATTTGCTAGGTGTGACATTACTTCTCATTACAAACTTAATAACACCTTAAGTGGAATACAAAGTTTTTTAATACTGCCCTTAAGGATAGATAGGCTTACAGAAAACTTTATAATTTTTCCTTGTAGCTCTGCAGTACAACACATACCTTGAAGAAAAAAAGAAGCTATTAACTCACCTTCTGAATTACTTGGGAGATAACTCTGTTGACCGCTCGTACATTGAGTGGGTAACTAAAAAGCATGTGGCTTCAATAACAAAGGAATATATTACTTCTCTGTAGGTAGAGCTGCACCTTTTCACCATTACAAAAAAAAAGAAAAAATATTCTGAAATGTCTTTTTTTGAAGGTTGTGAAAGAAGGAGACTTGCTACTTTATTGTGTGGCTTCAATTTTCCCTAATGGGTCTATGGTGAGAAATAGATAGCAGTCTCCCATGCTGCTGTTTTCAGTATCTTAAGCCCCAGAGGAGACTTTCTTTACAAAATAAAGAAAAGGAGCCTACTGGATTCGCATTATCTGGCCATCAATTCCCAACAGAAACCAGGGAATGACAAGGAAAGTATACCTTCCTTCTGCATGAACAGTCTGGGGAAAACAAACAAACAAACTGCAAAACAACAACAACCAATACAAACCCCCCAAAACAAAAACAAGCAAAAAAACATAAAAACACATACTAAACCTCACCACCACCACCAAAAAAACCCACAAAAAAACCCCCCCAAAAAAACAACAAAAAAAAAAACCAACAAAAAAAAGAAACCAAACCAAACCAAACCAAGAGGTTTAACTAGAGTTGAAACTGTGATTCTGTTCATTTCATTGCATTTGCAAGCACCCATCCTAGTGAAATGAACTACAGGCTATTCCTTTTGAATAGGTATAAATGTGTTTTTCAGGATTGGAAAGAAACTAAATTCCAGATATTAGGTAGTCTGTAAGTTTATTTGACACCTTGTTTGGAAAATGCTGCAAGAAATTACTTTTCAAAATGTCATGGTATAACCCCAGGTGGTAACTAAGTGCTACCCAGCCGCTCACTCCTACCCCAACCCCCCGGTGTTCTCTGGAACTCAAAGCTTAATCTTTGAATCGAGTACCTATTAATATTGAACATCTCCACCAAGGTATCTAAAAGTCAAATTGAATTGCTACAAACATATGCAAATACAGGGCCTAGTTATTTATTTATGTTTTTGTGACTGAAATAGATGGGTCTTTCTTTATCAGGAATACCGAGAAGCATTTTACTGCATAGGAACCCTAATTGTGTCTTTCAGCACAAACAAAGACAGCAGAACTGGATTTAGAAGCTGTAAATCTGAAGGTTACCCTGCAGAGAACTATTTTTAATTTACAGAAATCCTTGGACCCAGTTAGCTTAAAAATAAACACCTGAAAAAGAATTTACCAGGAAAGTAATTAAATAGAATCCCTTCATCCTAGCATAATGAGTTCCATATCAAGTTAACCTAGTTTTATATGACAGTGTAAAATATTAATTTCTTCATTGTTTATTTACCCTTGCAAGATGTAGGGAAGAAAAAAAAAATTTTTTCCTTACCTTGCAATCTCAGATTTACCAGGAAAACATTTCTTTCTAAAATTAATATACTGATTGGAAGATTTGGTTGCTTTCAAAAGAAATCCACTCTTTGTGGAAAACTCTATTCTTCATCTGTAAAAAACACTTAGTTTAATTTCTTATACACTTAGTATATCTGTTTCGCTTGCAGCAAGCATCCAAAAGACAGTCATGCCTTTTTTGCATGTATGAAGAGAAATAACTGAAATGACAAAAACTGGTCAATAAAAATTTATTTATAAACAAAACAAAATTAACCAAAAAGGTTTTCTTTAAATGCAAGTGCATTTTATATAAATTCAGAGAAGGAAAAGTACTGTAAGAAACACATGATCCCAGTAAAATGTGCTAAACCTAACATAGGGACTAGAAGAATTATAAAGCATACAAGAGGTATAAAACACTGGTTTTGTGTCATTTAATCAATGACTACTTGTAAAACTTTTATTTTTTATCACTTAATCCTTTCTTATGAATGTAATAGGCACAAGCACACTTACATACTATATTAAAAATATAATGAAGACATAGATTATCCTGAGTTTGAAGGGACCACAAGAATCATCGAAGTCCAACTCCTGGTCCTGCACAGGACCATCCCAAGAATCACACTGTATAACAACTTATTAAGGAAGGCTAAAACTGGTTTCAAGTTTGTTCACTTATACAGTGAACAAATCTGACAAATTCTAAGAAGTAGAGATGACATCCATATTTTTTTATTTTATTCTGAGTTTCAGAATGTTACTGAAAGAAGTATTTACTATTGTCTGCTTAAATCTTTAGTTAAAAAGCAGAATGCTGATTTAATCTGAGGCTTTTCTTTCTTAAAATGACAATATAGATATCAGTGAAAAATTTGGTTTAATATGTCATTAAACCAAATTTTATTATAATATGTTTCAAATTAACAGAAATGTTTTCCCTGAAAACAAATGGAAAAAAGGTAAAATATTAAAAAATTCTTAAAATTAAATGTAAGACATCTAGGAAGTTTTATTTGCTAAAGTATAAAATCAATATTTTGTACAGTCTCAGTGTACAAAAATGTGTTATTCAAGTGTTTCCTGCTATACTGAAATGAAAATGTGGATCCTGAGAAATAAAGAGAAATTACCATTGTTATTTTGTAAGTGAAGAATTGATTTATAGAGTGATTTCAGCCAAATATTTCCATTAATTCTAGGTATTCTGAATGTGACCACTAGCAGCTAATTTCCCACACGATTTAGAGTGTATATTCACTTATATATTCCAGCAAAACTTTCTTTCTCATGGCTGCAAATTTGACTAGTAATCATGGTTCTGAGCTTCAACACAGGCACGCAAAAAGTGAGAAAAATGCAACTAATGGCTGTCTGTAAAATGTCTGGTTTAAGTGAATTGTCTATCATCTAGTGAGAACTTCATACCAGATGCAGATGTTATCTAATAGTCCAAATTACAATTCAGCTGTCTTCATAGACATATTTCCTTTTTTTTTTTTCTTCCTGATAAACCATTCCTATAAATATATAGATGGTCCAACTGCTTTGGTGGCTGCCACTCCACTGCTGAACACATCACTGAAAGATTTGATTATAATTATCTCAATATTTCTGAAGCACCAAATCTCTGTAACTTCTACAACTTTCCAGCTCTTGAAACTTTTCACTGAGCAGTGTTGTATAAACCCTGATGTGTTTCTTTAATTATTTTTATGAATACCTGGATTCCTTTTATTCCTATAGCTATATTAATCCCTTCTATAATTACAGAAATTGAAAAACACTTAAAAATTAGTCAACTGAGCTCTCATCTATCTGAAAGCAAATTGAAATTGTATGGGGTTTTAGGGATGTTCACTGGTAATCCTGGTATATGTATAAGGAGTGAAGGAAACAGGCAGTAGTCTTTTCCAGACTGCTAATTCCAAGTCTGGGCTATAAGGCTACGAGCTGATCTGATGAAAGATGAGCCCCTGTTTGGGCTTGGAGATGGGGAAAGATTTTCCTCTTATGGTGCAAAATTGCTTCTCACTGACTGTTATAAATTACAGCTCTAACTGTAGAAGGGTGTCAAGAATATAAATGAATTGTTTTATCAGCAGAATCAAAACATGGGACAAAATAAGTTGGGTGAATGTGATATAAAATCCTCAACTTTTGCTTAACATTTATAAGCAAAATAAAACTTATTCCTTGCCATTGAATAATGCCTCTTAGCAGACATCTTCAAAAGGTTTTACTAAATGATGGGAGAACAATCTCTTCAATGAAACATTTTCAATATGCTGAAAGACAAAATAGAAGCATCTTTAAAATTGTAATTAAAAGGTTTTAACAGCGTTAAAAAAAGAAGAGCTAAATAGTATATGACATGTGACCACAACAGATACGATTTTCTTAAAAGCAGCTAGAAAGAATGAAATCTGCTGTTGAATTGCGTAAACTTGTCATGTACCACCTTTTTAAAACACAGCTTGCATCTGAATTCAACATTAGGATGACTTTGAAATTTATAGTCCAAAAAGGCACAGATGTATCCATTAAAGCAAACAGGTACAGCCAAATTCTTTATCCTGCAACTATGTGGAAAAACACCCACTGGTGCTGTATATAGTCACTGTTTCTTCGAAGCTAATAAAGTGCAAAACTTACCATGTTGCTCTATAAAGCCTCACTAAGGCATTTGAAAGTCATAAGAATTAGTGGCTGGATTTAGGGAACATGAAGCACTACTGAAAGAAAAATTCTGCCAAGTACTAAAGTTCAAAAATAGCCTGATGTGACTGATTATGTATAACTGAGTTTTGTTGTGATTGCTATCTACTAATTACTTATTATAATATACATGACTGAAGTATACTGGGATTTTTCACAAGGTCTCAGCATATATAACCTCAAATAGATGAATTGTTTGATCTTTTCCAGGAGAATGATTATAAAGCAGACGTTATTCAGGTCTTCATTGATCTCTGGGATCTAGTCATATCAGTCATCTGCAAGACCTAAACTAAAAACTTCCTTAAGTAAATGCCAGTTTCTGTGTCATCCCTTAAACACATGTGGCCCAGTTCCAGTTTCTGGTCAATAGCTGAGGTGTACACAACCCAGTGGAGGCCCTGAGGTCAGTGTGCCTTAGCTGAGCAAGGAGCAAAGGCATTGACATCGTCAGGCTTTTCAAGACTTTGTCTTCTCTCTCATAAAATTGAAATTTGGTAGTGTCAAGATGGAGATTTAGAGCTGACTCTCTTTCTGATTTGGTAGTCTTCTCCTACCAGGTGACCAATTTGGAAAGCCTGAAACTACAAGTATATTTTTATAAAAGCCATAACTGGCTCTGCAAGACACAGTCCAGGCAAGCTGTAATCCTTTTCCTTTTCTGCTCTTTAGCTAAAAACCCCTTTCTATTCTAAAAATTTCAGATAAAAACTGTCTAATAATAAAAAAGTTTTATTCATACTTATTATGTATCCATATACTATTGCATACATTTTGGGATGTGTATATATATATATATATATATATAACTTAAATATATTCAAATTTTTGTATGCAAAGCCCTCTGATGCCTAAGTAGCCCTGAATGCTAATGTTTCCCAGAATCAGTTGATTTCCTCTATAGAATTGCTATTTCCATCTACATAGCAAAGGGCTGAGTCACGTAGCTAGTATCTCTCTATAGATAGAGAAGCTGTAACCTATGCCTGCACAATTATAATGAAGTCTGATGGCTTTAATTGGGCCTATCCATTTGCATAAAAATTTACTTGGCTTTCCTGTGGCCTTTTCCCCAGTTTGATCTATTTTAGTATCTTAATTTTCCAGAACATTTCTCCTTTCTTAAAATTCTCATCTGACAACACCAATAAGCACTTCAAGCCACTCTTTTAATTCCTTTCATTTATCTTCAATAAACCGTGTAGGTAGACACAGGCACACACAAAAAGCTGCTTCAAATACATCCATCTCAGCTTCACAAATGAATATTCTAAATAAAGCTTCTAGCCACCTAAACGGAATCTGAATAATTGAGGACTTCATTCAGTCTCTTAGTAATAATCTTCTGCTTAGGTGAATAATTTCTCCTGACTCCAGGAATATAGAAAGTTACAAAAACCAAATTGACATGTGCAACCAACCCAGAGAGCCCCAGAGCTCATCCTAATGTACCCCATGACTCAAGAATTACAGTTCAGGGATGAGCACAATAGACAGAAGCTTCCTAAATCTTAAATTATCAGCTCATCAAAGCCCAGATGTCCTTGAAGCAATGGAGTTTTACAAAGTTCACATATTCACAAACTCTAGGAAGACTGTGGCGCGTTGAAAGACATGGACCCAGTGGGAGAAGGAACTGAGACAACTTCATTCAAAGGACTCAGCCTTTTATAACCTTACAAAAACATGGAAGTATTCCTTATAAGGTAAAAACTGTAACGGCAGCATCTGATTGGCTGCTAGCTGTCACCTGGGGACATGGCAGGCTTTCGGAGTAGCAATTTATTTCTGTAATGAATTGCTCCGTACTCTGCTTGGCCTGAAACCTGCTGCTAAGGTCTGGTTCTTTCCAGGCCTTCAGCCTGTATAATCCCCACAGAAAACATCTGTGTTTTTTTGATTTTGCCTCTTCCTAAAAGAGTAGTGAGATCAAAAAGCTATTCAACTCTTAATTAGGTAATCTGACCCTGCAAGGCTTCCTGACTGTCCAGACTTCTCATATGCATCATTTTTTTCTTCTAACTGGTCTACAACTGGCTCTGTGTGTCACATTCTTAGTGTTGACTGGAGCTCTGTTAAAAGAGAAAGAAAAAGCCTGAAGTCCTAATTAACACATTTTCAGGAAGGATTCACTACTCATCTTAGCTTTGATGCTTCTTAGAGAGAGAAATTAAAAAAAAAAAAAAGCCACAACCCAGATGCTTTCATACCCAGGGTACCATGGTAGGAAATTTTCTTCATATTCAGTTGCTGTTACCACCACTCTCCTGTACTGTGCTTTTTATATAGGTGGATTCTTTCTCACCAGAAGCAGAGCCACACAGCCCACTATTTCTTCTACTGCTCTGCTCTACTTTTCTTTTTTTGGGGTAAATGTTGCAGATAATCCTAAAACAAAATCCAAAACTAAAGGAAAGTTTTCTTGAAATACCTTTCTGTGCTGCTTTGAAATACAAAAAGGGTATCAGTTCCTCATGTTAGGAAATAAATATTTCTCTCCTTGTCTCTTTTTAAAAAGTCTTGCACATGTTTTCAAGCCTGTCCCTCACCTGGGAGGCACGAACAGTGATAGGTCTAGTTTATTGCATGGCACCAGTCAGAGTGACCCAGGCAAGGCTTTGACAGTGACTCCAGGCAGCTTGGAAACACTAACTACTCAACCTGCAGCCTTTCCACCTCCAACAGCCCTCCCTACTTGCTTGGCTCCTTTTCTCCATCCTACTGTCCTTCCAGTCCAAATTGATTTACCCCCTATTTGTCATGGGGTTTGCTACATCTCTAAGGAAATTTGATTTCTATTCCCACTTAGTCAGCTGGAGCAGATTGCTCAGGGCTGATCCAATCATGCTGTGAATATCTCCAAGGATGGAGAGAGCACAACCTGTTTGTGCAACTTCTTCCAGTGTTTGAGCACCCTTCCAGTAGAAGTGTTTTTCTGTGTTGGAATGGATTTGCCTGCATTTCCATTTGCATCCACTGACTTGTCTTGTTATCGAGCAACACTGCACAGAGTCTGACATCATCTTCTCTAGACCATCACATAAGGAATTTGAACACATTGGTAAGATCTCCTCTTAGCCTTCTCCGCTCCAAACTGAACAGTCTTACCTTTTTCAGTGTCTCTTCGTATGAGAGGTGCTGGCCATCTATGTGGCTTTTTGCTGGACTCAATTCTGTGTTTTCATGTCTCTGACCTAGCAGTCCTGATGATTCTCATGAGAGTAGAGGGGACAGATCACCTTCTTCAATCTGGTGGTAGCTGTCTTCCTTATGCCATCCAGGAGGCTGTTTGGATGGGTTTTTTTGCTTCAAGGACGTGCTACTGGCTCATATTCAGCTTGATGTGCAGCAGGATTTCCAGGTCCTCTTCTGCAAAACTGTTTTAAAGCCAGTAAGATCCCAGTATGTATGGGCTGCAGGACTTAGCACATCCCTTCTGATGAACTTTTTGAGGTGCCTACTTGACCATTCCTCCAAGCTGGAAATGTGCCTCCAAATGGTGGTACAACCAATTTTCCTACCATTATGTAGGTAATCTCAGTTTTGCACAATGTTACTGATAAAGTTTCTTAGGCACCACTTTCCTTGCAAGATCATACTCTGCAAAGGTTCTCCTGTGCTCCCCTCCATTTATCTATGGGGTCTGGCTGTTTCTCGTAACTTGTCTTTGGACCTGTGAGATCCAGCCCTCCGTCATGGTATTATCTGCAACTTTCATCAGTTTGTAATTCTGTTGTTATTCAGCATAAATACGATCAGTATTTTTTTCTGTTCTCATCAGTCTTTTTCAATATCTTGTTCAGTTATCTAAACTTCATGCCAAAGCTTCCTCGGCAGCGTGGTTACTTGCAGTCCTAACACTACACCGCTCAGAAAATGCATGCAACACAGATTTCTAAATCCCATAATTTTTTGTATTGCAGTTCAAGATAGTGTTACATAGCATTTTAAACTTTTATATTAAATTATCTCATTGGGACAGAAGGAAAAACAGTTCTGATTTTAATATTGAAGATTTCCACGCTATTACATTGTTAAAAAAAAAAAAAAGATATTACAGCAGTGCAGAGGACATTCTGTTCTGTTCTGTTCTGTTCTGCTCTGTTCTATTCAAAGCTATCTCATAGAATACGAAATGAAGTGTACTCAAATGATCGATAATATATGCAAATTATTGTGATGGAGTATGTTGTTTTTACTTTAACACAGTATAATTTATTTTCTAAATACAATCTTGATATTGATTAGATGTGGAATTTATTTTGCTCCTTTAAATTTAAATTATTTCAGAAAAAACCCCCATGACATATAAGAACACATGTTGGATTTTTTTAATGAATTTTAAGACATTTGTCCCTTCTGGAAGCAACCCACTACTAACAGTATACAGAGAATGATTTGAATGCCAATTATATACCATTTCCTGCAAAGTAGTGTGTGCTGAAGGTAAATCAACATTCCAATCACAAGATCATCAATGTAAATGAGAAAGAAAACAAAATAGTCAACTATGGTTAACAATATTCTAAGTTTTCCAGCTATTTTTCACTTTTAATTTAGTTTTTTTATTTATTTATTTAGTCATCTGAATCTGAAGGAAACTGCTTCAAAGTGCCAAACTGCTGGATATAGAAATCTGTTTAAAATTAATGAATTTGCATCCACAGGGTTTTTAAGTACATGATATATTATGCAGTTGGACCAAAAACATATTTAGTAACCATCTACATCTCTAAAATACCCAAGAAAATCACCTCCATGACATCTTTTACTATTGTGATACTTTGTAGTAGCTTGTTAATTTTCTCTAAGGAGGCACATCTCTATTGCCCTCCTCTGGACACACTCCAAGACCTCAATGAATTTCTGGTAGTGAGGAGTCCAGAACTGGACGCAGCACTCCAGGTGTAACCTCACCAGTTCCAAGTACAGAGGGACAATCACTGCCCTCATCCTGCTGGCCGCAGTATTTCTAACACAAGCCAGGATGCCATTGGCCTTCTTGGCCACCTGGGAACACTCCTAGCTCATATACAGCTGGCTGCCAACCAGCGCTGCAGACCCTTTTTTTCCAGCCGCTCTTCCCCAAACCTGGAGTGTTGCGTGGTGGTTGCTGTGACCCAAGTGCAGGACCTGACACTGCGCCTTATTGAACCTCATGCAACTGGTCTCAGCCCATCGATCCAGCCTGTCCAGATTCCTCTGCAGAGACTTCCTTCCCTCCTGAAGATCAGCACTCTGGATCTCCCTCCCCCACGGTGTAGGGGCACGCCAGTTCCTAGTTCCTTATCCATGTTCGGAGCCATTTTTGACGGCTTAAGGATGGGGAAGGGGGTTCTCCATGCAGCAGGATGTTCAGTCCCGGTCAGGCGTCCGGAATTCAGTCCCGGCCACATGGAGGGGAGAGTTGCTCCCCCTCCCCCCACCCACGTTGTCCCATGGCCGCCCCAGAAACAGAGACGGCACACGGGGCTTGAAGAGGAGGACAGAGAGAGAGACTTTATTGTTGGGGTGTTACATATATAGGGTTCAGGGGGATCACAGAATTCACCAATGACAGAACTCAGGGGGTTACAGTAAAAGCCAATCAGGTAAGGGTCAGTAGCCAATAGGAAAGGGTTAACAAGGGCCAATCCAGGAGACCCAGGTATCTTCCCGGGACATTCCTGCATAGAGATAACACCATTCGAAGGGGGTTTTGGGAAGAAGAAAGCAGTAACTCACAGAAAATGCAAAAAGCCATTTTTGACCACATGTTTCACTTTAACATTAGAATCCTGACTCCTACACAGCACCACATCCCACCTGGTTTTGGCAGCAAAGTTACTGAGGGGGCACTGGATACACTCATCCAGATAACTTGTAAAGATGTTAAACAGGACTGACCTCAGTCCTGAGTCCTGGAGAACAACTCTCATGATTGGCTACCAGCTGGTCCATTCATCACCATTCACTTCACTCAGCACCACTCTCTGGGTCCAGCCATACAGCCATTTACCCAGAGAAGAGTGCACCCATCCAAGCCATGAGAAACTGGTTTCTCCAGGAGAATGTTATGGGAGATGGTATCAAATGCTTTACCAATGTTCAGGCACACAACATGCACAGACTTTCCCTCATCTTATCAAAGAAGAATATAATGTTCATAAACATGTTTATGAATTTGACTTGATAAGTTTCAATGGCCTTTTTATATTTTACATCTAATTTTTTTCTTTCACTTTACTCCTCTGTTGATTTTGTATTCCTAAAGTACACACGCCAGATTAATATCATTCTTCTCACTTGCCAGATGAATCAGTTGGCTGAAAATATATTCAGGAGTTGCAGTTTTCCATTATATTCACTGTTGACCATTTTTCCCTTTATATTCACTGTTAACCATTTGTAGCAGGACATTCCCTCTGGAATATGGACCAAGAAACTCAATAGGACAATGCCTTATTTGCAAATCTGTCAGTGGTGGGCTGAGAGGGATGCCAGGTGAAGTTGAAACCAGTCTGACTTCAACCCTGAATTAACATCCTGATGGTGAGGCAACCACCAGTCAGGTGACTGTCAGTCACTTTATACTATAAAAGTCCAGGCCACTTTCATACAGTCAGGTTCTTCTAACATAACCTGTCTCGGGGTGCATGTGTGGAGATTTCGCTATTGGGTGGGGATATCCCTCAATGATACTCCTTGAGGCTGAGAAAGAGTTCTGCTCATGAGCAGATGGTATGGTTACACTGAGCTCTATTTAATAATTCTTTCTTTTTGATAGTTTTAATATAAGTGCTTCAATAGTTGCTTTAATACAGTGCACTATCCTATCTTACACTATACTACTCATAGTTTTAGCATTTGTATTGTGCAGTAAATAATTCTGAATACAATCTTTTGTCTGATCATTTGTAATAATAAATGTTTATTTTTATATAAATATTCTCAGTTTGCAATCTTTAATCCTGCAGGACAAAGTTGTACTTAAACCATTGACAAAGTCTTAGGGCCAAGACAGGATCCAGCCAGACCTAGACTCCTCTATGAGGAGTTTAGAAAGGGGATCCTTTCTGCACCTTGTGACTCAACAGCAGGGCTTCTTTAATAAACTTTTCCTAAAAGCCTCTACTCCCACCCATGTCACCATTTCTTCGAGATAGTATTGTAATATACTTTCACCGTGTGTGCACTTCTGTGACAACAAACCAAGCCATTAGGATGCAATGAACAATCAGTGTATGAATTTCTAATGACAAGCAGATGATAATTAATTCTCTTTGATTATTTTTTCCCCCACCTGACCTCAAGCTGGGATGTTTAATCAAATATTTAATGTAGCAAAGACTATGGCAACATCCTATAATATTTTCCTCTGAACAGCTCAACCCAACCCTCTTTTTTCTCAGTTATTGGCAGCAGTCTGACAAGCCTTAAGGGAAAATGAAAGGGTGTCCATAAAATTGTGCATTTGTCACCAGGACTTACTGTACTGCTAGCAAGCCGGTAACAAAATACTTGCTTGACATCTGGGAATCTTCTATATTTATCATATACAATAAAATAGGTCTTTCCTGCAGAGCTCCAATGTTAGGAGGATTATTATAAACTAAGATCTCATTTTATACATCATCAGTTGAACCTTATCCAATTCCTTCAGAGACAAGGCTAATAGAATTTTTTAAGCTACTGATTGTAGTAACTGTTAAGACTCCAATCTTTCTACTTGAAGGAAGAAAACAAATTTTTTGATGGCACAGTAATTCTTGAAAACCTGATTTTTGCCATTAATATGAGCATCACTAAAAGAGAAATTTTTGAAATGAGAAGATATCTAATCATCATCTGCTGCTAACGTCTAAAGAATGCTCTCAGCTTATATAAAGTTGAGACTCATTTATTTGGCTTCACCAGCTGTCATGAGGAGAAACCTGTTGGTTTTTCTTTAGCAGACTGCAACATTAATTGGTTTTCTCTGGGTGGAGATAGCAAGAGGCAAATTACTACATGTAGCACTGTACAAATCACTAATATTTAAATGTTGCCATAATTTGCTTCTATTTTCGTTACTGCTTCTTTTTTCTTGGGGGAGGGGGTGTTTTTTGTTTGCTTGTTTTTTCCTTGAGATCCATTCATTAGAACACATGTTTTTGGCATTGCACACTGTTTTCTTTTCTGGAAGCTCTGGTTTTGTGCTACTGTGTCTTCCAGAAAGATAGGAAGAAAACTAAGATACTGTACATGTTCTATGGGAATAAGAGAGAAGGTACCTCTCTTCAGAAGATTACTCATGGCTCAGATAATTTGATCGACTGACATTTAGGTGATACATCAAAGTAATTAGGGTGATTTACTCAGCTATGAGTTCCCAACTAACTACTTTAAGCAAAACTTGACGCATGAGTTTTGCAGGTTATTACAGTTAATAATCAAAATTCACATAAGCAGACTTCTTATACTCAGAAATGCGACAAAAGTAATTTAGAAAAGGAGAGAAGTTTTACAATACATAACTTTTCCTTTTTGTAATATAAATTAGGTACTACATTCACAAAGGAGTTCATCCATATAATACTATTGCTCCTATAGAAATTTAAATACGTTTAAGAGTTCTAACTTGTTAAGAAAGGAAAAATAAAACCTTTAATTCATTAAGAGAATGAAACACTGTGATGATAAACAAGGAAACAGCTGTAGAATGTATTGGTCCTTTCAGAACTATATAAACAAAAAACCCCCAGTTTCTTTAAAGAAAAACTGTTGATTATCTCTGGCTTTATACTCAATATGATATATACTTCTTTGGAAAAAAGTACCTGTAAACAATAGCCTTATACTCTCTATACTCAGTTCTTTGTCTGCACAGGAACATGTTCTGACATAAACTCAGTCAAGGCCCAAAAATCAACCTATGGTAATACCAGCAAAATGTTCAATAACTGATTATAACAAAACTAGCATATTTAGCTAGTTTCTCACAACTTTATATGTTTCTTCTAAAACTCTGTTTAGCTTTGTTATTTTGCTTTATTCACTTGGATCAAATTAGAGAAAAAATGTATTTAAGGAAGATAAAGAAGAATGATGTCATGAAGTAGAGCACAGAGGAACATAATGAAAGATTTATAAGGTTACATGAACCACCCAAAAATAACAGTTACTGTAGATGGAACTAGACATTGATCCCATAATAACTTTTCAAGAAAAACAACTAAGCTTGATTTTAGTTATTAGTATTGACATTTTTTCTACAGATGTTTGTTAACAAATGAGATCAAACATGATCAGATCAGAAAACATTACAAATATGTGTATGTCTGAAAAAAAAAGCAGTAAGCAAAATTCAGCTACTGCTCTTAATGTTTGAGTCACTTAACTGATAAAGATTTCTTATAGTCTTCAATTACTAAAGGGATTAATTTTTGTAGTGGCAAGCAATATGTAATTAAAATGTAACTATTCAAAGGTAGTTCCAAGATTAATTCAAACTTTATACGTTTCATATTGCATGGAAATGGACAATAAGTTGTATATGCATTGACAACTAGAATCAATATCTAATTACCTACAGCACATTCCAGCAAGTCAGTATAGATGAGAACCTGAAGCATTTCTTTCTAAGAAAATCCCAAGGGTAAGTTCAATAACATTCTAAAACTTATTTCAGTTAGTCATTTGCATGGTTGTTTCATACAGATTCCCCTTTCTTTACTCTAGTAACACTTCTATTAGTTTTCCTTGATGACTGTTTTCTGAAAATTGCACTTAATCTTGTAACAGTCATGATTGTTTTCTCTAACATCAGACTATTGAAGTGGTGTATCTACTCTGTGTACAACTATGTATTAATTTTAGAGAGTAAAGTCATCGAAATTTGTATTTTGAACACTGACTAATTCACATAAAAACAATTACTGAACAGAAAACCACTTGTGCAACACTACTACTGGTATACTTTTGTGCATGTTACTGCACATACCAAAGACACCAGAGTGACAATTGATACAACAATAAGAGAGCAGAACTCAGTGCAGACAAACCACTGACATAATTCCAGCTTCCCAGGAGAGCTTTTTAGCTTGTGCTACATTTTTTTCCGAGGTCCAGCTAGGTAGTTTACATCCAGCTCATAGATTTCCTCATAAAATACAGATCCAGCAGTGACATCAATACAGAAATATCCTGAAACAGAACTTTCTAGGTATGACCCATGATGCAAATAAAGCTTTAGTATGTTGATCCTGGAAAGCATTTTTTTATTACAATACTGTTACATTTTATTTAAATTTATGAGAATAATATCACTGTTAGTTCTATTTTGATCTTTTTACAGCTTAATAATTTTCAATAAAATTTCATCCATAATACAAGAATATAACAATTCATTAATTAAAAAAAAGAAAAAAATTAAATATTTTACTTCAACAGCTAAAAAAAATTGGAATTTTTGTGAGAATTTTTTTTAACTCTGTGAGATATCCATTTCTTTGGAAAAAAAATAAACAGTATGCCAGTTCATAATTTCTGACATTTTAGTTCAAAAAATTGCTATTACACTTTCCTGTCATGGAGACTTTTGTCAGTTTAAGTCTTTTTCTCTCAGATATTGCAAGAAGCCATGGCTCTCCCTTGAACCTACAGCCAAACTGTCTTTGTGGCAAGAAGGCAGTGAGAGGAAAAGAATTTGGGTAGCCAGCCTCCAGCAGCTCCCAGATACACAGATGGGAAAAAACCCAGAGTTATTACTGTGGTTAAGGAAGGGCACTCCCACTCCCCTTCCCCCACCCCCTCCAGTGAGTGACAAAAGGCAGAGATTACAGGTTGAGATAAGAACAACTTACTGGAAACAGCAATGAGATAAGAAAACAAACAGTAATAACCTATGTGGCCAGTCTTCGCGAATGAAGATTTGGGAAAGGTCTTCTTACCTTTCAAGCCTGCGCAATGGATTTTTTAGGTTAAGATGCGGCGCTCTCACCGCTGTGACCCGGGTTCGATTCCCGAACCCGTCAGGGACCTCCCCAGGGCAGATGGTACAGTAATAACATTAACAAACAAAATATACCAAACAAAAACATAACATAAACAAAAAGCAATAACATTAAGAACAAATACAAAAAGAGAGTGATTTACATGCAAAAACTGCTCACTAAGCTCAAGCTGATGTGGCATAACCCCCAAGAAAATAAACGCACCCTGCTTTTCTTCCTGATTGCAAGCCACGCCTCCCTCTTTCTTGGAAGTGAGATTCCCTTACTTCCACCCCCGCAGTGGTGATGTAAGGTGGTGTAGAATAACAACCTCAACATGCTCACAGGGCTCCAGGCTCTGCCCCTCACGCTATGGAAAAAATTTAACAGTGTCCTGGCCAAAAACTAAGACAGTAATGGAAGATAAGTTTTTCAAAGTGAATTAATTAATGCTATTTATCCCTGAAAACTGATCTCTTTGAGAAGAAGCAAGGAAAAAAGAAGAAAAATCCCTTTTCATTAAATGAGGAGGTCAATTAATCTCTTTTTCAATAACAGAAAGAAAATTAACATAAAACAATATAAGAAAAGATAGACTTTTTTTTTTTTCCAAACACAATCTGGATCTGTCAAAAAAGAAATATCAGTTTCAGCAGAAATGGTAAATATTAGAGTTCTCTCTTTTAGTCCTTCCTTGTTTTACTTGTGTGATTTCCCATCTGGTACTGAATTATGCTAAAATACAAACTCTACTTTTGTGATTGTGAGCTTAGATTAAATGAAAATAACTGCTTTAAAAAAATAAAATGAATACTTAATATCAGAGTATTGCTTCATTCTAAGACTTTTCTTTCTAAGAATTCTAACCTATGTATAATTGTGGGCATATTTTTTTTTTCTCTGCTCAGTACTGTGTTCCTGTCACTCCTAATTGTATTAAAACCTTTTAATTGTATTAAAAACTTTTCTTATTGTGAAATGCATGGATTTAACTGTGTGCTTTTTTCATTGGACTGAAGGGTCTTCTTTTACAGTAGGTTAATTTAATCAAAAAGAAGGACAAAGAAAATTATTCCTTCCCTCACTGTGTTATCTCACCTAAGAAATATTCATGTCTTTATTGCTTAGAATTGAATTAATCTACTGGGTCAATGCAACTGGGATGATCCTATAGTCATTCCTTGCCAATAATGTGAATTCAATGACCAGTTCTTAAAAAAAGATTAAAATTTCCAAACAAAACAACAAATACATGCTATTTTCTGCAGCATATTCTAGGTAGGACTCATACTATGATAACTGCAGTTTATTCTGTGTGAAGACTTTCTTTTGTATTTAAATAATTTATGAAAACCAAAGAAAAGCTCAAACAAGAATAATATTGTGCGATAACATCATGACTATATAATCCATATTGTAAAAATAAAACAAAAAAAACCACAAAAAAAACCCCTCTAAAAAATTATAATTCTCTGAAATGTGTATTTGAACTTACATGAAACTTACATTTCAGGTTTATGCAAGTTGCATTACTGAAAAAAATAAAAAAATAAGAGCTAATTTTCATCTATTATATGTTCTTAAATTAATTCCATGTTTGAAAAGTTTCATTACTAATATACTTTTCATTCTCACAGAAGTCACTCTTTTTTGAAGAAATGGATCCAGTAATGGATTTTAGATAGAGATTTATTTATTATTTTCTTATTCAGGAATTAGTTTGTTTCAAAATTAACAAATAACCACATAACTTTATTGTTCTCAAAGTTGATATCTGGGCCAATTTGTCAGTGTTTAATGGGTTTGAGGCATATATTTAGTTGAGAATTGGAGCTGTTTTTATGAACTGGAGTAATTATCTGAGATTCCCTGAGGTTTGATTTATTGGAGTACACTGCTTTAGCTGTAGATTCTGAAAGAATTACACATATTGCAGGAAAATGCCTAAAGGAATTCTATACAAATAAACAAACATCCCTGCATCCCTACTTCTTTTTTATGTATGATGCATTATATTGCTTGAGAAAATAGAATTTATTTAGTGGACAGGGTTATCTGTGAGGTGTAATGTTACTCTCAAATTTTATGCCACTACTAGATAATAATTCTAGTTCTTTCTAAGCAGGTCTTCATCAAGCCTTCCTCCTTATGTTTTTCTCATTTGCCCCCATGAACACAAAAGTATAAACTTATCTATCTTATTACTCAGTGTTCCTTTAGAACTGTGCCTTACATCCCAAAATATTTTGTGTGGCAAAAAGTTAAAAAAAAATTTAAAATAAAAAAAAAAAGGAAGTGCTTCTGTTCCTTTTTTTTTTTTTCCTTTTTGAGGGTGTGTAACAAAGGTGAAACATTTTGTTTTATCAGAAAAATTATAATGGAATTTTACTGTTTTCCCAAAACTGGATTGTTGCACGATTATTCTGCTTATTTCAATCAACTACCCTTTCTCAAGCAATTAAGAACAACTGTTTCTCCTCTACAATAAACTGGTCCAAAACCAATTTCAATAAACACAAGAATAACTGCTCTTTTGATGTCCCAGAAAAACTTCTTAGTCTAGTATTTTGGACACTCAAAGATCTCAAAAGCCATCTAGTCTTCATAGACAAACAGGTAATGGGACTTGGTTAAGAAGACATAATTTCAGATTTCAGAACTTCAGACAGATTTCAGAACTTCTGACAAAACTAATAAAAAAGGGTTTTTACTGTTTTTATTAAAAGTAACAATAAAATGTTGAAAGTAGGAGATAAAACCTATTTTCTTTGCAGAAAGTCAGTACTATATTCAAGAAGAAAGTAGGTTATACTGTTGATACAAATAATTGTTGATATTCTTAATTAGTGAATTAATTCTCATTCTTTTTGGAAGACTAAATGGATTTTTAAATTTTTTTTCTAAATGTCAGAGTTTTTCTATTTAAAGAGATGGGGAGGTTAAACAGTGTGTGTGTTAGAAAATAAGCAAATAAAAGTTATAGTCGAGGCAGGTGAAGGTTTAAGTGTTCAGATGTATAAATGAAATGGAGCTGATTGACCTGAACCTAAGTATCTACAAATGCAGCAGTAACATTTTGGTAAAATACAAACAGTTATGTGCTGTAGTTTGCTTTTTTTGGATTTTGCTGTTTGTTTTTTCCTCTTCACAATAAGCTTGGAAGAACGAGGACTGTTGCCCTGTGGTGAGAACAATTCCTTCAGCATAGCAAGTGAGACCTTGGAAAGCTCAAATAAAAATGAGGCTTGAGAAAGCCTCAGACATCTCTGTAGAACTTCAGATGCATCAATAGTCTCTAATCTTGGAATTATAAATGTAATATTAATACATCATAGTTCAACTTCTGTGTCTTAACTGATGCAAAATATCTGGGCCTACAAATGGTCATTGTGGAGAGCATGGAAACCTTGAAACATTATGACAGATAGTGAAATAGTTTGAGGTATGATCACCTAATTATAAGAATAAGCCTAGTCTAAAAATATACCAATAGTTGATATTAAAGTTATCATTAAACTATTTGGTACATGATGACATAATCAATTATCAGGTCTCTGTACCATGCCTGAACCTTAATATTGATTTTAACATGAACAATAGCCTTAGGATATTTGCAAGGCAGGAAGTGCTTGGGAGTTTGAACACAGTTTATGTGTTATACATGTACTTACGTATGTACATGGTGCCATCCGTCTCAGTTCTAGAAACCCTCATGGTATTAGAATAATATATCAAAACTTTCTTCAGTTCAGTCCTGCTTTAATTTGATAGTCTAATCATCTAAATCTCATACTACAATTGGAAAGCGTTCCTTGAATTTCTAGAAAATCATAAATAAATCAAAAATTCTGAAATTCCATGTTTAATAGTGAGTAGTAAGTGTTGATCTAAGAGTCTTGATCCTCATATGATGTATTATAGCTGTAGTATTTTACAAAAATAATAAGAGAAAAAACTCCCAGTTGTTTTTAAGGTTAAATAGTTTCAGGACTGCCTTTCTTTATCATTTTTTTCCTATTTGCTGTTTTCAGTTAGGATGAATTCACTCTTCCATATGGCTGTTGCAAGGTGCCATTCACTGCATTAATTATCTTTTATCTTGAGCAGAATGCTACTTTTTGAGCAGGTAGAGGATAAATTTTGAGTCTTTTGATGGAGATATCTGCGAAGAGATCTTAGACTTCATTCACTACCTTTCAATGTAAGGAATTCACAAGATGACTGTGAATTTATGGGATTAAGTGTGAAGTCCTTTGACAGTTTTTGTCTCTGAGGTACAGAAGGTGCAGGGACTCTTGTACATGTGCTGAGCTGCACTGAGTTTTCCTGAAAAAAAAGAAAGCATACATTCATTATTTATTTTCCTCACTCTGTACTCCAGCTGAGCAACTTTTCCAGTTAGCTGATATTCAACCAAGTGCTGCAGTAAGATATTTGATCTGGTTTGTATATGTGCAGACATGCCTTTTTTAATATATATTGGCTATAAGATATTGAAATTGGTGACAGGTAGAGAACAACAAGGGAAAATGGCATTTAAATTTTCTTATTGCTGAAAACTGACAGAATAAAAAAATCCACTGAAAAAAGAGGAAATTGCAATGCAGACAAAAAAGACTGCAGAAGGCTAATGTGTGTTAATATGTAGAATGTAAAGCAAACTAAGCATCAAAGTATCACAAACAGAAAGCCAGTGACATTTACAATCTGTGAAGAAAACCCAAACATACAATCAAAAAAAAAACCAAAAAACAAACCAACCAAAACAAACAAAATTCCCAAAGAAAATAAATGCTTGAGTGAAAATCCAAGGGAAGTTGTATCACTGAAAACATTTCTCCAGGAAGGTATGCCTATTTATAAGTGGCAGGGGTGAGGGACAATAATTGCAACTTATGAAAATTATTGTAGTCATTAATATATTGAGCATGAACAATAAACAGTTTTTTGTGTAATCCAAAATTATTTGATTCTACATTGAGTGAGGAAAAACTTCCACTAAACACCTTCCTTATGATCTTTATTGTAGAAATTTTATTTAGGTAATTCAAAGAAGTTTGAATTTGACGAAGTTATTTGCCAAGAAATATAATCCAAATAATCACTGTTTCTGTGATTATTGCACATAACCTCTTTCACAATAAATTCATTTAATGTATTTTTTTATCTATCTATCTATCTATCTATCTATCTATCTATCTATCTATCTATCTATCTATCTATCTATCTATCTATCTATCTAGCATACACTAGAATACAACAGAATAGAATAGAATGTTTCAGTTAGAAGTGACCTATAGTGATCATCTAGTCCAACAGTATGACCAATTCAGGACTGATCAAAACTTAAAGCATGTTTTTAAGACCATTGTCCAAATGCTTCTCAAACACTGACAGGCTTGGGGCATCAACCACCTTCCTAGGAAGCCTGTTAGGGCTTTGACCTCCCTTTGTAAAGAAATAGTTCCTCATGTCCACTGGTGCAACTGAGACACTGACTTGTCCTGTCACTGGATTCCAGAGAGAAGAGATCAGTACCTCCCTCTCCATTGCCTCTCCTCAGGAAGCTGTAGAGCTCAGCCCTCAGTCTCCTTTTCTGCAAATTAGACAAACCCAGAATCCTCATCCACTCCTCACAGGACATGCCTGCCAGTCCTTTTAACCAGCTTTCAACTACCTTTACATATTTCTTAAATTGTGGGGCCCAGAACTGCCCACAGTACTCAAGGTGAGACAGTACCAACCCTGAATACAGTGAGATAATCACCAATTTTGAGTAGCTTGTGATGTTGTGTTTGGTGCACCCCAGGATGTGATTTGCCCCTTTGGCTGCCTGGGCACTGGGCTGACTCCTACTGAGCCTGCTGCTGACCAGCAGTCCCAGATGCCTTTCTGCAGGGCTGCTCTCCAGTCATTTGTCTTCCCATTTGTATTTGTACCCAGTGTTACTCTGTTCTAGGTACAGAATCAAGGTTAAATTTAATCCTATTAAACATTACTCCATTTTATCTATCTGGATCCCTCTACAAGGCCTCTTGTCCCTCAACAACTCACAACACCTCCCAGTTTGTTATCATGAGCAAATTTGCTAATTCTGAGTTCAGCTGCTGCATATCAATCCAGAGCATTGATAAATACACTGAACAGAACTCGCTCTAGAGTTGAACACTGAGGAACACCAGTGATGGCCAGTCACCAGTCAGATGTAGCCCCATTCATTACATCGCTTTGAGCCCTGCCCTTCAGCCAGTTCTTCACTCAGTGCACTGTGAAACCACTCATCCCACAGTTGGACACCTTCTCCAGAAAGATGCTATGAGGAACAATATCAAAAGCCTTACTAAAATGCAGAAAAACTACACCCACTGCATTCCCTCTATCCAAGAGGTGGTTGAATTTATCACAGAAGAGTATCAAATTATTTAAACAGGACTTTTCCTTTGGAAGCCACATTGACTGTGCCTGATGACTGCATTATTCTTAAATGTCTTTCAATAGCACCCAGCATAATCTGTGTAATTGGCAGAGGCATTACTAAAACTTTTGATTGGGGGTTTTGCTCTGGAAATTCACCTGGCAATACTGTTTTCAGCCCCAGGGGGCTGACTGGCAAACTCACGACATATTCCCCCCTCCCCAGATGGAAGAGAAGGCAGTGACGCAGAAGAGATAAGAGCCACGAGGTGGCCAGAGAAGAAGCAGCCATGTAAGGAGAGGCAGCAGGCCTCCCTCCTCCCCCGGCCATGGACCGGGGACAGGTTGTGGCACTGAAACCCCTCTTGGCTGAGACATATAACAGAAGCTTTAAGGAGAAACTGCCTGGACTGCCTGCTGCAGAAGAAATTCCAAGCAGAGAGATAACAGAATCTTCCAAGGTCGAAAACTG
>JAWWLV010000001.1:95038263-95048763 GCA_035041135.1 Platyrinchus mystaceus
TACTTCTGTAAATATATAGTATTTTTGCTTAGTTAGAATTGTTGTATATATATAATTCTTTAGTTTTTATTTGTTTACTAATAAATCCTAATATTATTTCTCCCCACATCAGGTCTCTTTTGTCTGCATAAACCTTCTCTCAACTTACAGCAATTGTGGGGGGGGGGAGAGAGTGAAAAATTTGGCTCATGGCCAAACCCATGACAATCTGCTCCATAATTTTTCCAGAAACTGAGGTTATGCTAACAGGTCATTGCTTGGGTCTTCCCTGATGCCTTTTTTGTGTATTGAGGTAGCACTGACTGTCTTCCCGTCAGCAGGGACCTCCCCAGACTCCCAGGACCTCTGGTAGATGATCAAGAGGGGTTCTGCCGTAGCACTCACTAGCTCCTTAGGTACTGAATCTCATTAGGCCCCATGGACTCATGAACATTCAGTTGATACAACTGCTCCCTTACAGTTTCAGTGTCCACAAAAGGAAATACACTGTTCCCATGCTTGTGATTTCAAATCAGGTAATAGAGATGCCCAAAATTAAAGAGTCCAGCAAAAAAAGCATTGAATGCCCCCACTTTTTCTTCATCTTTATTAGTCAGATAACCAACAAGATTGGTCCAAATTTATTTATTTATGTCAGTGCATGGACTTGATATATGTCTTATTCATAAGAGCCAATCACTTAAAATTTTCTTCTCTTGTCTTTCATTTCAATTTTGATGCAGCCAAATGTATAGCTGGACCTCATTAACAGTTTCAAAAGGGATGATTACATTGGTAGGTGAAAGAGCAACTGGAATTACTTTCTTTTCCGACAGCAATTCTCCCCAGAACTGCCAAGCTGTAAATAGGTACATGGTCATTTCAGCTAGAAATTCAAAAGAGCTGCCAAATACACAATTAGGTACATCACTGACTTCTGAACTACTGGCTGATTACAGTTATGGCATAGCAGTTTCATGTTAGTTCAATTTCTTATTTTGTCTTTGACTTTTATCTGGTATTCCAGAACTGAGAAAAGAAAAAAACGAAGTGTCTTAAGTCCTTGCCTGAGAGTATTCTCAGTTTGGGTATATGCTGATGTTAGGTAGCTAGTTGATACCCTTTCAGCTCCATTTACTTACTGAATATTTGAGGATTTATACAGCTGAAGACAAGGTATAATAATTTGGACAGGAATGCATTATCTTACAAAATTTATAGAAATGTCTTTTTGCAATAAAAGTTGCCAATGAACACTTAACTACCTGGATTGTGCAAATAAGGATACAAGTAGGAATACAGTAAAGTGCAACAAGAAGACATTTACTTTAAAAAAAGACCTCTATTTTATACTACTCACACTTGAAAAATTGCTATAATCATGTATATTATATATCTTATTTCTGTAGTGGTTTTCTTAAGATTTAGTAGTACACAATAAGAGTATATGAAGACTCTTCTTTTTTTCTGCTTACTTTCTTGTCCTTTTTTTAACACTCAAACCTCTTTTATATTCAGCTTGAATGTCTGCTTCTAATACTGTTCTAGAGCACAACAATTTACAGAGAATTGAAAAAGCAATTTTCTTTGGACAGCTAGCTATTCTCCCTAATTTTCACCTGCCAAACTCTTTTCTATGAATGTTGACTCAATCAGATAAAATGCAGGCTTTAAAGATGTTTGATTAGCTGCCTGGCTTACCTTTAGCTACTCACTTTGCATGTAAAATGTCTACATACCCACCTCTCTTAACTTTCCACTGACATAACTTTCACCAGAACTGCACTGAGCAATGTGGGCATGATCTACGACAAAAATCACTTTTCATTTATGAACTACTGATAATTTACTGTTGGTTTATTAACTGAAATAAGAAATAGCAAAAACAATACGTATATTACTTATAATGCACACCATTTTTTGTATGTTAGTTTAGTTCTATACATGAGTTCATTTGAAATCACAACAATGATGACCAAGGAAAACCTTTGCATACTTCTCCTGCTGTACTACCACATGCTTCCCAACAAATAAAAGCTGAGTGATATGTCATTTATTTTATAAAATTTAATTCCCATAGACTTCAGGATTTTTCCACCATTAGGTAAGCTGAATAGTCTCTTCTTCTGTAAACAATTCTCATGATCTCAGTAGAATGACTCAACCAAGTATTCTGTCTAAACTATTAGAATAAATGGCTCACAAATTTTTACATGGAGTATAAAGGGAAACTGAGGATCCCAACACCTCTAGAATGTTGCCTAATTTTTATGGCACTAAGTAGAAAAAATATTACCTGCTTATATTCTTTGTTGGAAGCTGCTAGAAAAATCTGAAAAAAAGCTTTTAGGTTCATAGGATGTGAGCAAGCTTTTAATGTGATAATGATGGATGTGAACTTTTGTATATATGTATGTAATTGGACAAGTCTTAGACATTGAAAACTAAGTTACTATCAGATGAAAGCAGACCCAAAATGAACTAGATAGCTGAAGGACCTGAAAAACTAATAAGGTAAAATTTGGTCAAATAAAATTAGAGACATCCATATTAAGTTTAAAGGTAATTGTTCTCTGTATAAGAGCTGCTTTGAATCTCTGGAACATTAGATCAGCATATATATTCAAATTAGTTTTGTAAAACCATTACCCATACGCTCAAAGAATTGGCTTACTCTGTTTACTGAAGTACAGATGTGGTCATACCTTCTGTATCACTTGTGGTGTCCCAGTGTGTAATCCCAATTTTGATCATTAGAGCTAATTGAAAGAAAAAGAAAATTAAGGTGCAACCGCCAGTGTAAGCCAATAGAAAATAACTGAGCTTTCATAAGGGAATCTTAGAGATTCTAAGGAGCATTCAGTTTTTTTGCCTAATAAATAAATAATTCTGATACTATGTTCAGTATTTTATATTTTAAAAGAGGAAACAATATTAAATTCCTGTTGTAAACTTATTTTAAACTCCAACTTTCTGGCTTCACTTTGCCTCTATGAAACATTGTTAAAGAAATTTGCTAATCTGAATATTAAAAGTCTAATTGCAAACTTAAATTTGTCACCTGTTAATATTTTTACATTTGTTCCTGGGCATCTTAAACAGACTGGCTATACTTGTCTTAAAAATACACCCTTCCCTGATAGTAAAATATCTTTGCAACATTGACAGATTTGTTTGAGTAAGACAGTTAGGTTTTGCAATGGATACTGAACATGTGAAAGTGTATTTCATGGCAACAAATTACTTCTGTATCAATTCCGTATTAACTGTAGCTATATTTATTTTGTTCCTTGTTGTTAAAAAAATGCTTTTGCTTTCATATTGTTGTAATTACTGCCAGAACACTTTGACTAGGGTTGATTTAGGCACTGTTAGGGAATTCTCCTTTTTATAACCCAATTTAATTATATGTTCTTTTTTTATCAATATAGTTTGTACTATAAGACAATTAAAACTGTCCTCCAACTAAAGTGAGTGTGTGAAGGGGAACCAAAAGGATCAAAGCTACAGGTTGCAGATGAATCAGGACAATACTTAACAAAGCCTTTTTATTTTCTGCTAGAAATTGGACACAAATTAAGAAAAAAAAAAGGTTTGCACTTACCTGACTGTAAAAGAATGATCAAACCAAACCATGTGTGAGTGCCTAGCACTTTGCATAGCATGCTAGATAAATAATTTTTGCTTTTGGTGGGGTTTTTTGTTTTCTTGGTTGTTTAGGGCTTTTTCCCCTTAGGGGCTATCTAAATAGATGCATTCCATCATGCCATTGATAAAATTATGGCATTTGTGTCTCTAGCTATATTTTTCAGTAGGGCTAACATGACAGTTTATTTCCTTAGTATTTCCATTCGATCATTATGTTCATTCCATAATTCATTATTTGCTTTGAAAACTGTAGAGAAGTTGTTGGAATAAGAGGGAAAAACTTTCATCTTATCATGAATGAAAATGTCAGTGTTTAGCCCTCTCTTTTTAGGACTTCTGTTATGATCTTTTTTTTTTTTTTTTTACCTTTAGGAGAATAATTCTGTTGATTTGGTATGCAAAAGACTGTTACTTGGTTTTAGACTATTGCTTCAAGAATTAATTGCAAGCAAGCTCTCCAAAGCACATTGAAATCAATAAAATACCAGAAATTCATAAGTACCTGCAGTAGGTATGTATGTTGTTTTGTATGTTTCATATATCTTCTAAATCATGACTTGGTGCAAGGACAAAACTGAGAAATACCAAGGGCATGGGTGAAAAGTTGAAATATTATTATTTATTTTACTCTATTTTATTACAATCTAATAGATGATGGGTGGAGTTTTGTACTAGTGTTTTCCAATTAAGAGTTTCCCCATTATACCCAATTTCTCTTTTGACATGCTTGCACTCCCTTAGCAATCTTTATTTATTAAAGAATACCATATGAAATTAATTACTTTTTCCACCTTACAGACTTAGAGATTATGCTGGTAATGTTTGTAAGATGAAGCCGTATATGCCTTATCAATCATTTTTTTGGCTGCCAAGGCAACAAGCAGAAGAGTTGGAGTTGGCAGCATGAGTGCACCAGCTCATATCAAAAAACAGCTATATCAAGAGCAAATAAACGTGCTTGTTTTCTGCCTGTTTTCTGTATGCGGTGAATAACTACATTAAATCAATTTGAACTGTCCATCAAAGTCAAATTTATTAAAGCACAACACTGCAACTGAACTGAATTTTTGAAATCAGTATGACTGATGGCTAACAGCATGAGGTTTGCACCTACATTTACATTTTGAAAGACTGACCTTTTCCACCGTCTTTGATTTTTCTTTAATGGGCACCCTTCCGAAACTTTGAAAGTAAGAATGAATGCCTCCTTAGCATTATAGAAGCAATATAAACACCATGCTATTTCTTTCAGAATTATATAAACCACAAATGAAAGAAGAAACAGAAAAGAGCAGAAACAAACCCTTCATTTCTCACCTTGTCAGCTACATAAAAAAAGGCCCATTAAAGCAGAGTAAGTGGCACAGAGAAAGGAAGCTGCTGCTACAGAAAAACTTCATTGCAAATATACAGTAAGTCAGAGACATTTCATTTTTATTAATTTGAAAATATATCCAGAAATCCTGCCAGATCAATCAAACTGCCTTTCTAACCCATCACTTCCAAAGAACTGTACTTTGTTGGGTCCAAAGTGCAGTAAGATTATTTGTCTGAGAACTATCTTTACTTCATTGCTTGAATATTTAAGACACAGAACGTTTTCAGGGCTCTGAAAAGATTAGCATTAAAAAAAAATTAAAAGGCTTCTGTCTTCTTTTTTTTTTTTCTTAATAGTTTGAAAGTATCAGTAATTCAATGCAAAACTGTGTGACATTATTAATTATTTTTTCCCTCTATACATAATTCTGTTTTGAAGATCTGAAGAAAGGAATGATCTCAGGTTACTAATGTCCCTCCATTAAGCATGAGGAATAAAGGAAACAGCAACAACTCATGTAAGATAAAAAGTTAAAAGCTCTTACGATTAATAAAGAGGACATAATATTTTATTAAACTGTGAAACTACATTCAGCAATTTTTGCTCCAAGAGACTTGTTTTTGATTCTGCAGTACAGTTGACAACACTTCCCATTGGGATACTGTATTTGTTAAACGTCCATCTAATTAAAACTCTTCAGATAGAGAAAACAAAAATAGTTCATAATGTATAAAAATAGTTCATAATAACTAGATTGCTACAATATAATTCAGGAAATTATTGAATATATGTCTTTTGGATTTTTTAAATTGAAAATAAATACATTTTTCTTACTGACAGCTTGGACTTTATTTTTCATATAACAGAAAGTTTATCAATATTCTCAAAGCTTATTGAAGAAATATTTACTTAAGGTTTGAATTTATTTCATTTTGAATCTAACACACATGTAATAAAGAGTGGGTTTTTTCATGTTGCTTAAAAAATACGGTGTTCTTATTTTGAAGTAGCTCAACTAGGGAATATAAAGAGAAATATAAAATTCATTTATTAAATAACAATGGAAATTTTGTAAGTAGAATTTATATAATATTGATCAAAACACATTTTTTCTTTCTGTTATTATACACTTTTGGGAAATAAAAAAATTTTAACTAGTTAGTATAAAGTAAAGAAAATTTAAGCTTAGAATAAGAGTAGAAAAAAAAAACATTTTGTCAGCATTTTTATTCATAAAGCCCTAATGAAAATAATTATTACTAAGGGAAAATAAAAATTATTTGAACCTAGACTATGAACTAAAAAATTATCACTCTCATAAGAATTTTGCAATCTTGCAAATGGCTCTAGGGGATCCTGTAAGAATAAGGAGACTGGACCAGATGAACCCCAGACACCTCTTCCAACCTCAGTCATCCTGTGATTCTGTGATTCTGCTGAATCTAGATGTCTTCTTTCTAATATAGATAAAACTTTTTGTTTGTTTGTTTGTTTGTTTGTTTGTTTGTTTAAATTGGCTGTGGTTATCCACTAAGGGAAAAATAACAATTATCTCTGATCTGGGTAGGTATTACATCATACACAAAGGAAAATGATTCAGATTTTATGAGAATAATTCAGGAGCAGGCAGCGAGTCAAGCTATAGTTGAGCAATTCTGAATATGGAAATAGATCAAATGCTGCTCAGAGCTAATTTACAGATAAAAGAAAAAGATTATATATGCCAAGTGTGTCATACACCATGAGTAGTTTGCCCAGTTCTTTCTACAAGTGAGTCTAAGCTCCTGTTTAAAAATATTTTAAGAATAATATGATATGCCTCCTGGAGCACATCTATGTGCAAAAGAACATCTTTCATAAAATAAAGCTTTTAAATTTAAAATGTGGCAACTGCACTTCTTTTCTCAGAGGAGATAGAACAAATGCATATATGATGATTAATGCTACATATTGGCATAGTACTGAATACCAGATAACACAGAATAACAAATAACAATTTATTCTTATCCAACTGTTGAAAGCAATTTATTATTGTTAGTATTTCACAGCACTCCTCTAGCTGTTTCCCCACAAAATTTGAATGGAGAAATGGTGCTTCTCTTGGATACGTAAACATCTGAGGTTAAGACAATAATCTGAATAATTAATCATTTAGCACATATGATAAAATTTGATTCTTTACTATTTATGCTTGGAGACATGCTGAGGGAGGAGTATATTTTTCTAAGTCATAATGTTCCACCAACTTTCTTCCACTCTAGCGAAGGAGTTGAATTGCTACAGATATCCATCTGTTGCAATGTACTTTTATCTCTACAATGGTTATCATAAGGATGTCAAAGTCACCGTGTTCCTGATCAAATCCTATACAGCTGCGGAAGGTAGGATGCAGCCAGTTTACAGAGCCTGCCATGTCCATGCTGTGAATTCAGTGGTACTGCACACTCAGAAAAGGCTAAGGGCAGATACCTCTCCTCTGATCCACTTTACTGCCACTTGTTTCCACCAGTTCCCACGATGGCAGCAGTCTGTCCAGAAACGGTAGTGGAAAAGAAGGTAATATACACATGTCAAGCAGTAGAGATGCAGGTAAATGGCCAGTCATTTTAGTTGTAAATGCAAGTGGACAAACAACTTAAATGCTGCTCTTACAGTGTAGAGTTTCAACACAATCTTGATACATTTTAGTGTGCATCTTAGAGCCAGGGTTATGAAGAGATGATGACGGTGACTGAGCATTCAGGAGTTTTCAGAATGAAGCAACCACAGTTGAATAAGCAGGAGTGTCGATAGAGCATCTGAAGTATAGTGAGCAAATGGAGGTGGGGGACAAGGGAATATCAACTTTCAGTGCCCTGGAAAGAGTATGTTGAAAAAGGGAATGGAAATGTGTCTTACAAGACTGAAAGCCAAAAAGAGGTTTCCTATAACTTTTTTTTTATTATTTTTCAGTGTGCAATTTCCTCTCCTATTTGGCCTTCATGATCTTAGATTTCTGTTTTAAGATGCTTTATCTTATGTTTCCAGAGGTATAGCTTTAGCAGAAAATTCCCTGACATTTAGGACCACTGCTCAGTGCAAAATGTCTTGCTACCTAAGTGCTGCCATATGAAGTATACAGACACCTAGTTCATCCATTTAGATAACAGATAGACATCCAAGTGTTCAAGTTCGTGTGTTTAGACAAATATTTTTTCAAGTATGACTTCACTAGGATAAATGTAACCATACAAGGATTTTTACCACTGCAGTTGTAATGGTTAAAAAAGGATTGCACTATTCGACATAGTTATAGAAGCAAAATCTTTTAAGTGCAGACCAAGCCCTTGCCTCTGGAAACTAAGATGGAAGAGTATGTCTCCCTTGAAAGCACTGTGTAAATTTACAGCAGTAGATAAATGATGCAATTGAAAAAGTATTTTTTTTATAGATTTCTCTGAGAGTAATGCAGGCTGCCCATGAAAGGAGTATTTTTAGAGGCTGAGAAGCTCATAAAGGGAGATGGTGGAGCTATAGGCCATTAATATAAGCAAGCAAACATCCAGTACAATGTGACGCAAATGAAATATGAGTTACCTAGGAATGCTTTAATCAGGCTGATGTAGCAGCATAGATTTCATGTAAAAGTAGGAACATGGTTTTGTACTTACTGACTTATTTCTTTTTTTTTTTTTTTTTTTCCAGCTGGCTTACCTTTCTATCAAAATTAATTAAAGCAAAAGAAAGAAAAAACAAAGAAATATGTTACAGTATGTTAGGGCCCAAGTGCAAAAAGGGAACTAAAAAAAGAAAATGCCTTAAAATTCAGCTTCTCAGTGGATTCAGATACTGTACCCATTAGAAATAGATACTCAGAAAGGGTGTCACTCTATATGATATTGCTGATCCTTTGAGAAGAAAAAAAAAAGGTAAAAAGGTAATTTGAAGACAGTCAGTCACCACTTTTCAGAAAAGAAATCAGAAAATGTACTATTTTTGACATTGCATCTTAAAGAAAGTTCACCAGCATTACAGTAGTCTTAATATCTTCATTTCATTAATAATAGGAGATTTGTGAGATGTTCAAATTCTCAGACAGGAAATTATATTATACTTTTTAAACAAAATGAAATGTTCACAGATACTGTCTGCAGATTTGGATAGTGAAATGATAGAAATACGTTCTTTTTACTATTTAGGATGCACTGTTGATCCTCATAAGACAAGGCTGATAAAATTTTCACAAATCTGTTGCATCAAGAAGAGGAATTATCTGCTTTCAGTATCAATAATAGCTGCTCCATAGGAAATTACTTACATAGACCATGGTTTGCTTTCAGAGGAATTCATGATTGTTATCATTGTTGTTATTATTAACATATATGGATATTTCCTACGCTGCTCAACTTTTTTGAGCCAAAAAAATAAAGGAGAAAATCTGGGCATTGTGTTGATTTGTCATGCTGCAGGAATATTCCATAAAGAAAAGGTTACTTTTTAGTGGTATATTTCTAAAGGACATTTTGCCTAACATCACATGGTATTTAGGAATATGCTTCTCTGCACTGTGTGGTATTTAAGCATAAATATTGGGGTTTGCAAAAGTAAGGAGAATTCTTGCTCTGAACAGTAAGTTCTTGTGTGCAACTTTTACATTCAGATCTGAGTATGGATGATTATAAAATAAAGTGAACAAGTTTGAATATACAACAGATAAAACATGCAAACCCATAAAATGGTAAAAGGCATGAACTGTGCCACACTCCCCCACATGGGGAATGTTAAGACCAGATTCCACCTCTTTGTTGGTCACTCTTTCATCTCCTTCAAGATGAGGTCTCTTTGGCTGGCAGTCTCTGTCTAATATAATAACTAGTTTTTATCTAACTTAGGATTCCAGGTTTTCCTTCACGAACTGGATGTATTTATGAAAGAAATCACATCCTTTCACTTTCTCAGAGCAAAAGCATTTACAGGATGTTGTAGGTGCTTGTATCACTGATCAGAAGATGAAAAAAATATTGAAAGGGCTTCCCATGAAGAAATGCTTGCCAGGATCTGGCTGCCAGAAATTAAACTGAGTACAAGTTCATGTACAACAGCTTTGTCCTAGACAAGCCTTTCTGAACCAGTGAGAATACACAACTCTATTCTACAGCTATCACTAGATCTCTCCTCTTTGTAATATTAGTTCTCAAAAAGCCTGAGGAAGTTGCCTTTGTGGAAAGGATTAGGTTTAATTTCTTTTAAATCTGATGCCTTATAATTTCCTTGGTAGTTCCAAATTAACTTTCATACTGTGTGTTTTTACTTATGACTCAGTATGACAAGATCTTTCACCAAACTTTCATAGTCAAGAGCATAGTTTAATCCCAGCTGACACCTCAGCCTCACCCAGCCACCTATTTATGCCGCTTCTGGGCAGAATAGGTAAGAGAATCACAAGGGCGAAAGTCAGAAAATTCATGAATTGAGACAGCTTAACAGGTAAAGCAAAACCCACACATGTAAGCAAAACAATACAAGGAATTAATTCAACTCTTCCTGTGGGCAGACAGGTGTTCAGTCATCTCAAG
>JAWWLV010000001.1:95078420-95099776 GCA_035041135.1 Platyrinchus mystaceus
GGCGCGGCGCGAGCGGCGCCGGCGGCAGCAAATTCGGTGGCGTCGGCGGCGGATTCGGCGGCGCCGGGAGAGGGCTCACGGGCCGGATTGAGGGGGCCCGCGGGCCGGATCCAGCCCGCAGGCCGTAGTTTGACGACCCCTAGTCTATACTGAGATCCCCTGGTGATCTCGAGCTCCACCCCTCTCATAACAGCAACAATGACTTGAGCATTAGAATACTGTAATTTCTTCAGACTTCCATGAACTGTATAAATCTCTGGTTATGCACACATGAAATATTGAGAAGGATTTTAGATGTCATTGTGGAAGAAATAGAAAAGAAAAATTATTCATGTTAAACCAAAATAATCCCATTTAGGTTTTACAAATGTAGAATTTTTATATTTAAAATTGTTATCTGATAGAAGTTACATATTGGAAAATATGAAATTCTTGTCTGAAACTAAAACTTTGACATACAGAATTTTATTATATTTCTTTTGACTACTGCATCAGATGAGGTTATCATATATTAATTTCTCCATTTAGACATTGAACTATAAAATATTCAAATACTCAAAGGTAGTCTCATGACTACTGATGGTGTATTTTTCCCTAAAAAAATGCATGTAGAAAGATATATTTGTGTGTTTCACGATTTTATCAGTTACATGTTTGTATTCAGTCAGGAATTATATTAAACACCTTCTATGATTTTGTGGTCAGCAAACATACTAACAACTTGCAGCAACAGTGTCTATTTTAAAGCAATTTTCCTTGGAAAGTCATTCACAAGCAATTTACTTGAGACAAGCAACCATAATCATTAACACTCTGAAGCCACTCTGACCTAGGTCAGACCTGGTAAAAACAGCTGCTTCTTAATGATAACCAATTTCCTTGTAAATCGTGTTCAGAGAAATTCATAAATCACAAGTTGCTATGAGGCCATGGTAAACCTCTCTTTCAAACCATAACTGTACAGAGATTATTTGAAAGCATATTATACAACTATCCAAAGGGTCAGGAGTTGCCAACTGGAGCATTAAAAAGTCATTTATACCTGTTTACCCCAGCTGCTATCAAAGGCCCACCAGCTGAGAAGCAGAAATATAATGTACCCATAATTTTTTCAAGTCACCTTTGACTCTCGATATTCAAATGAAGCAAGAAACCTGCTGCCTCTAAAGCAGAGGCAAACAGTCTAGGAGAGGAATTCAGGGACTAACTATACAGAGACAGTTAAGATACTCTGAGGTAACCTACCTGGCACCAAGCTGCTACTCCAGAAAGATTCCAGTGTCCCACAGTCCTGTATCTCACTCTTCAGCCCCAGGCTTTTCTTGGATGTCTTGCATCATCTAAAATGGCAATAGTCAGCTATGTTCAGACAACTCCATTGCTCTTTTATTGTACCTTAAGGGTAAAAAATGTTTTCCTCAATTTACTACTAATCCACAGATATGGTGTGTGTCTAGAATATTATTCATGAACTAAAAAAATCTAGCTTTCCATCTATTCCAGTAAATGCACAGGTCACAATTACAGTAAACTGAAGAGTTTGAGAGTAATACTACATAAAAAACCCCCAAACCAAAACAAAAAACAAAACCAACTAACCAAAAACCCTTCCAAAAACCAAACCAAACCAAAACTCAACCAACCAAACAATAAAAAATAGCAACTCGCACCAGATTTCTTAACATCAAGATAGATACCTGAGGAAAAGTTAAGAAGTCACAAGTACTTCAGTACATGTTATAATTTCTACATTCTTCTGTATTCTTATCTCTGAGTAAAATCACTTGCTCAATAGCTTCTAAAAACAATTCCATATAAATACACATTACTCCTACATCTATCTCTGAGAATAAAAATGATCCTAAGTGCAGCAGTAGGCTGTTGTTATGTGCCAAAATGAGCCAGTGGAAAAGAATATCCTGGCTGAACCAACAAATTTAGTTAGAACTCAGGAAAAAAAAAGAGAGTTTATGAACTTTGGAAGATAGAAGGATTAGAAGATTCAAAGCTCAACTAGAACTTAATTGAGATACCACTGTAAAAGACAATATAAATACATATTTCTCTAACTATATTAACAACAAGGGGAGAGTTAAGGAGAATCTCTGTCATTTACTGACTGGTGTGAGACAAAGGATGTGGAAAAGACAGAGGTATTTAATGTCTTCTTTGCCCCAGTCTTTAGTAGAAAGATCTTGTTCTTGAGTTACCCAGTGTCCTAAGCTGGATGACAGAGATGGGGGCCAAAACGAAACCCCCATAATTCAAGGGCAAATGGTCAGTGACCTGCTACACCTTTTAGACATACACAGCCCTGGGGACCAGGTGGGATGGTGTTACGCTCCGAATTAAGTTATGAACTGCCCAGAGCACTAGCATTTTTTATTTAAGACTTTTAAAAGCCTTTTGATTCATTATAACCTCTAATTAGCGTTCAGAGAAAGAGTCACACGCTCTTCTCTAAGAGAAATTCTTTTTAATTTAGTGAGGAAAAGATATTTTGGCAAAAGGTTTTTACAAAGAGTTAAATGCAACCAAGAGAAAGGCATTTCACTAAAACATTTATCACAAAGACCCATTCCACAGGAAACACCTGCCAAAAATAATCCATATACCAGTTTTAGTAAAACACAATTCATTGATTTTAAGTTACCCACAAGAGGAAGAATAGAGTAAAAGAAAACAGGTTAGAAAAGGTAAGAAAGAGAGAGAGAGGGGAGAGAGAGAAAGGAGAGGAACAAAGGAGAGGAATAAGATTCATGATTTACATGATGCCAGCTGGAGAGCGAGAAGAGAGGAGGAAAAAAATGTTACTGACTCACATGATTCAGGCTGCAGGAGGACAGGAGAGAAGAGAAGGGAGAGACCGCCTGGAGTCTCATGTATTTATAGAGTTCAGTTCTCCCTCCCAGGAAGGATACCTGGTCAGAGCCTTCCAGGCCACAGTGAGTTGTGCTGCAGCAGTCACAGGCTGAAGGGGTGTGGTGTGGATGGGCTACCAGGCAGCTCTGCCCTGACTGACAGCCGGGCTGCAGGGCCTTCAGCTCTGCCCTGTGCCCTCAGCACAGCCCTGATGTGCAGCCTCACCAAGTTCCTGCAGGTCCAGGCCCAGCCCTTCCCCACATGCACACACACACTCACAGTGAGTTGGTTCTGACCTGTATCAATAATTCAGTGAGATCTGGATCCAGGATCTCACAGATGGGATTCACCCAAGAGTACTAATAGAGCTCTTTCAACAGCTCACCGAGGCACTTTCCATAATTTACCAGTCCTGGCTAACCAGGAAGATCAATGTGAGACCCATGTGGGTCCATGTACAATAAGATCCAGTGAACAACAGGTTATGGGGTAGATCATCTTGCATCCCGTCCCATGGGACAGAACAATCAGGGGATCACTCCCAGCCAGCATGGGTTTATGAAACATAGGTCCTGCTAGTTCAACCTGATCATCTTCTATGGCAACATGACCCGCTTACTGGATAAGGGAAAGTCTGTGGATGTTGTCTACCTAGACTCTGGAAAAGACTTTGACACCAGTTCTGACAACATTCTCCCAGAGAAACTGGCTGTCCATGGCTTGGACAGGTACATTTTTCACTGGTTAAAAAACTGTCTGGTTTTCTGTGCCCAGACAGTTTTGGACAATGGAGTTAAATCCAACTGGCAGCCAGTCACTAGTGGTGTTCCTCAGGGCTCAGAGTCTGGAGCACAAGTCTGATGAGGAGCAATTGAGGGAGCTCGAATTGTTTAGCCTGGAGAAAAGGAAGCTCAGGGAAGACCTTATCACTCTCTACAACGACATAGAAGGAGTCTATAGGGAGGTGGGGGTCCATCTCTTCTCCCAGGTAACAACTGACAGGACCAGAGGAAATGGCCTCAAGCTGCACCAGGCTGCTCCTGGAAGTAATTGAGTAACCATCCCTGGAAGTATTTAAAAGAGGTGTAGATGTGGTGCTTAGGAACATAGTTTAGTGGATGATATTGGCTTTTTTGGTATTAAGCCACATGTGTGGGAATGTTTGTGGATACATCACCACATTTATATGCTACAATAAAAAGCTTTTGACATACATAACAATTCAATGCTATCCTGCAATCTTTGTATATCCATTTTCTTTGGTCTTAACCAAGAAATACCACTAACCTCAATGTCAGCAGATTTTAAAAAGCAAAAAAGTATTACGCAACTATATTTCTTTGTACAATAGAACCATGCAAATTGTTTAAACATTTTTAATAATCTGTGTTTCTATGTGGTATTGACTAGTCTTCATGTAAAATACTACTCAGTAAAGAAGAAAAGTATAAAAAAGTGGCTTTAGCTATTAAAAATATGCCTAATAATATTCCATGTAAACTTTAAGGAAATCATTGGAGGTAACATATTTTAGATGATTAAGAGGGCGTTTGTTTGACAAGTTTAGTAGTGCAGATCATTATACTAATTACAGTACAGCACAACCAGGCTAATTACATGTTAGCAATTGACAAAACTATTGTTAATGACAGGGGTTGTGTTTTCAGCCTCTTTTTCTTTTTTTTTTTTTTTTTTTTTTTTGTAAATGAAATGATAAGTGTTTTAGTGTAGGGGATTTTTTAAATGTTAAATCCTTCCTTTAGAAATTAGAAATTCTTCACTTTTTGAACTAAACAGTCCTTAGTAAGAGTATAAATTAAAATATGTAAGTCTTTCACCATTAAATTTATGTGAATGACTAGACAGATATGTTTCCATGTTTTATCATGTTACTCCCAAAAGCCAGTCAGCAGATTAATGGAGGCTGATGTTAAAACACAAAAACAAGGAAAAAGACCTCCCTCTTATTTTTCTATCAGTACAGTTATTTAGTAGAATATATACTGTAAAGCCTTTTAAAAAGTATAAACTCATGTAGATTTCAGGAAAGCCATAGTTACATAACCAATAGTGGATACTTAATTCAAATTTACTATTAAAAGTGTGATGAACTTTGAAGAATAAGAAATATTGGACACAATACAATGTGTTTTGATTAAACAATGGTTAAAGATGCTTCACTATTTCTTCACATCACTGATTACATATTATCTTTAACAACTTAAAAAACACAACCAAAACCCAACAATCTACACTTAATTCAGTTCTTCATTACATAAAAAAGACTATAGCTAAACTAATGCATCTAAACTAAAGTTTTGTATCCAGGTAATACAGGCATAGTCAAAATGACTGGATGCTTTCAATGAATTCAGCCCATTTAGTGGAGTGACACAGACAGTGGAATTGAGTCACCCTCAGCAAGTTTGCAGATGGCATCAAGGTGATCAGTGCAGTTGTTTTCCTTGGAGGAAGTGACACCACACAGAAGGACCTTGACAGACTTGAGGATTGGGACCATGCAAATCTCATGAAGTTCAACAAGACCAAGTACGTGGTCCTGCAGAAAGATATGGGCAATCTCCAATTGTAATTCTCCTTTTCTTGCTTCGCTTTTGTTAGACTGCAACTGTAGCACTCCATCCAGCTCTAGAGCACCCCAGCAAAAGAAAGATATGAACCTGTCAAAGTGGGTCCAGAGGAGAGCCATGAAAATTATCAGAGGACTGGAACAGTTCTTCTGTGAAGAAAGGCTGAGTTGGGGTTGTTCAGTCTGGAGAAGAGAATGCTCCAAGGAGACCTCACTGTGGCCTTCCAATATGTAAAGGGGGCTTAGATGGAGAGAGACTTTTTACAAAGGCCTGTAGTTCTAGGAAAAGAAGCAACAATTTAAAACTAAGTTTAGACTGGACTTAATCACAGAATATTCTGAGTTGAAAGGGACCCGCAAGGATCAGCAAGTCCAGCTCCTAAATTAATGACCCATACAGGGATCAAACCCACAACCTTGGTGTCATTAGCACTGTGCTCTAATCAACCGAGATAATGTTTAACAGTGAGTGTGGTGAGATACTGGAACAGGTCACCCAGAGAAACTGTAGTTGCCTCACCATTGTATGTGGTCAGTGGGGTTTTTATCAGCCTGATCTAGGGAAAGATGTCCCTGAGCATGGCACTGGGGTTGGAACTAGACATCTTAACGTTCCCTAAAATTTCCTTCCAGTGTAAAAATTCTATGATTCCATAATTCCCTGATTCTACAATTCTAGGATCTATCTGACAAAGTACACACTGAAAACCACACTGAACAAATATGAATAAACAGAAACTTAACTTATAAAATCTGAAACCTATCTGTCACATTTTGAAGTCTTGGATAAGCCTCGGCATGGTAAATGGTACCAGACATCTGTGATTACACAACTGAATAACACTGTGATGCATGGTGCAGACACCTGTGTTGTAAACATAAACTTATATATCTCAGTCTGAAGATAAATACCAATTAAAAAATTGGCAGTGTGAGCAATGAATATAAGCCAGATCAGTAAATGAAACCACTATTACAGTGAGGTATTCTATGATTAATTTCTGAAATTGCATAAAATACTGCTATTTCATTACCTTACTGATCTTTTGCTATATTCTTTAATACTTTTAAATTTATCCATTAGTTCCTTATTTTTCATGAGAAGAGTCCTTCCTTTCTTTTTATCACTTCCTATTTAGTGTCACTACCAATTTTTTTGCCTTTTTTTTCTGATATATAGATTTTTCTTCTTAATTAAGCCTAGAAGACAGAAAACTCAGAAAAAATATTATCGTATCTTGTCCATTTGTGTCTGATTGCCCCTCTTTGGCCTCATCTATTTGGTTTATAAGTTTCTTACATCAGTAAAAAAATCTTCTTCACCTACACAATGAGCAACAATTTTTCTTGGGTTTTAGGCACTTTTTATTTAGATAATATTGACGTAAATAGGATTACAGTGTTTAGAATTCTTTATTGTGCTATATAGTGTTAACAGATATTTGAGGTAATACTTTAAAAATAAATTATATTTTAGTTATTATTTTATTAAATATATTTTATGGGTGCCAACTTTGACTTAAATTTATGATCATAAGTGGATAGTAAGCAATATGCAGAGGAGGAAAATAAAATATTATAAAATATATTCACCAGAATTGCAATTACAATTGTTTCAGTTTTCCTATTTATATTGAATTCTAGTGCTTTTACTGCTCCTGGTTTATCTACCATAAGTCATATAAGAGGTAAATTGCATCAAAACAGTGTTCTGCCTAATTTATTTCTGAAATTTTAAGCAAATATTGACACTGGCAGTTAGTCATCAGTCCAATAAAATCCTTTGTTTTTTCCAAGGAAGATAACTCTTCTCCATTCCTCTTCTCTATCAAGAAATCATTAAAAAAATTACCATGATTTCTGTTTTCATTCAGTTGGTGCATATTAAATTCTACAGTAGTGATGCCATTTCTCATCTTGCTCAATTACTCTTCTATTACTTCAGTGCAACCTATAAAGTAGTTTTTGTTGCTTTTCTGCCATGTTCTTTCATCAATCAGTATGGGAGGTTCAGTTTTTCTGGGCACATAATGTCTAAGTTTAGAGAATTAAAGGTTTTGATTGACAGATTGATTGACAGAAAATCAAAAAGTTTAGGTGACAATAAAGTACCTAGTGCTCATATTAGGCACTTCCTTTCAATATCTCAATCCTCAGAAGTTAATGTCCTGAGACTCTTGTAGGCATCTGAGTCTATGTTCCCAAAGAAGCATGTTAAAGACTCTCAGGCACACCTGCTGCATGACCACGTTAAACAGCTAAGACTGACAGCGTCTTTCTTGTAAGTCCCATTCACATTAACCACATAAATATTTCTTTTTCTAGGTTGCCTTAAACTTGATCATGTTGCCACGTATCTGACTTCTGTCTCAACTGTCACTATAGTTAACCTTTGTCAAATTAATTGAACCCTATAGGGTTAGTTTTTGAAGACATGAGCTGTTTCCCAGATCTATTGGCTGTGTGAACTACATAGTCACCATCAATAGTAAGAGATTACACAGTTATCTGACACCTGGCATATACCTTACAGACACATAAATGCTGGGTTTACATGTTTTATTATTTTACATTTTTTATATTCTGTAGTTAGAAGGTTGCTTGTTTTTGATTTTGATCCATTAAAGCTTAGCAAGTAAGGTTTAAGAATATACAGCAAAGGTGATTATTAATTCAATTAATGAAATAACTATGCAAAAGATTCTAGTAAATTTAAAGCACTTTGAAAAATATTGATCTATTAGATGACTGACACCTGAGTAAATATATTTCATGGCATTTAGGATATTTTAAAAATGTATTGTTATATGGTATTCCTTCTATTTCCTCTACTTGCTGCCTCTTCTCACATCTCCTGTTCAGCAAGTTGTCCTTTATCATTTTTTTTGTAGGATTTTGTGGGGAGAGGGGGTTGAGGAATGATATGAACCAAATTAGCCGGTGAAAATATCCCAAGGGGTAAATAACCCATCCTTATTACATGGTAAACTATTGCCTATGCTTTCTGATACCAAAGTATTAATCAACAGTAATTTCTGAACCTGTTGTACTCTGTCACAACAAATAAATTACACTATTTTTGCATCTGGTAGTTTACCAAATGCTCCCAGATTAGTAGTGTAACTCATACTATTTGTGCATCTGTGATTGGGATTGTGACCAGACTTACAGTGTAGACGGTCTGTTTGTTCATCTGGTATCTTGCCAGACTTACAGTGTCAAATTTCTCTAAAATATTACCTGTGAAAGTCTCCCAGGGACTCAGACAGATGGATAATATAGTAGCAAAGAAAGGGAAAACCTAGTGGCCCTCGGGCCTGCTACATCTGCAGATAACCCAGAAAGCAAGGAGGTCTCCCTTTACTAAATTTTGCCATTACATTAGACCATCACCAAAACATTTTCCTATTCTTCAAGAATAATTTCCAATTACAAACTCAACATAACCTGTACTGATACTGTCCAAGGGACAAAAGGTAAGTTGTTATGCTTTAATGGAAATATGAAATGTTTGAAGGATATAAGTAATGTCAGGGTGGATGATAATTTTGTGCACCAGACAGATGCACAATGTAAAATAAAAAGGTATAACAGCAGTTCAGGTTCAGAGCACACAGTTAGAAGGAAAAGGCTTTCACAGAAAGAATAATAGGCTTTCACAATGGTCCTGCTGAGCAAGAAGATGATTTAAAGATAGACTTGCAATTTGGCTTTTCTGAAGATCCCCTACCAAATCCTTAGTCCCATAGAAAGAAAAATTTCTTTCAGACCTTTGGTGCTCCACAAGACATTGATGGGAACTCTCATCAACCTCTGAGTACAACTGTCAGGTTTATGGAGTGGAGGTAAATGAATCAGTAAACCTAAAACACAGTTTTCAATTCTAACTTTAACCATAGGTCAACACACAATGGCATCTCAGCATGGTATCTTGCAAAACAGCATAACATCTTCTTTAAAAGATACTTTTTATTATTGATGTTCATTTCTGTAGAGCTAAACTGCAAAAGGCTGCTATAAATGAAAAAAAGTATAATTGTAACAATGGCTGCGTAAAGTGAGAGAAACAAATCAATGTTAAAATTACACAAATAAAATAGTTCATATAAGTATATAAATAAGCTGAAAAGCAGAATAATATCTCGTTTTTTCTCTTTAAATGTATGATAGGTACAAACAATACTTATGCATTCAGTGCAAATCCTTACATCTGTATTAAAAAATCAGCAACTTCAACAATAATTTTGCATTCTCTAATTTTAGCACAGTCACATTCGTTTTGAAAGCCCATTCCTTACTATAGTGTCTGGTAAATGCAAACAGTGAAATTAAATTTAATGTCTTGAGGCAGGCAGAGATCCAAATCAGGCCATTCTGCTCCTGCTGACTCCTGGTGAATTCAGCTAGCTCTGTGTTTGAAACAGACTGTTTGAGTATGGGAGATGGAAACAGACAACAGTTCAGAGACTTTCTTTTGGTGATAATGGTGCCAAGGAAAGCAAGTCAATGAATGGCAATAAAAACTGTACATGGATTTGCACGTAAGGTTTTGTACACTTCAAGCTGAAACTCGAAAGTAACTGCTGAGGTTTTGTATAAGCACCCTTATTGAGAAGGGATTTGAGGTTTAGCAGAAATCCTGGAAGGTTATTAAGATAGAGATCAGCTGCTACCCTAGAATACAGGATCCCAAAAAAATCCACAACATCATCGTGATTTTGTAGCATCTGGCTCACATCATGAATGCCTTGACCACTGTCATTCTGTAAATGGAATATCTTTAGAAATAAATATTCACTGTGTCAGAATAATGAAGGTTGTGAAATAATAATAGAAAAAAATCTATATAAAAATGCATGCAGCTAATTTTTTATACTTTAAATAAATGGCAATAAAATTTAGGATTACCTGAAGGTAAACCTGGATAGATCCTAAGAAGTGCAGGAATAATTGTTCCCTATTTAACTGTTTCTGACTATTTAAGTCAGTAGTATCGGTATATGTCTTTAAGTTCCTTGGGGCTGTACACAACTGTAGCACATTGCTTTTGATACCAGACTTGCATGTCAAAAGCACTATTTGGACTGTAGTTCCTTAGACTTGCAGAAGAAACCAGATATGTCTTTGCTGTGGGCTGATATTTTGGCTATGATGGACCCCTTGTTCTTGGCAGTGAAAAGAACAAGCAAAATTTGGCACTTGGCTTTCCTGGCTTCTAGAAATAGTTCAGATGTTTGCAACTTGTTGGTTTCTGGGAACAGGCTAGATTAGATCACTGTTATTTGATACTGGCAGCATATCTGTAATTTCTTGCTGGCCAGGATACTGTGTTCTGACCAGAATTCTCCATAGGGGAGAAAAGCTAGGCAAAAAAAAAAAGAGAAATACAAATTTTTTTTGCTCCTCTCACTCTTCCCTTGCCTATTCAAATCAGATTGCACATGAATTTGACTTGAATCTCTCCTAAATGTGATCAAAAGCTATGATGAGATCATTGTCGCACACTTTGTAACATTTTAAAACTTTTTGATTTTAAATTGGAGAGAGTTTAAAAGGGACACCATTGAATAAGCAGTTGTATTTGGTCTGGCTGAGATAATTTTCCTCTTATCAGACCTCTTAGTGCTCTGTTTTGTATTGGTATCTAGAAAGGAGATAATAATACACCACTGTTTTTGCAACTGTTGAGCAGTGCTCAACAGCATAAGGGCTGTCTCTCCAACTTTTTCCCCCTCACCAGTAGGCTGGGGGTGGGTAAAATTTTGGGAGTGTACATATCCAGTACAGTCTACTCAAACTGACCAAAGGGGTGTTCCATTCCATATGATGACTGCTGAGATATAAAAGCTAAAAGAAAGAAGGGGTGGGAGTTTGGGAGCTCATGATTTATCTTTGTGTTTTAGAGAAACCACTATGGGTACTGAAGCACCTGTTGATAGGAAGCAGAAAATAAATCTATTGTTTCCTTTTGCTTCCACATGTGCAAGCTTTGCTTCTTCTTTATTAAACTGCTTTTACCTTGACCCATGAGTTTTTTCCATCTTATTTTCTCTCACCCTGTTCTCCTAAAGAGAGGTATGATAGAGCAGAGCAGCTTTGTAGACACCTAAAATCCAGCTAAGGTCAACCTCCCAGAGTAATTCTTTGTAATACGAATGTAAATGAAACATCATAAACACCTTTTGACCTCTCCAGCTGCTGTTGCATCTTCAGTTTCTGTCATTCTAGAGACTGCAGGACAGGCTGGGACAGGGAGACAGAGTTGGCAACAATCAGAAGTAACGTACTATTGCTATGACCACACAGAAACACCTTTGAGGCCTTCGGTATTAAATGATGTTGCTTCAGCTTTGGTCACATAAGGTTGTTTTAAGCACTTGACAGGTCTTTCTTTTTATAGATTTTAAACTTGTTGTATTTTCAAAAAGGTTGTTAGAAGAAATGGTGAAATAAAGGAGTGTGTATTAACTTCTGCTTGTCATTGTTGGGACTCCTAAGTGCTGGGGAACAAAACTGTACTAAGTATTACACAGAAATATAATAAAAGATACTTGCTACCACAAAGACTTTTGTAGTTTCAATTATAAGACATAATAGGCTGGGAATGGGTAAAGGTGTATGAACTCATTTTAAGGTGAGTTGCTTTGTCCATATTGTCTGGGTGCAATGAACCATCAGCAGTGTTCAGCACACACTGCACTCAAATCTCCAGAAGGCTTTAGATATCATCACTGGCATGTCTCTGCTGCATTGCCTTTGGTAGCAGATTTGTGATGGTAGTGAACTCACTGTGGCAGTGGAATTGCTTCTCTGTTTTTTATCTGATGATTATCCCTAGCACAGCTTTACACCTTCATCTTCTAGGCAAACATGTGTGATCCAGTACTGTGTACCTCAGGAGGGTGGGGTAGGCAGGCAGAGAGATGATACGTGGGAGCAGCAGGTGGACCTCCCACTCCTCCTTTGTGGAGCCAGAGAATGTGCTACTGCTCTCAGACACAGCCGTGGACTGAGAAGGGTCAAATGTGAGGAAGAAACAGGTTTCCTTACTATTTTGCTGTTGACTAGCTTTAATTCTGCAAGCTACATAGTCTCTCAAGTAATTAGCATTGGTAATACTGCAGTGATTGTATGGGATGGTTTTGACTGAAAATTATATCATTCTCAGCTTGAAGCCATGCTTTGTGTATTTAGTCCTATGTCGCTGACAGCTTAGTTGTCTTTGTATCACACTTTATGACACAGGGAACCCATATGCTCCAGTTCTGTCTTCCCATATGAGGAGTGAAATTTTGTTTGATGTTCCTTGATAAAAGTGTCAAATTAGCTGTTTTTATCTAAGAATTTTCTCAAGAAGTTCAGACAATTTTGGATTGCTCTGTACTGATATTTTTTCTGAAAGTAGCAAGTTTTCTGTGACAAATGAGCTTTGTGTTCTGTACTTTCTAATGACTATTAAATGTTGATGTTCACCCTGGATCATAATATAAACTGAACAAGATAAAACTGTATTTACAGTATTTCTTAAATTTGGAACTGTAGTTTGGTTTTGGCATAAATCCATCTATAACTTCCATAGGCTCAATTTGCAGAGTGTTTTTGGTGCAAGTGTATAACTTTTAGAGGAAACTAAACGTGATTCTTTTTCAGTTGTATCCCAAAGGTGGTTTAATCCCTAATAAGGGAATGTGTATTTTTATTTCCTCCTGTCAGTTATTGGTATACATTGATAAGATCTCCCTGATTCTTCTCGATGCTGAACAGCCCCAACTGTTTCAGCCTTGCCCTTCCTGTCAGATGCTCCAGTCCCTTTATCATCCTTGTAGCCCTTAGCTGCACACACTTCAGTTTTTCCGTGTCCTTCTTGTACTGAGGAGCCCAGCACTGAACACAGCAGTCTACATGTGTCTCCTTGGGACCAAGCAGAGGTGAAGGATCACTTGCCTTGATCCGCAGGGAACACTGTGTCTGTGGTAGCCCGGGAGACATTTGGCTGCCTTTGCCAGGAAGGCACACTGCTGGCTCATGTTCAACTTGTTGTCCACCAAGACACACAGGTTCTTTTCCTCAGAGCTCCTTTCCAGCAACTCAGTCTCCAGCCTTTGCTGAAGCAAGAGGTCATTACTCCCCAGAGGCAGAGTATGACATTTTCTTTTGCAATCATAGTTGCATCATCATTTACACTTTGTGAGTAAAATTCTGTGTAACTAGTGATATTTTAGAATAATTTTTATACCAGCCAGTCTTAGGTTTTTTACTTTGTTTTACTTTTTACTTTGTTTTACTCTTTACTAGATTACAGAGGTTTTATTCACTCATAGTGCTGCAAATTATAAAATTTACTACACCGATTAATCAATGTAGGTTCTCAGATTGATGTTTCCTAAACATAAATTATCAATACCTACTGATTTAACTGTATATTTTCTATATGATAGGATAACAACAATTTCTTTTGAATATGCACAAAAAAAATCCTTTAAGTATGGAAACAAAGCATGTAATTTTTTTTCTCTGTAAAAACTTGTATAGATTATACACTATTTTTACACAAATTTTAAGGGATATTTCACAGGATTATGGTCATCCCTTTCTCATTTTTAACCTTTCTTTCATACTGTCTTTAGAATAACAAATAAAATATATACATACCTAACAGTATTATTGAGCATTTTACAAGCCTGGTACCCTGAGGCAGTATATTATCACTTAGTTTGAACACATATTGAACTTTTCCTTTCCTTTGTAGTTCAAGTGCAGGTGTTCTACAGTCTTCACCAACTTTTTGTCATCCTTCCTGAGAGCTGTCTAGGGCTGCTTTTTTATTCCTGAGGGAAAGGTGGAATTACTGCCAACAGTTTTTCTTTTCTTATCTTGACCTGGTGGCTGAGTGGCTTCTGTGATGTTGCTTGGTGCCTTTCATCCCCACTCCTGCTGCGAGAGCAATGCTGAGCCTCAGCTGCAGTGTCTCTCTCCAGTCAGTTGCTTCTGTTCTTTTAGCTAAGTGAGGATAATTACTTTACTGGGACAGCTCCCACTGAAGTCAGAGGAGCTAATAGAATCTCAAAGAGAGAATAGAAGAACAGCTTTGTTTCATGTGGGGTTAAATATGATGAAGTTGATTCAGTGTGATACCTATTTCAAATGACAGTACTATGACCAAAACCAGCTTCTGGGATAGAATTCTCATTTTATTTGGGCTGCGTGTTCCTAAGGATCCATTTGTCTGATACCACTATAGTTTGATATAACAAATAATTTAGATGTGTGTTGGTTGGAGGTTCATAAATATTTGGAAAATAATAATGGAAAAAAAACCTTTTTCTTTTTTTCCTTTTACACATTCCTAGTTAGGACTTTCATAATACCTTTTAATTGATATGAACAAAACATATATAAACAATCACATTTTTCTTCTCAAAATAAAATAAATATGGGAGCAAATACTGTTTCACAAAAAATAAAAATAAGTAAAATAAAAAATATATATTTGTTTTTCCTGTACTCCATCATGTCACACACAGACAGGAAGACTGACAAAGATAAAATTTAAACAATGGCACAATGAAAAAATAAATGTAAAGTTCATTATTCTGATATTTCTATTTCCAAGACATATTCAACCCTACTTAAGAAAATTTATGGTTTTGCATTGCATTTTCTATTTGAATTGAAATAATGGATACAATTAAAAACTTTTATACTAATTCACTAAATTAGTTAAAAAATTAAAATATCTCTATAGATACACAATCATGAATGTATATAACATATACTATATAAAATGATGTACAAAAGAGTATAGGAATTTATATAAGTTTATTTATGCATGCAGATATACAGATATTAAACAGGAGACTTCTTCACCAAAATCCACAGTGTTTCAAAGTTATCAATGAAAGTGAGATCTTTGTTGCTCTTATTTGGAACGCACCAGCATCTCAAAACCTGATACATCATTATGTATAGTTTGCCCCAAACCTGATATTTACATTAAAATCGAATTCCTGTGAGTAAAAATAAATTTAGAAGAAAAAGGAACATGGAAGAAGTAAATTTTAGTCATCCTTAGAGCAGTATCTGTAACTATATAAATTATTATTTTAATGTCCAGGAACAATGCAGCCAGATGGTTTCTTTCATGTGCCAAGTTATGACTAGAAGCAATATTTGACCAATAGCCTTTGAACTTGCCATTAAAAGTGAAAGTTTATCTGTGAACCTCTGACACAATTAGTACTACATCATAAAATTGTTGTAATATGTTTGTTGAAGTTAATGTAATGTGACACTAAACTGGCAAAAAATAACCTTCTTCAGTAGGCAGCAGGTTTGATTTAATCTATGAGACAATGACAGAGAAGTGGATACAAACATTAAAAATCTTCTTATTCATTGTAGTCCCTGTGAAAGCTGAATTTTACTGTAGAATCAGGAAGTACATACTAAAGCACCTCAAGGAATGGGGGATGTCTCATCTTCTGGCTGCATTAGGATTTACCATCCCTTTTTCACGCACTGCGCATCAGCCTGAAGAGCAATATTCAGTCATTAGCATGATCAATTATGGCAGGGAAAGTCACTTCCTATTAACATTTGCCTCACTATGCTTAGATTTCTTGTGCCTGTAGATAGTTCTCTTCCTACTGACAAGTCAGTTTGGCATGAATAGTTTCAGGGAATCTTAGCTTTGCCAGCATGCCTTCTAAAGTTAAATGCCTTCCACTGAATGCTTTCTTTTTTTTTTCTCCACTCATTGACTGTTTTTGCCTTAATTCTTTTTTCTTCTCATTTTCTTGATAATTTTTTTCTTTTTCTCCTAAAAGTTACTACTTATTTAAGCAAAAATTTGAGACATTTGTTTCTGTTATATTAAAACCACTCTGGCTATACTAACACCATACTATGGGTGATGTGACAAAGTTGCTGTAATTCTAACACATTATATTTACTTAGAGGCAAATAAAAATAAGTGGCACTGTTTAGACCCCCTGGATAAAATCAAGGGGGAAACAAATAATGCAGATGTCATTATAGGAGTCTACTATAGACCTCCCGTCCAGGATGATGATGCTGATGAATGTTTCTTTGAGGAACTAAGGGACACTCTGAAATCCAATGCCGTTGTCTCTATGGGGGACTTTAACTTGCCAGAAATTAACTGAGAGCATCACACAGCTGGTACAACCTGGGCCAGAAAATTCCTAAGAAACTTGGATGTCAATGTTATGAAACAGGTTCTAAGGAAGCTGACTTGGAAAGTTGCCATCCTTGATCTGCTGCTTGTCAACAGAGCAGGTCTCATGAGCAAAGTGGAGATTGGTGGCCGTCTTGGCAATCAAATTTAAAATCTCAGTTGACAGGAGAAAAAGTGCCAGTAAAACCTCAACTCTGGACAGGACAAGAGAAGAATTCAGGCTGCTCAAGGAATTAATATGCAAGGTCCCCTAGGAAAATGTTTTTGCAGGTGCTGGGGTCCATCAGTGCAGGTCACTTTTCAAACCTCACCTCCTAAGGGCACAGGAGGAGGCAATTTCCAAGTGTCAGAAACCAAGCAGGCAAGGCAGAAGGCATGAAATATGATTTTGGTAGAACTTGATCTCACTCAAATACTAAAAATACTCAGTTTCTCTTTCAGTGTTATTGATTTTATTTGAAAAATAAATTAAAGCAAAGCCAACCAAAAGAAGAGAAGTTTTACAGAAAAGATCAGGGAAAGCACAGCTAATAATCAGAAGATTAAATGATTTAAGAAGCTACAGAATTAAGAATATTAAAATAGTGTCCAAATGTGTCAAAGACCAGCTAGAGAATTTGAACTATTCTTCCAACTCAATTTGATTTTAAACAGACAATTTAATCTTGGTGTTTCTGTGGGGATTTATTTTTGTTTGGTTAGCTGGTTTCTGTTTGGTTTGTTTTTGACTTGAAATAGTAGCACAATATAAACCAAAGATGTGTAAGCCAAACTTAGAATAAAGATTTTATTTAATAACTCCGAGTTTCATAAAATAAAAAAATGATCTCTGATTGTACTGCAATTGCATTCAAAAGTAGAGATGAAGGTAAAGGTTGCCTTTGGCCTCTTAGAGAATTAAATTGTCATGCAAGAAAGTATGCGTGTTTATATATATATATACATACATGATTTGTTTTAAAATGCCTGGTCTCATTATCACAAAACTTACATATTGGATTTTTGAGACATCTGGTTAATTTATTGGCCAACCTGAAGAATACTTTCATGTGCTGAGTGGTCTAAGTTAGGTTGTATCTACAAATGAACAGGAAACATTGTGGGGGTTTTTTTTTCTAATATAAGTACAACACAATAATTTCACAATTCCTCTTATTTCAAGAACACGATATTGCATTATCTGTTGCTCTGAGTAATTTGTTACATAGATATTTCTACTCCTGAGCTGGTTTTCACATTTTTTTAAAGCATCACCCTGCTGCTATGTGTTAGACATTTGCCATTATTGTTTCAGGTGTATATCTGTCTCACACAACTGTATGAGTGTCATCAATAGTTTGTCATTATCTTTAGAGTCTATATCCTTCTACAAAAGCATCTCCAGGAACCATTGCTCTTTTTCATGGAAAGTAAGACATTAGTAAAGCAAAATGTCTGTTACTTCATTTCTACTTAATACAATAAAAAAGATATATTTATTTTGTCTCTCAACACTTCTTCCTATTAGAGAACCAAGAAATATTTACACACTTCAGAAACCTCACAGAGCTCATGTAGCTAAAATATTGATTTACACCATTGCTTGCTCAAACCTTTTGCATTTTATAGTTATCATGCTTGCTGCTCATGATAAATAAGCCTGATTATGATTCATTCTCATTGGTTTTTTCACTTTCCTTTTCTACTGAGAGTTGTTCTGGTTCTCTTTGGTTGTTTGCTCAGTAAGAACACTCATGATTTAAAGAGCTTGATTTTATTTTTCCTGAATAAGTCTTTGAGGATATATAGCTTGGGTAGGTAAAAGGACTATAAACAATCTCTATTATCATTGTCTTAATCACTAAAATTTAAGCATCCAGGAGCAAAAAATGAAGAAAATGATGTTTGCAATTTTTATTTTTATAGTATTATTACGAAAAACTTTTTATTCTTACATTCTTTTGTGAGAATTCATTATCATGTACCAGACACATTTTTCTTATTCAATCGGACAATTTTTTAGCAATGAAACCACATGGGACTCAATTGATGAGGGATTGGATTCCCTTATTAAGTCTACTCCCTACCTTCTTGAATAACTGGCAATGAAAAAATAAATATATTTTAGAAGAAACCATACAGTATTTACAAACACAGTATTTATGAACACAATATAATTCTCCCCACTTCATATAAAATATAGTAAAGAGTAAAAAGCTGCATATATTATGTGCTCTTTAAAAAAAAAAAAACTAAGAGGTTGACATAGGGAATTATTATTATTATTATTATTATTATTTACACAATAATTATAAGAAATACTTATTTTTAAAAAATCCATGAAATTCTAATTCTGTCCTGATTGATTTGTGGTCAATTTTCAGTGTTTTAAAGGAAGTCAGGAAAATACTTGTTTTAGTATGAATCAGGTTTTCTGTGCTTCTAAGAAGGAAAGTAGAAGAAAAGAACTATTCTGAATTTGGTGCAACATTATAAAAGGCAGTAATTTTTCTTCTGTGGACTTGTGTTTAGTATATTTGAACATCAAAAAGCATAAAATGTTCTTAGATGCTTTATCCTCTTTACCAAAAAAAGTGATATTCATGCAAGTATTTAGTTGTTCAACAAAACTGAATGCAAGACAGGGACAGAAAAATCTCATAGGTGGATGCTTAAATCTTTCCTAACCACCAACATCAAGACACAGGTGTAGAAAGGGATTACTGCTGTGTGGCATGGGAATGAGAACACTAGTTATGGAGTTCTCGTTGTGTTTCCCAGGTACATTTTAACTGATTTTATTCAGTGTTCAGTGATACCATTGAAAACCAGTGATCCACTGGAGTTCATAGCTGAGGTTTTTTTCTCATATTCTGAGGAGGACCACCAGATTTGTCCCATATAGTTTTCTATTCCATCCTTCCAAAGAGCAGATTGTTTGGTAGCAGGCATGATGAGGATACAATAGTAATATGTACTTCTAATAATATTAATTTCTAGCTAAGCTGAATGCCTCTTAGTCTTCCCTCCACAATTTATCACAAAATGATGGATGGTCAATTTTGATCACTTTCAAAATGTTTTCAAATCTGGTTCTCAAATAAGTATTCATTTTTTAATTCTCTGAAATGCTGACATTTGAGCTTCTATCAGCAATTAGAAGTACATTAAAAGTAAGAAGCACTGTGTCCTATGTTATTTGTTTTTTTTAATTCTAAATCACTTGGGTTCTTTTTTCATTTTTACATATATTACTATATTTTCTAGTTTAAGGTCTGAAATATATCAACAAAAAAACTTTTTAAAAAATCATGAATGAGTTTCTTTCTGAGTATGCATTTGCTGTCCCTGTTGCTTCCTTGTCATGAAGGCCAGTGTATTCTAGAATGAAATTACAAAAAAACTTTAAATATAAATACGTAAGTGTTAAGTTATGAAATATTTCATACTGATCATATTACTTCTGTGGCTTTACTTGTTTAATTATACTAAGTGCTGTAAAATATGAAGTTTAGTTAGAACTCCTAACAATTCAGTGCATACATACCTGCAAAATCATTTGAGAAATACACTTTGATAGTTCTGCCAAGAAAAAAAAAAATTACATATCAAAATTCTGGGTTGTGTAATCCTAAATATAATTCTTTAAACAATAAGACATTCTCACCAGTTTAACTAATAGCAAGGTGGACTGGAACAGCTCTGTTTCCAGTAATTCTGTATTTGCCTTTTACCTCAGGTCTATATTTTTATAACTGAGCAAATATTGAATGAATATGAATCCATCTGTTGTTTGAAGAAGAGTAATCCACTCCTACCTACACTGAATTAAAATTTAGGAAACAAGCTTCTTTCAAGTTATTTTCATAAGACTTTCAGACTACACAGCCACACTTCTATCTCACAGAAAAAAATCATTTAAATTTATTATTGTTTAATCTACAAGACATTTTCCTGCTAGTACATGTTCCATTAATTCACTTGGCTATCTAAAATCTACAGTAGATCCTTGGGAAATAAAAAAGTACATATAATCATACATTTTGTACATTATTTTTCATCTATCTTTAAAATCATCTAGCTACGCAAAAATATCCATCCCTACTATAGTGCCTGTTTACTTCAACTTCCTCAGTAGGATTTTTTTAGAGGATTTTTTTTTTAGAATGTGCCTCAATGACCAATGATTACGAATACCAGTGTTGAAAAGTAATAGAGTGCAAAAAAGGTGTGAAGAAAAAGATTTTTTTGTAAGTATTATAGAATTAATACCACTTAAAAAATTCCTAATGTGGCTGTTAGAAAAAGTAAATTCTTTGGTAGTTCTACAATCTGTCTCTGACAAAGGGAAGATTTAGGACCCACTATCTGACCTATTAATTCAGTTACAGATACATTTTCACCTCTTGTCATATTATATGTTATCAAGTTAACTAGAAAGGCTACAACAAATTCTTTTCATTATAATTTGATATTTTAATTAAAATTTATGTAATTATATTACTTTCAAGAGTCATAAAGTAGTCACTATAAAAAAGGTTTAATGAGAAAGAAACATTCACAACAAATTATCTGATATTCTTTTTAGACTGTAATCAATAAACATTTCCACTGTTGCTTTGACACCATGGAACTATGTTAGAATAGGTCACTGTATGTCTGCACATATGACTTAATGTGGTTTCTAGATACATTTATTTTACTCCATACACATTTGGCGGTGTACCC
>JAWWLV010000001.1:95115212-95131582 GCA_035041135.1 Platyrinchus mystaceus
GGACGTAGGTTTGTTTAGAGTGACCTTCTCTTAGATGGATGGCCTTAGGGGCTGACGAGCTCCATCTACCCGGGGGTTTATCCCTGAAGCAGGACCGGGATTTGAACCTGCGACCTTGGCGCTGAGAGACCAGCATCTTATAATGTATATATTTCTATATGCACATACATATGCATTTTCACTCTTCCATTTTCTTCCTTTTTAAATCTCTATACAGATGAAGAAACATACATGTTATGTTTAATTGCTGTATAACTGAACATTCTGAATTATTATTTACTTATTATTAGTCTGGAAAGATACACTCTGATTTCAGTAACTAACCAAGGGATCTGACTCCAGCTAAGCTCTCCACAGGCTATGATGAACAAAAGCCAAATTCAACTGCAGTTTCTCTATAGAGATTAAAAAAAAAAGGAGAAAAAAAAAAAAAGAAAAAAAGAAAGAAACTTCTAAGTTGTTTCTGCCTAATTTTGCTAATGTCTTCCTCATGGTGTATATGAAATCTGTATGGAGAGAGCAAAATAAAATCATTCCTCAGGCAACTGGGATGGTTTGTTGTTGCATTGACTGATCAATCCATATTGCTGTAGAGAGCAGGGAAATGGGATTATAATCAAATAACCTTGCTCCTTATAAAAAAAAAGTGTTAATTAGCATTTTAATTGTGGGACTTGTGCACTGTGAATGGCATGTTATATTGTTCTCAGCAACACAGCACTGTTTTATTTTGAAGTGCCCAATAAGTTAACACTAAATTTAATGGCTTGCTCTTCTCATTATGCTTATTAGTATATGAAAAAAAAATGAACAAAAGATATGGATAGCTCAGGGCAAAAATATATTCTCCTATCTTGTAGTAAAGCAAACTTCTCATACACTTCATACATACTGTGAGAACTCAGGAGCTATTGCAGTCTTCATGTGAAAAATGATGTCTTCTTTACCTGACAGTCCTATGCTTTTCAAGAGAGGGTCTAATTCATCTCTCAAAAACCACCTCAGAATTCCAATCAAACACAGTCAGAACAAATTCAGTTCAATGTACCTATCCCTTAATTCATGCATCTAGATACAGTGTTTCATGTGAGGATCTACACTGAGAAATTACACCAAACAAGACTCCTTAGCAGAAATCAACCACTAAGTGTGGGTGAGTTGTTTGGTTAGTTGGTTTGGTTTGGTGGCGTTTTTTTACTTTTTTTTTACAGCTTCTGAGATCTTACAATAGAAAAGAGTACAGACGAAAAGAACAGAATGCTTCCTCCCAACAATTGAGGTCATGTTGCTGAAAAGAGATGGGGTCATTTACAGTAAAATATTTGCCAAAATAATTATCAAATAAAACATTACTAAATCCATTTGCCTTAGTGGGCTTTGGTGTATAAGTAAGGGTTCTGCTTCTGTTTATTGAGATATATCTGTCTTAGCCTGAGAGCTGGCACATATTTCAAGTAATCTAACAGCACTCGCTTCCCACAAACATAATGGATTACAGTCAAATGAATCTACACAACCTATGAATGATGAAGATAAACAAAGGTAAACCTTGTCCTATCTTGATTGCAGTGAACTTCACTGTACTGACCTCATACTAACAACTATGGAATAAGTTTGTGAAAGAGAAGTAATTGGAATTCACAGGGACTCTTAGATCATTGAATGGTTCAGTAACCCTGGCATTAATTTATAAATTGCTTTTGCTTTCAAAATACCATGCACAGTAGAGAGACTATTCAAGTAGCTTAGGGAATACAGCCGCCTTCACCTCCACTCTTTATTTAAAAAGATCTGACCTTGCTGTGATGAGAATCTGCCATTAAGGTTAGTAAAAATCTATCTGAGAAAGGACAACAAGGATAAAACCTCTTATGTAATTGTGAGACAACATATGTGCTAATTTATTTTCTCAGAAAATAAATATCTATTAGGCTCTAGCAAGCTTTTCATTCAACTCCTTTAGACTGTGCAAAAAGAAAACCGTTTCTTAATGGAATGTTAAAAGATACCTTGCTGTTATTTACATGTTACAGCCAGAAATAAAAAAGGAAGCAAACATGGAAAAGCACTGATTCTAACAAAAAAAAGTTTGGAAAAGACATCAAGAAGGTGGGCAGCTACAGATGCAGCACTCTCAGAAACTTTGTTTACTTAACAAAAAGTCTCTTTTACTGGAAAAGAACAAAAGAAAATAATTTAGGGATTGAAAGTAGAATGGAGGTAGACTGGAAAGAACCTCTGCAGGTCATCTATCCAACCTTGTTCAACATGCAGTTAAATTCAGTGTTAGAACAGGGTACTCAAGGCTTTGTCCGTTCAAGACTTACTTTGCAAGATTTCCATAGATACTTCCAGACTAGGACTTCCTTGAACTTTTCTCTGGTCCTGTGACAAGAGTAATTTCCTGTATCTTTTATCACTGCATTCTCCATCCTCCTGAGCTTTGGCCTAGTTTCTTTAGTTTTCCTTGTCTGTATTTAGAGGTGCTTTTCTTGCAGTCTCTTGCACTCCATACCAAATCTAGCTCCATCCCTTCACACCTGAGTAAAGCCTCTGTGTTCCTCTTATGTGACAAACCCCAGAATTCACCTTCTATGCATTTTTTTTTCACATCTCAACCCAATCAAGATTTGCCTGTACAACCTACCCTTCTGCTACTCCTGCTCAACTTCTTCATAGCAGAATGGTCCCTTTCTGTGCTCTGATGAGCTCTTCTGAAATTGGTGATTGTAATTCTACTTGTCCATCTCATTTCTCTTATGATCTTAAATTTATCCACCTTTCAGTAGCAGACGTTGATGTAGCTGATGCTGCTAGTGATTATTCCTAATCAACAGAAGTATTTTCTTAGCCACCTCACTGAGTTCCTGTATCAAGAAACTGTAATTAGCACAACCAGATATTTACCACTTTGCTTGTACCCAACTATTTTGTCTACCCAGCAAATATAATAATGGTGATGTGAGAGACAGAGACTGTAATCGTGAGACTTACACTGGTTGTTGAAAAACAACTTCCTCCTCTTTCTGGAGAGACTTGCCAACATTTCACTGATAGTAATATGTCCTCTAGTTTTCAAGCCATAAGCCTCTGATCAGTTCACAACCCTTCCTAGAACAAAGATCCATGAATTCAGATTTCTTTTCTGTGTAAGAAATAACCCCCACTTCTCAGCTTTTCTGCCACCTGTATTGATCCATGGCAGTTCTTCAGTTATTTGAGCTCTATCATCATGTCTTTTTGGATGCTGTTCTTTCCCAGCTCTCATCAGGGCACTATACCCTTTATGTAAGAGCACATCTGCAGTGAAAAAGTCATTCTCATTTATCCAGAAGTAACAACTTTCCATCCTCTGCCTAACTACACATAGATGTTGGCCAACTCTCTTTCTGGAGAGTTCTGGAAGTTCAACTATGAATAAGGATAAACATTTTGTATGTAATCAGTCTGGAAATTTAAAGTAGCAAAGAAATATGATTTAGATCTCCAATTTGAAGCTTAATGCCAATAAAACAAGCAAGCAAAAATCCAAAGTACTGAAATCTACAAAGAGCAAATTAATTTAACAAGGCTGCTTGGACCATACAGAATACATGCACAGGATGTTATCTTGTAGTGCCAAATGTGCAGTAGTTGGGGGATTACTTAAGGGGAGAATGCCGTGGATATTTTTCTGAAATCATGAGATTATTATACCTGTAATATATAGAAGTAGAAATAAACTTCTGATTGAATGAGAATATATAGTAGTCATATATGAACAGTAATTGAAAAGTATATAGATAATTATATGATATATAATGAACATTGTGAAATTTTGCATATAAATTCCTATCCCTAAAAGCAGAAGGTAGTCCCACATTTTTTTCTTCCTTCTCTAAAACATTAAATTATATCATTTATTGCAGAAAATATAAAATCTAAACTAAAATTTGTTTCCAAGAGAAAAGAAGTTCTGCTTTAACAGGACAGTTTTTCTTTGAATCATGAATAACTTTAAGTTATATCTCAAATATATAGAGAAGAAAGTCACATATTCCAAAATATTTTAATTTAATTTTTTAGTTACTATTTAAGTAATTTTGTTAAATAATCCCCAAAAATAAAGTTACTTCAATTAGAACTTTTAAAAGTTTAATTAACAATTCTTACATATTTATTGAACATTTATTTGGTGACTAGAAGATTCAGTCACAAGATCTCATTCTCAAAAAAATATAAAAGGATTTTCTAGTCCCTGAGATAATGCATTTGACAAAACACAAAGAACAATACTGACATTATTTAGGAAAATTATTCTCCATAATAGTAGTACAGCTAATGAGAGGTTTTATTTTTTTTTAAATAGGAAAAATCTGGATTACCAAACCTCCTATTGATATATCATCTAGAATTTTAATAAAAACAATATTGCTGACATAGAATGTAATGTTTTCATCTCAGATATACTGCCATAATTGAAAATCAAAGCAAATTATCACTAGAAAACTTCCATACAAGTAATATGAGGTGTTTGTCACTAGGAAAGTGAGATTCTAATTTTATTATGTTTCACTAGTTAATATTCAAATGTGTTTGAAAACAGGTTCACTTCTTGAAGTAAAATGATAAACAAACTAACTAACAAACAAAGTCAGGAATTTATTTCCAAACTGTGGTAATTTGTTTTCCCATCAGATCAAGTTAAAGAAAAATATTGCTTTTTCAGTTTGTTTCTCAATCTTATTTTAATTTTGCTAATTTTCATCAGTTTTTTTTAATAATCATTGATATTTATTTTAGTTATGGAACACTTAAACTTTTTATTCTTTTACAATCCTACATTTTTACATCTTTGACATATTTCAATTTTTTTTGTTTTATTCTATCAAATAAAACAACCTTCTATGGAGGTGGGAAGGAGTTTGATCAGATCAGAACTCAATCTGATTGTGTAACCATTTTTGCTGTGCAAGACAGGGTGTGGAGCAGGTACAAAGCAATTCTCCAATTAATTGCATGCTGGATGTCAAGATGAATATATATCTAGAAATGCCAAAGAAAATCTATAACTTAAATAAAAAAAAATAACCACTATATTTATGTGTAAAAATTAAAATCAGGCTTGCAAGATAGATCGAGTGATTCTTTCACTTTGCTCAAACCTGGATGGGTTTTGGTGGAGGTGTTTGGTACCATAAACAAGAATAATAATAATAATAATAATAAAAATAACATCATTACCCTTGCCATAAAAAAAAACAGTGAAATACATGGGGTTATCTATTTTGAAGGGATGCTCATCTTCTAATATGCTTCAGCTGCTTCAGACTGATAGGTAATAGTTTCTTTTCTGCGTAAAGGGGATTGCCTGCAAAAAAGTATTTTCTCCTGACGGGCAGGTTTGACAGAAATCAGTCATCAGCGATAAAAAAAGAAAGCTGCTAGAGCTTTGTCATCAGGAATGACTGCTCCAAGTCTCCTTCAGCCCTATGTGTCAGTCTCTGAGGGGGTTCTGACACTGGAGCCAAATCAGATCTCAACCATCCCATGAGGGCTTTACTGGGCAATTAGAGGGCTCTGGCATAACACTGGTTGTCATCCCCATCCCAGTCCTGCTCCCTTGTTGAGTGCTGCAGGACAGAGTTCTGCTCAAAGGAGGGCATGGCCTCGCTGGCCCCATGGCCACCCTCTGCTCCTCACTCCCTCCTGAGGGACAGCCAGACCTCAGTAGTTAAATGTCACCACTACCAAAATGGAGAAATTTTCCTATGGCTTTTAGAAATGTCTTATCACTAAATATACCATTTTTTTATGCTGCTGATCACAAAGGAGGACTTGGCATCTCTCAGGTAGATGGAGATCTCTCATGTGTCAAAACAGCTGTCAGTTTTTTTGTTTCTAAAGACCACAGGCTGAAGATTAAATGATCTGGAGGTTTACTTTGACTATCAACAGAAAAAGCTAAAAACATAACTGCCAGAAAGCTGTCACTCCTCATTATTCTACTTTGTGAAGAGCCAGAAACAAGCACAAAATTTTCACAAAGATCTTATAAAGATGCTATTCTGATACAGCATTCATTAACGGTGCATGTAAATGAAGAGGTAAAAAAATACATTGTCCTTCACTGCTGGTTATTCAGATGAGAATGCCTCATTCTCATCCCTTTAGTGCCTAGGGATCTCACCTGACAAAGACTTATGAATAATCTTACAAGTGCATGCAGCCAAACAGGCTTCTTTCCCATAGTCACTATTTGAAAGGAAAACAAAATGCTGTCTAGGACCTTCTTCATCCGTCTTGTAATTTGTGGCATATAGACAGCCTGTAATCTAGATTTGTCCAAACTCTTTGCATGACTATGAAGGAACTACTTCATTAAAAGGGTAAGAATATAACATTTCATATAGCCTATAAGTAAGTTAAATACAAAGGTAAGGTAAATAAGGCAAATGTAAATTAAATTAATATCATTGATTCAGTCTTCAGCTCAGGTTTGCTGGATGCTGGATGCAAAGTAAATTGAAAGTCTAAACTGAAGTGAATAGGCATGACTGCACTATTATTGGTCTTAAGCCTGCAAGGCAGCCATAATAAATGTCTTGAGTTTTCCACTCTCAGTTCTGTTATTTGCCTGACCATCAAAGATTAAATTTAAGAGGATTTTTTCCACTTCAATTATCTTTCTGTGGAGATTGTTTTGGGTCTTAAGTAAGAGTATCATGTTATACCTGCAAGCACTGTCACTTGGTAGTGATAACCATAAACTATCTCATGACAAGATTATAGAAAAATTTCCTAAGGGAAGGATTGGAAGACCAGGTTCTTGAGGTGTTTAAAATTTGCTAGACCAAATTCTGAAAAATGCACTGACTGTTAAGTGTAAACCTTAATTGAAAAGAAAATAAGATACCTGCCATAAATTTATTGTTAAAATATTAAATTACTGATTTAATTGTAGTAAATCCTTTCCAATTATACACCCATTTTGGTTTTGTAGTTAGGGAAAAATATTCCAGAATTATTATCTGAGCATGCTCTTCTATATTTACAGTTCTTCATTTGTGAAAAAATATTATATTTTATTTAAAAGGCTAGTGATAAAATTTGCATTTCCTTTGCATAACTGTTATATATACTTTGAAATTAAATGGGAAACATTAAATACCTGTACTTGAAACATTTATTATATAATCAGATCAATCATAAGATGTACTGTGCTGAAAAGCATTATCTCCAGCCTAGAAACACCAAAAATTTGAAGAAAAGCAGGCTAATGCATGTTAAACAAGACTAATGATTTATAAAGGGTAATGTGTTCCACAGTAGCTATTTGTATAGTTATTCTTTTATGAATATGAGAATATTGTCTTTCTCTGTCATTGATTATTCCAAAAGTTTGATTTATAGAATGTTGTAAATGGCAGTTGAATAGTACCTTTTCAAAATTAAATTTTACTACAGTGACTACTGAACCATGGTAGGATTTTCCTTTGCTATTTAGGTTCTCTGTAATAACTTAATATTTTATATTCATTTTGTATGAATGAGATACAGAAAGTAGCATATATAGCATAACACAACAGGGGTATCTGCTTTCCTACCTGACATACTTGACATTCTTCAATGGAACCTTCTATCCAATAAATTATAATTGAAACATTGCTCTGCCTTTTAGTATTATTCCCAGAGGGAATACTTTTATAGTCTTGTGCTTTCAGTAGAACATAGCAGTCTTTATTTTCACAATATTTGGTTGATGCCTTTTAAATGAGAGATTTTTTAACAGGTATAGTCCCATGCAGCAATGGCTTCTAAGGAAAAAACTCCTACATAATGAATTTCTTTTCAGAATTTTTTCTAAATTTTTTTTGCAGGATCATTTACTTGTGAAATCATACCTCTCTGTCACTGGAAAAAAAAAAAAAAAAAGTAACATTGCTTAAAGTGGCAATATCCAGAAGTAGAGGATAAATTTCTGTCTTCTGTGTTGCCATTGAATGATCACATACATTTGAACACAACTTCATTGAATTCTAGAAAAATTTTCAGATCTAGTGTTTCAGCATATGCATTTTAATAGACCTTTTTTCCCAGTTCATGGTACAATCTGTCTGTAAATACTAATGACATGACTAGAATATTTTTTTTATTTTTCATTTGAAGATGTTGGTCTCCTCTTGAAGCATGAATCTGCCTTCTTAAGGTGCTGAAGTTTTGTAGTTATCTTAAAAACTAAGAGAGCGTTATTTTTGGTCTTACTTATAGTTTGCCTTTGTGTTTTCCCATTGAGAAAAACATCGTATTTTTGAATGATGATATGTTTTACAGTTCGATAGCACTGTTAGTCTCTGCAAGTTCTCTGTTCCCAAATCCCAACATTTGTATTGTAAAATACTATATTGTATTGAACTAATTTTTTTCTTGGGATAAAAAGTCAGAACTTTAATAATTGTTTCCTACTTAACTGTTACATGACTTCTGTGGTTTAATGATGTTAAAATCTCTATAACTCTGCCTTAAAAGAAAGACAAAAAAGTAAAAATATCATTTACTTCAGACAAACAGCATAAGCAATTCAGGTTTTCAAAAAATACCGTGAAGCATATCAGTCAGTATAGCTTGAAATACAAATGTGCATAAAGAAATGTCCTGGTTCTGGCCAGGACAGGGTTAGTTTTTTTCAGTAACCTAAAGGGGGTATGGCTGGGACATGGAGGTTATTCTGTACCACCTCACTGTCATTGCTGGGGATGGGCAGAAGGGTTGTCTTCTGACTGAGCGAGTGTGGCAGATGGAGGGGTTGGATGATGCTGGTCTGGAACTGGAGGGAGCAGTCAGGGTGGTGTGGCTCTGGTTGGGTTGAGCTCCATGGTGAGCTTTTTTGCATGTGGATCACTCTCTCTTTGGTACACTTTTGTTATAAATATTGTTTCTTTCACTGTTCCATTTCTTATCTCATTACAATTTCCAGTATATTTGTCATCTCAACCTGTGATCTTTACCTCTTTTGCCTCCGATTCTCCTCTCCAGCCTGCCACAGCAGGGGAGGGGAAGGTGGAGGGAGCAAGTAACACATAGTTTCAGGAGTTTCAGTTGCAACACTAAATGGGGAAGTACCATTCCTAAACCACATCAAGAAGTAAAAGAAAAATACATTTAAAGGCGACAAACTGAAAGCGGCACAGTCCATGCAAAGGTTTCCTTTAAAATGATACTTTTCTTATTCATAATGTTTTCCTTTAGTTCATTTATGCAGAAGTGAAAATTGACTATGACTTATTCTAATTGTGTCTGTCCTTCAATCATCAGGGAAACAGAAATTTAAAATAAATGCATGACCTCAAGGAATACACAGTGAGAACGAGGGTAGTTTTACTAGTAGCTTTCTTGCAAAGCTGTCATTGATTGATTGTCTTTCTGTATGTCTCCTGGCAAAAATCAATGCTTTCCTTTAAGTAATGCAGTCTTTGGAGAAAGAGAATACATGTTTTGAATATTAGAAGATTCTACCTAGCTGATGGCATCACCACAAATGACAATTTATTGCTGAATTCCTGATCTATGGGACAAAGATTTGTGGCTGTGAAAGTAAATGTCATTTTAAATTACTGTTGCTATTATATGTGTATTGAGTCCTATAGGTGCATGTTCTTATGTGAAGACATTTTTTATTGGTTTGAAAAGGATTGGGATGTGATTGGTCAATGAAGTTACTTTAATCTCTTGTGAAGCACTGAAATATTTCCTGGCTAGCACTTGAACACGTGCTTATTCAATTAGCAGTTTTATGGATATTGTTTGTTTTCTTTGAGGTTTTGCATGGTATGTATTTTAATAGAATTATATTCTTGTGAAACATCAACAAAAAGTCAATGCAATATTGATACATATGCCAAAATATGGTAGAGAAATTTGTATGTCAAATTTTCAGAAAGAAAGCACTAGCTTGAATCCACAGATTGATAGAGTAGTATACTCATTCACTGCATGTTATTAAAATGAAGAGTGATGGAAGTTAGGCAAATAAACAATTTTCAACCTGCTCTTTGATTATTTAAAACACATTACCTGGTTGTTTATCACTGGAAAAATTTCTATCCTAAGATCAATATCTATATCTGAGAGTCAAATGAAACTAGAAATAAAGTGGGATATTACAAATAAATTTGTGTATTAGGGGTAGAAGATTTGAATGATGCATTTATGGCTAAGTACTGGTAAAAAAAAAAGAACCTAAACAAACAGAAAAAAGAGTAAAGCCATAAATAGCCCTGCAATACAAAAATGTACAAATTTTTGACATCAGATCTTACTTTTTAGAGTTTATTTTCTGTTCCTATTATCTTGTTTCTGACAATAGGATATGTTGAAGTACTGCATCATTTTCCTCACAAATGTAATCATAACTGAAGAGGGCCAGGTGTACTTTGAGCTAAAACTAAAACTTTGTATACCCTTCTAGAGAAGGACTCTTGTTGGATACACTTTGAACCATACATTTTCCTTTTGTGGGGATCTAAAGCAATTAGAATTTCTTGTTAGACTAATCAATATTTTAAGAATGTAGTGAAAGTACAACAGTGACTCTACCGGTCAAAATACAAACAGCTAATTCTACCATGAACTATTATTAATACAATCAAGTCCACCAACAAACCTGTTTGCTGTTTTTCTTTGATGTTAAATTTTCATTCCCTCCTTGGCTTCTCTGCTGTTCCTGAGCTGGCAGAAGCAGGGGTGATCCCCTTCAGATGGTGCAATGGTATGAATATTTATCACTAAAGTTCCTCTCCCTGTTTGTAATTATAACACAAACCCTTTTTAATCCTTACATCTGTAAGAAGTTGTCCACATACTTTATTTTTCAAGCAATTTTTTTTTAATATCTCGACTGGAGACCTTCAAAGACCTACACATAAAAATAGCAGTGAGGAGCTGAAAGAGCACCCTCCCACCATCAGACCAATGATTTCTATCTCAGTAATCAGGCGTCAGTTTGCCATTTATAGAAATTTTCCCAAATAAATGTTTCACTGTTCAGCTAAACTTTGAAACTCACAGCATGGTCTAAGCTGCTTTATGGATAACTGTAAAGATATGTTCCAGAGAGAATATGAAAAAATATTTATGTCCACTTCTAAACCACTTTTTTTGGGAAAGTGCTTGAAATTTTCGGCGCTAAAATATCAGAGGTGTTGTTCTAGACAGGAACATCAGAAGCACTGCAAAAATCCATTCCTCTTGAAGCTGTCAGGTGCAATATAGATACTGTGAAATATCTGGAAAACAAATCTGTTGTACTATGAGAGGTAAGCAGCATTCATCAATTCATTTTTCAGTGCCAACTTCTATATAACTCAGAAATTATGACACTATCGTTCATTGTTCCTTCACAGATGATAATGGAATAATAAATTCAGCCAATGATGCCAAATGCTTACACAATGGAATCTGACAAAATCCTGAAATCAGCTGAGCTAACATCTGTTAAACTTCAGGCACAGGATGAATTTCTTAAAATATAAATAAATATAGCTCTGAATATGCTTGGAATAAGTTTGAATTCTATATGCTTCCTTAGTCAGACTAATGTTTCTGCTTAAAATTGAACCACAGTCACACAATACTACTTGCAGTCTTGTTTAAGATGCTCATTGATAAATAAGGTGCTTAAGCTTCACTCACTACTATTTTTCTCCAGTTTGAGTTATGTTCATTGATCCTTTCTAAAACTCATTGAAAGCAGGTGATAGTGATGCACTCTGTGTCAAACAATAAAGCTGCATCTCTTAACATAAACCAATTTTAGAGAAAACAGGCACAAAATAGTTGTAACACGTGTATTGTGTCATTTAGTGAACTATAATAATCTTTATAGATTAAAAAATGCTTGAGAAGCCAACTTGCTTCTCTATGGTCATGTCACAGTAAACTAGTAATTTCATTTCAATTACAACTTCATCTTTTGATAGTGTTTCCTTTATACTGCTAGTAAGGTGCAATATAATCAGTTAATAGAATTGTTATGCAATATTCTTGGTTGTCTATTGTATACAGTGTTTTACATAGCAAATCATCTTTTCAGAATCTTATTTTATAACATTAATGGGATCTTCATTTACTTAATCATCAGCTACAGTAACTGTAGGTAAAATGACTGAGTGAAGGAGTTGAGCCATGGGTGGTGCCACCATAACTGATAAGAAGTAAGTGATGTCTATAAAGATGAGTGATATAATGGTAACACACCTTACTCCTTCCCAACACCAATAATCACATTTTGCATAGCACCCTGCCTTTTATCAAACATTCAGGAAACAGATTTCAGGTTTTGGCAGTCCCTGAGGGACAAACAAATACAGCAACTTTTTCCAACTCCTGACTTCTACCAGAGTATTGTATGCATAGAAGCTGTAAAATGTCTTCTGACAATTATCATATTTATTGTGAATACTCCTGATATAATAAGAATAATTAAAATTATTGCTCTGAGAATGTGCCAAGAGATATTAGAAAGACGAACATAGATGCAGATTTCTCTAAATAAGGGTATAAATGAAACTGAAACATAACAAATGCAAGCTTTCATCGCTACTCTACAATCCTGAATTTGAAAATCACAGAATTCAAGTATGACAAGGGAAATCACTGCTGCCTTTCTCTCAGTAGAAATGAACAAAACTTTAAAATGGATTCTCTCTCCTAGACTGTAGCAGTCAGATCTGCAAATATTCAACTGAAGCACTTTAGAGTCTTGAAATTATAGTTAGATGGTAGAACTAAGCAAATAAAATCAGCAGAAAGCATAAAGGAACCAACATAAGACAGATTAGTCTATCATGTTCAATTTATCAATGAAGAAAAAACAGTATTGTAGGGTTGCAACAGTCAATGATGTAAAGTTCACAATAAAGTGAATATAACTAGAATTAGTGGAACACAATTGCTGTCATAAAAGCATATTTCCTAGTTCTATTTCAATGATATGGGGTATTTTTTCCAAAAGTTGATAAGAATATTTGTCAATTTGCAGTACTACTGCGAGTCATATCATCAAAGGACATTTTTTAAAGACGTAAAGAATATATGTACTGATAGATTTGCATTGCCTGTTGCCCCATCGGAACATGCTAAAGAAAAGTGGCAAGTAACCATGTGTGTAGTAAGCCATAAGGTTAATATTTTTTTGATGAAATTTGGAGGTCTGAAATGGATTTTCCAAATCCTGTGTACCATCTTTGTAATTTTACACTAGGAAATGAAGATACAAAATTAATACCCAGATTTTAAGAAACAGTACTAAATCAGATGTAGAGGTCACCTCAGTTCAAAGTCTCCACATTAGAAGAACTATCTGTCTTCCCAGAGCCCTGTTAGAATTAATCAAAATTGTCTGACTTTGAAAGGAACAGTTGCATAGACACACAAAACATGGAAAATGTCAGCCCAAAGAATGTTTTTTGAATACTATACACACATACTTTTGATTATAATACAGTATACTGAAGTCTTTATTTTTTTTTTTACTTTCTATGAAGGCCTCCTAATAGATGTAATTGAGCACACTGCAGAGAAAACTACAGAAACTAATAAAAAAGTTAAATCTATTTGATTTTATTTATATATATGAACTGAACTATGTAAAGATAATGTCAATGTCATCAGAGATCAGTTACAGGAATGATAGTGACAAACATGCGCTATCTGTCACCAACACTGAAAAAATAACAAATTCTTAACAGGAACATTTAGTTTGATTTTAGTCGAGTATCCTTGATTAGTCATGAGATTTTTTTTATTATTGTAAATATTTAGTTAACTCTAAGTCAAAATTCCTTCTTATTTCCTTTCCCTGTAGGAAACAACCTATATGGTGGTGATCATTAACCACTGAAAGAAATTATGTTTTTACCTTTGTTTATAAAAATCTATTTGTTTCTTCACTTCTGCTCCTTCTTTACCCTTTCTGAGAAACAAATTTTATAGCAAATCTGTGAACTATCCTGCTACTCTTGACAACATTAGTTGGTATTCACATTATACAGTTTGTTTGATTTTTGGCTACTGGGTTGTGGGATTTTTTCGAGCTCTAGTCGTAAAGCACTCCTAAAAAACTTGTCTCACAAAATCCCTAGATAACTTTTCATTTACCATGACAGCCTGTACACTCGGCTGCTAGTAATGCTCTGCTCACTACAATTAAAGTTTATATGGTTAGAATTTCAGTCTTAGATTTAGAATATAAATCTAATAAAAGCTGAAAAAGCTATGAGAAATATAACTTTTATTCTAGAATAATGTAAGACCTGAACTGAGTAAATAGCTTTTTAAGTGAGAAAGTGTCACAAGAAACTTCAGTAGTTTTATTTTTCAGTAGAGTCCAACTGATAGTATCATCTTTTCTCAATTTTATGTATTTAATCTGCATCTATAGATATGTTTAGAATGACTTGGACTAACTTTCTACCTCCCCTCACCTGACCGAGTGTGTTATGATCTATGTTTAGGAAGTTATAATTATATATGTGCTTATGTAATAGAATAGGTGATATCCACATATGTGGTAAATATGATAAATGTCCTACTTTCTGTGCAATGTGCCTGTAGGAAATAAAATCTGTACACTCTCTAGAGAATTTTACAGTCAGAATTGTGTGTGATTATCCTTACAATACAAAACTTCCCTTTAGAAGACTGTTTTCAGCTACACATAAAATTGTATCAATATCTAACTACTCAGAACATAATTTTCTATGCATGGTGCCTCCTTAGGTTCAATTTTGTAAAGCGCAGGGAAAAGCGGTTGAACTACTTCCAAGAACAAAAGAGCAAACAAATGAGGTACAAGCAAAATGCATCAAATTAATCTAACTCTACTATGGCTTGGAGCAGGGGTAGGAAGCTTTGCAGAGGGATCTATCAAGAATAGTTCATTTACTTTGCTGGTGAGAAAAGATATCATGTAAAATTTTAACACGGAGCATGTTAGCAACTTGCTGTAGTGCGGCAATAGAGCTGTCTTAAGATTGTTAGCAAGACAAGATCTGAGACCAAGATTTAGGATCTAACTGAGATTTTCCCTGAAGTTTCTGTCCCACTAGATAGCTGGTACTGCACTAAGACAGCAGAATGTTTTTTCTTTGGCTTGTGTACATTTGGTTTCCAGTATAAGGTAATTGCTCAACTTGCTTTTACAAAGGATAAGAATCAAATCAAAAGAGGATAATAATTTTTTTTGATAACCACAAGAAATCTTAACTGAAGATAATAGCATAGAAAAATGCACTACTGGAAACAGTAAAAAAGAGGAGAAAATTACATGCATATGTGGGATGAAGACAGAGAGTAGAGATTGGTGCTTTCCACAGGGTAAAGTAAAGCACGAGGAAATTATTGCTACCCTAGAAGTTAAATGAGAATGTCATCTTGTGAAAGGAATAAGAAAGAGTACACAGAGGAATGGAAAGGAAAACCAGGAACCACTTGGAAACAAACAAACAAACAAACAAACAAAACTTCAGATAGCTTAAGGGCATAAGAAATTAAATATTTGGGATCCAGAAATGTAGGAACCAGCAAATAAAGAGTGGTTTCATCTACTAAAATAATTACTGTAGGGACACTCTTTGCTTCAGCATAGACATCCAGGTAGGAAATGACAGATAGATGTTGATGGTGTTGGGCCTGAAACAAGTACAAACACACTAACACTAACACCACTAACAGTGGTGCTGGGTTGTTTGATCCATCTATTCAGGTGGATGGGCATCAGCTAACTGGGCACCAGTTAGTTGGTAGTGAGCAATTTTCTTCATTTGTATAACCTGTTTATTTTTCTCTGTTATTTTCCTTTTCATTACAAATTATAGTCACTGTCATTGTTATTATTATCATTATTGTATTTCACTATTAAATTGTTCTTAGCTCATGAGTTTTCTCACTTTTACCCTTCCAATTATCTTCTCCCATCCTGCTGAGAGGTAGTGAGCAAGCTACTGTTTGGTACTTAGTTGCTTTCTGGGTTTAAACTGTGATATCTCCTTTCAGCTATTAATATACAGAGATGGAATTTCCCATGAATTCCAGGTTGAACAGTCTTAGCTACTTCAGTCTTTCTTCACAGGAGAGATGCTCAAGTCCTTTCATCCCCTTGGTAGCCCTTCACTGGAGTCTCACCTGTATCTCTCTCTTGTACTGGGCAGCCCAGAACTGTAATTTTTGCCCTCTTTTACAAGGTCATCTGTCACATGCAGCAATTTCTTAAGTCATGTCCAATAATTTTGAGTGTTACCTTAAACTCTGGCCAGGGGTATAGTCCTCTGCCTGTAGTACTAACATGTCTGATGCCATTTCAGCACTACAGAATATCCAAAGCACCTATATGA
>JAWWLV010000001.1:95131682-95146566 GCA_035041135.1 Platyrinchus mystaceus
CAGGATCGGGATTCGAACCTGCGGCCTTGGCGCTGAGAGACCAGCATCTTAACCGCTAGGCCACCAGGGGTCCCCCAGAAGCATATAATGTCCTATGAGATTCCCTACTATATGCAAAGCATCTGTGTTTTCTGGCACATACAACAGAGAAGTAAGGTGAGACAGAATATCTAAGCCACTCTTGAACAGGAACAGTAAGCCAGAAAAAGACACCTTAAAAGGTGTTTTAGAGAGTTTAATGGCATCTTAATTTATATTTTATTCATGTTATTCACATTCATAGTTGAATTTACACTCTCCTTAAATTTCATAAACCTGCCTTATTTACACCTAAATCTATGTCTTAATCTTGACTCACATTCTGCCTGAAGAATAGGATGGAGACTCCTAGACAGGGACATGTATTGCCATTTAGGGTACAAAATATTCTGTCTAGTTTCTATGTGCTGCTCTAGTAGGTTTCTGATTTACTTTAGATGTTACATTTGTAATCAGAAGTTTAACCTGAGTTCCCTTGATAGCTTGAAGTATGACAATTTCATAGTCATAATACAGTGCTTCGAGCCTGGATTGAAGATTTGCCTGGAAACTGTCTCTCACTGTAGCTGTTTGAAGATTGTTAACTTGGAGTCTCCTCCTTAGAATACCACCTCTTTTAGGTTTGAGCTCATTCCATAGATCCCTCTCCCAAAACGCTTTGGCAACTTATTAAAAATAGCATCCTGCAGTCCTCTGAAGAGTCCTTAGGATTCTCCTTCAAGAAAAACAAGGACTGGTTCGATGAAAATGATCAAGAAGAATTGTTGAGAAAGAAGAGAACTGCTCAGCCATCTTGTCATGTAAGAAAAGCAGCCTTTCGACTCACATGTAGCAAGCTTCAACAGAAACTTTGTGATATCCTGTATCAGGGAATGTTGATATTTTTTGGTCTGTGTTTGGGCCAGCCACCTGCGAGAGTTTTGTTCATTGCTTGCCAAGTTCACTGATAAATGGGAGCCTTGTCCTTGGAGAGAGAGTTTCTTGTATAAACTACTTTAATTGGTGTTCTATGATTGGCTCATTGCCTGTAGAGGACATTTGAAGGAGAAACTGAAGAGGAGAAGATGAAGTAAAGCTCCCAGACCCAAATAGATAAGACCCCTTGAGTTACACAGCGCATGCGATTGGGGAATTCCAAAGTGTTCACACATGCGCTGAAGGGGAACACTTACATAACCGAGGGGGCGGACTGAGAACCTCTGTGTGGGCAGTACTGGGCACACCTGCCTGGACAAACACAATCAGTTAATGGTATAAAAGCAGTCAGCTGTGACTTCTTGGCATGTAGCCAGTTCAGATGCCCAAGGTATGATAACCTTAAACAATGGCAGGACCTTTTGGCAGGAGAAGTCCCGTGGGAAGTCCTGGTGAGAACTTCTGGCAGAGAGCTGACAGAGAATCTTTGGTAGGAAGTTTTTGATGGGCAGAACAATGGCAAAATATAATTTTGGGCATTTCTATATTATCTGTATGTTACACTGAAACTTAACTAATATGTCTTAACTTTCATTAGATTGTGTTTACTGACTATTCAATTTAGAGATTTTAACTCGCTAATGCACAATTTGAAGAGCAAGTTTACATATTCCTGCAATCTGTCACGTAGGGACACTTGGAATTCCTGTGACAAATATAGACATCTAAACTGTGACATATGTTTAGCTAATCTGGTCATTTAGAATGTCTTAACAGTTAAAAGGAGACATATCACATAATTAATTTCATCCAGATGTCATAACTTGAAAGAGATATGAAATGTGCCTTAAAGGAATTTATTTCTCTCCATTGACTAGCTCAGGTTACTGATACTCTCCATTGAATAACTAGCATACCCAGGCTTCAATTCATTTTTATGCATAAGCATCTCTGCCTTTTTAGGTAGCCTAAGTTATTCAAGCAGCTGGATTGTCCTGGCAGATGTGATCCTACTTCTGCATTGCTTTGTATCATCAGTTGAAGACAAGGCTGGGAAATTTTGAAACAGTTAAAACAGGTGTCCTTACTTTTAGGCATCTAAATTCTTCCACTTCAATGAGAGTCAGCTTCTGATTAAAACAAGTTAAAATATCTATAATGTAGATATCTATGTGTGAGCTACAGATGTAGGATGTGAGCTACAGATGTAGCATCTATTTAGTTGCTTATGCTTAGATGACTAATGGAAGGTGAAGTATCCTAAAATATGCAAGCTGATTGTCAGATGCCACTTAGAAGTGACTTGCATTTCCCAGATGTCTCAGACTGTAGATGATATCCCTTGAGGATATGCTGATTCTGCAGCATCTCAGATGGTAACAAAGGGCCTTGTTGCTTGAGAACACCTTGTTGTCTGCCTGCTCTGGGGTGACTTAACCTGATGGAGATCCTCTAAGTTGCCTCAGGAAAATCTTCTGGTACATTCCAGGTCTGCATCACATCCATCTCTCATCACAGCATGGGAGTTCCACCTGCATTGGTAACTGCTGTTTGACAGCAGTTAAAAGATCTCTACCATATTTAGTTTGTATGCTGATCTCAAGAAGAGAATAAACATCAAGCTAGGTATAAATTGTTGTAGGAAAATAATAGGAAATACATTTTCTGATACTGTATACTAATGATCAAGAAAGCTTATATATGTGTTCAGGAAGGACAATAGAACATAGCACAATAAATTATTTCTTCAGAGGTGGTCTTTTTCAATCAGGAAGCTCTGAAATTAAAAGCAAAAAACAGACAAACAAACAAAAAACCAACCGAGAACATCAATTTTCGATACTTTGAGCATTGCTTCTCATCAAACCTATTTTAAGAATTGAAAAAAAGTGCCAGCAAACAAAACTGAACTGTTTCAGTGATTTAAGAAACAATCTTAAGATTTTGCAATATGTACTCCAGATAAACAATGACCAAAGAAGCACAGTTTATATAGCATCTTATTCATAGGTTGTAAACAAATTAATAGAGTTGTTAAAGTTGATATATGTAAGTATAATTGAGTGTAATCAGACAAAAAGAGAAAGTAAAATTAAGACTGAATTAAGGAAATATTTGCTAACACTTTTTAGACAGCTTTATTAGACAGCTTCTCAAGGGAAATTAAAGAATAATGAGTGTTTGAGTGGTTTAAAACTCAAATGGACAAAGCAATGCAGGTACACCTGAATTAAGGTGGTTACAGTGTTTTTGTGAGCAAAAAAAATTTAAGAGGAGTGAAGGTAATTAGAAGTGTCCTTCACACTGTCATCCAGGGAAGCACTGTTTCAGGAACTTCGTAATTATTTCCTTATTTAAATTCATTTCTTTATTACTCTATTTTATAAATTCCAGGTATGAAAGCAAATCATGAGGTAATTTTGAAACAAATGTTTAATTGCAAACACATGTTTATTTCACAAAAGTAGAACTAATTTAATATAATACAAACTTAAACTGCAATAGTATCTGTAATAATATCAGATTTCAGCATTTCTACAATTCAATTAGAATGTTAAGTTCTGAATGAATCAGGAGAAGCAATTAACAGAATTTTTAGTCTTTCTTCTAACAAAACAATGCTGTATTCTGGCTTTGGGAAAAAAAAAAAACCAAAACAAGAAAAAACAAACCAAACTCCACACCAAACCACAGATTAAATACATAATCTATTTATTAAAAAATACTCTATCTATCCAAAAAAACAGGAACTTAATTGTTGGGGTTTTTTTTAGTTATTTGTTAGCAATTTAGCAGACCTTTTTAAACTAAAAAACAGAAGCTAAAGAAAATTCTATCAGTTCACAAAAATCTCTGTTAATTACAGAGAGAAAAATTAATTTTCTTTTTTTCTGTTTAACATAAATTTCCCAAATACAGGTAAAAATAAATGATAAAAATTCTACTCAATATCAGGATTTCTGTTTGCATATCCATGTTTATCGTCACAGCAAGTCAGCTAATAAAATGGTCATTTTCCATATGATAAATAAATCTATGATAATCTTCAATTCAAAGAATTTTTCAATTTTCAAAGTTGATGTATATTCATACAAGCAAAAATAATTTTTATTTATTTAAAATATGCCTATTTAAATTCAGTGATAAGACAAGGATGAGAAACTAATAGAAGAACTAAAAAAAACCTATTTTTTTCCTCATGTCTTCAAAAAAAAAATAATTCCATACAAAAACATTTGAATATGCCTTTTGTGTGCAAGATATGAATACATTCTATTTAGGTTCTGCTTGGAAAGGAATAATAATTGTATTCTTCTGCAAAAAAAAAATTAAACAACTGAGAAACAATGAACAGCAGAACTAAAAACGTGGGAACTGGAATTGCAGATACTTATCTGGAAAACCATAGAACTTTTGTGTTATCCATATATGTTGGCAGACTAAAGAAATTTATGGAGAGGAGACATTAAAAAAGAAACAGAACTTTAGGGTTTTTAAATTCTGAACTTATATGCCTTTCAGAAAAGAAGGTTTTTCATAGATAATTGTCGACATTTTTTTATATTCTAGACAAAAGAATGAAGTCTATGGAGATATTCAGAGGTCTGTAGTGTAATTTAAATCCAAGTGAGCAATCCCTTAAAATAAATCCTGTTTAATTATTCATTGCCTGGGACTTCATGGGAATCTAAATTTCTGCCTGTAATGTTATAATTCTTTTATACTGTTTCTATTGTTTTGTCTGCTTGTTTTGGCTAACACATCAGAAATATAAGTATACAAATTCTCAGGAGAAGGCATTTGTGGCATACAGATCTTCCATTTCTAAAGTAAATGTTGTGACAGCATAAGTATTAGATAAAAGCTAAACAGCAGCACTTTTTTCCCTTTTATAGATGTGTTTTAAAGGGAAAGAATTAAAAACTTCTCTCTATTTTTAGTTATTTATGGAATAGTTATTGAACTAGTTATTGTTAGTTATTGAACTAGTTGAGTATGTTTTAGCTTCCCAAATATCCCTATTTCAAGACAAGTTAAAAAAAATAAAAATCAAGAAGTATCTCTGCCCTTCCTCTTTGGTGTCTCTTATTGGCTAACTCTGCTCTATTGAGCCATATGGGATCCACCCAAGAGTATTGATAGAGCTGTTGGAAGAGCTTGCCAAGCTACTTTGAATTATTTACCAGCAGTCCTGGATAACCTGGGAGATCCTGGTTGTCTGGAGGTTAGCAAATGTGAGACCCATGTACAATAAGTTCTCAAAGGAGGATCCTGGGAACAAAAGGCCTGCCAGTGAGACCTCAGTTTTGGGGAGGTTATGGTGTAGATCATCATGAGTGGCCGCTCTGTGGTATGTAAAGGATAACTAGGGGATCACTCCCAGTCAACATGGGTTTATGAAAGACAGGTCCTGCTTGACTGACCTGATCTCCCTCTATGACAAAGTGACACGCTTAGTGGATGAGAAAAAGACTGTGGATTTAATCTACCTGGACATTAATAAAACCTTTGGCACTGTCTCTCACAGCGTTCCCTTGGAGAAACTGGCTGTCCATGGCTTGATTGGGTACACTAATTACTGGGCAAAAGACTGTCTGGATTGCTGGGCCCCAGAGAGTGGTGGACAATGAAGTCACATCCAGCTAGCAGGTGGTGACAAGTGATGTTCCCCAGGGCTCAGTATTTGGCACAGCCCTATTCACTATCTTTTCAACTATGAGGATGAGGGGGTCAGGTAAGTTTCAGCGGTTCAGTAAGCTTGCAGCTGTTACTAAGTTGGGTGGCAGTGTTGATCTGCTGGAGAGTAGGAAGGCTTTGCGGAGCAATCTGGATAGGCTGGCTGGATGGGCCAAGGGCAGTGGTATGAGTTTCAACAAGGTAAAGTACTGGGTCCTGCACTTGGGCTGCAACAACCCCATGCAATTGTACAGGCTTGGGAAAGAGTGGCTGTAAAGCTGTTTATTAGGTTGTGTGAGATACTCGATTATTGTACTGGCTCAGAACAACTCAGGCGTGTGTGCATGGGGAGGGTCAAATCTCATGGAGGTGAGGTGATACCCTGACCCACACCCCAGCCTCTGCAAGCATGCTGGGACAACCCCAGCTGTCAGTCAAAGGCAGCCAGGAGCACACCCACACCACTCCCCCAATACCCCTAATCCCACCTCTGTTTATCTGGCACAGTGGGAGCACCGTCCTCCACCCGCCGTGGAGCCCCAGAGCAGCCACTGGGCCGGGAATCCCACCGGGGGGGGGACGGGGGGGATGGGACGGATGGCCACAGGAGGGACAAAGCAATAAAAGCAGCAACATATACTCTCCATATTTGCTCAAGACCTACCACCTGGCCACATGGAAGCTGGACTCTTACAGGACTCCGGTGGTAGCCATGATCTTCTCTTTTTTTCTCTCTTTCTCTACTCCTTCTCTTAACCTCCTTTCTCAGTATTTTGGGTAACATGATTCTACGATTAAAAGACACAGTGAACTGATACTTTAGTTATCCAAATAAATCCAAATATGTAAATTTAAAATAAAGTGCAGTTAAAACAAAGAGGGTGCATGTGTAGATTCGAAACATGAATTAGAAGGTATTGAACTTTGTGAAAGCAGTCAATCTGGCTTATAAAGCCAATCCATCTTTAAAGTCCCATGAAACACCTGCTTTCAAGAACACTTACGGCAGTAGTGCATTCAGGTTATGGACACAAACTCCTTTTCTGATGTTCTAAAAGCATAACCCTTGTAACCAAAGGCTCTTTGTTGTTATTCTTCTCTTTCTACCTGATAAATGAAATAGGATTAAAAAGATTGAAAAAGTATAAAAGAATATAAATTCCTTTACCCTTTATTCTAATATTCATTCTAATCGTCTTTGAAATTCTAATCTACTTCATGCCTTTAAGACAGAGTTAGGTAGGAGAAATCACATAAAAGGAATTATAAGTCACATGAGACAGTGTCAAACCTCCTCAGTATGCATTCCTGGGCTAAGACAATCCTCCAGGCATCTGATAAAGAAAGTATGCTTTCCATCACACTTTGTAAAATTCACGAAGTAATTAGGAATACACCAAATTTACAATAATTGCAACTGAAAGGCGACATTGAAACAAAACTTTCATAATCTAAAATTTCTGGGTAATGGATATAAGGTGAAAAGACACTATGGAGGTTCTTAGTTTACTTAGATGGGAAAGCCTCTTTCTGATTATAAAATGGGTAAGAAATATGAAACATTGAAAAGATTCATAACTGGAGTAAAGATGAGGATGAATTCGGAAGTACAAGTTCCTGTATCAACTTAATTTAAACATTTTTGTCTAAATAGTTCTCAGAAGATTTGGCAGGCTGATGCTTGGAGAAGAGAGAGTGGAGTGAGAATCTTTCCAGTCTAAGTTGTGGGGGTTTTTCTAATGAGAGTTGGTCTGCATTATCATATTAATTATAGACATCGGTGTCCCAGTTTGGAAAATGGCATCACATAACAAACACTACAGTAAATTAAGAAAACTAAGAGACTATTTCTTGTCAAAGTGATATTGAAGCAATCTAAACACTGGTTTTACTGAGATACTCAGGGCAGATGGTGGGGCAAGCAACCATCTTTGTGAAGCAAAGAACTGCTACCAGTAGAAGATACTATGGAAATAAGAACATCAGGATAAATAGGTTATAGTTAGAGTATGTCAGGGTCTCCACTCAGAATCCAAGAAAATTATCGGTCTTGAGAGAACTGGTGCCAGTCTCTAAGCTGTAGATTGAGTGTTATAGAAGAAAAAACACCAAGTCCTGCACCTGGAATGGAACTCTTGGAACAGTACAGGCTGGGGTATGACAGTGAAACCTCTCTTTAGAAAGTGACCTCGGGTCCTGGTGAATGTGAGTCAACAGTGATGAAGGCAATGTGATGAAGGTAAACTACACACTGTGCTGTCTTAATTAGCAAAAGTGTAGCAAGGATATTGAGGAAAGTGATTATTCAGCATTGGTGAGGCCACGTATAAGAAAGATATTGTTCCTAGCCCTGCTCTCCCTATACAAGAGAGATGTTGACAAACTAAAGTCCAATGTAGGACACTTCAGAGTTTCCAGACTCTGTTGTGGTGCAAATGGTTTCATTGTAGCTAACACTGATTTATGCTGGAAAAAAAAAGATTTTCATAAACGTTTATTTTATTATATTGATTTATGGAAATAAAAAAGTGTTTTGTATACATGAGGAAGTACACTGGCTGAGCTATATTAGCCTCATGTGAGCTTGTGATCATTATTCATGGGAAGGAAGGGACTATTTTACTTTGCCATTTAAAGTGAACAGAGCCGGTGAATGCAAACCAACTGTAGCTCTATTTTCAATATTAATGTAAAGGCTCATCATCAGATCCATTAGTCATGGGAGAGTTTCATCAGCAGAACTTCTCCAAGGAAAATTGGGTGCTTGGCAGAATGGTTTACAGTTTGGAAAATATGAAACAAGGACACAATATATGGATTTTATGTCAAAGAATGAGACAATGCTCCACATTGTCAGTTTCTTTTTCCCTTGAAAATAGGTGTGCAAGTAGGTGTCTGTATAAATTAGAAAGATGTATAGATTTTTTTGTGAGTTCTCTTGGGCACTTTTTGAAGTCTATCTGTTCTTTTGAGAAATTTTCTATTATTTGTGAATTGACTACAATTTGTGTTGTGGAAAATATTTTGTGTTATAAACTAGGAAATAAATATTCAGTTTTTCTCAGTGCAATTTGCAAAAATAGTATATGATTTCCTTAAACTATTCAACTGTGTAGCACAAACACTTACCATCCTCATTCTTCTCTGTAGCTTTTCCTTTCAAATAGTCTGAAAAGCAAGGAACTGTTGCCTGTGGGAAATCAGGAGACAATTTTCATTATCACTGGAAAATTTTTTCATGAACTTGTCCTTAGGTATAATATTTTGAACTATTTATCCTTTGAGGTGCAAATATCAGTGAACATTCTGTATTAGAAAAAAGCAACAAACACCATCACAGATAACAGTATATGGCACTGAGCCATATAGTGGGTTTTTGTTTTCCCTTTTCACCAAGTCAGTATATATTCTCCTGAACTGCCCTTCTTTGCTCTTTCTTTTGACTTATTCCATTACTAATGAAAGTGTTATTTCTCAAAGTCATTTACCAAGACATATCATTGTAGCAAAAAGCATTTCTTTGGCCTGTTCCTTGATTATTTCCAATCTTGAAACATGACAGTGCAGTTCAGCACCAGATAAAATGAGCATACTGTGCTGAAATGACACTAAATACAAAATAGGTAGAAAAATAAATGACCTATCTTTAAGTCTGTTTTGGGAGGAAAAGAAAACACCACCAAAAAATCAAATCACAATAAAACAAGACAAAACAGAAAAAAACCAAACAACCCATACACTATAGAAGATACTGGGAATTTTTCAGACAGAATTATTTTAAAAACTCTGTCTCTTCCACACTCTTATATTTCAGTAGAAATATTGCTAGGAATTCCTTTTGGTTACATAGTCTCTTTATTTCTATTATGGTTGATACCTTAAATGTTCTTAAAATACTTTCATAATTATTTGATTTCTAATACATGCAATGAAAGTCTCAGTTCTATAAATTTAAAATTAATTGATGCTAAACTCAGGTAAGCTACTCTGAAATGCTCAATTTACACTTTTACTTGATATTCAATAAATCTTAATTCAGAATCAAGGATTCTGTTGCACTCATTCTTTTTCTTATACACCTTAATTAGAATCTATAATTTTTTTTGTTTATTTCCAACTTTTATAAGAGTTTCAATATATCATTTTTTGTACATGGTTCAAGAATGTCTATATACTGATGTCCTAAATTTTGTTAACATTGTTTGGGTTTTTTAATTAAAATTTATTTATAAATCTGTAAAATAGTCAATCTCAGTCATTCAGAACCATTTACAAATAATCCTAAACAAAAACCTTAGAAATCAATTTATGACAATGAATTCCTAAAACCTCTACAATTTTTTTCTATAAGCAGTCATTAAAGAAAGTGTCAAAGATGTCTTAATTCTTTAAAGCAACTTAGAAAAGAAGTGGAAAAAACGTAGTTCTTAGTGCAATGAAAAACTGAAGAATTGGGCTGGAATTGTTGAAGGTATGTATAAAGATTTTGACTGTTTTAAATTTCTGAATGTACAGCTTGTGCACTGTGATACTTAGTACTAGATAAATACAGTTGCATGCATACACCATAAGCAATGGATACTGTCTTACATTATTTCCCATATAACTTTTCTTTCAGAATTTCCTAGCATGTAATTTCTTAAGTATAAATGTAGGAACAGGGGTTTTTTGTGTTTCAAAATTTCTGTCCAGGCTCATTTAGCTCAGATTCTGTCCTGACTATATCATAAACAACTTAGACCATTAAGGCAGTTTTAATCCTCATGGGAAGCAGTGATGCATAATTTTCTTGTTGTTTAGTAAGTTCTACCTAGTGAAATCCAACATAAATTTCTTTTAATTGCCACTTTATATGTAGCATGAATATCACAGCTGAAAAGAGTTCTTAAAAAGAAATTGAGATTATATATCATCTGGACAACTTGTTTCAGAAAAATCTCATTTTAGATTTCTCTTTTCTTTCTGATTCTTCAACAGTAAAAAAAAAAAGAATGGCCAATAATTTTCAGTAGCTAAAAAAATAAATTAAACTGGGGATCCATGAGGATTCTTTGACGTACTATTTGACCTCTAAGAAACTCTTTTTTTCTTTCAGGAAAAACTCTGTCCTAAGAAGTTAGGCCCAGGTGCTATTCTGTAGGACATATGTTGCATATCCTTTTCGCTTTAAGAGGTAAACAGAGAAATAGTCATATATAAGTGCACCAGCTAAGTCAGTTATCCAGTTATACACCTACTGAAGCTCATGGGGTGTTTTAAATTACTAAATATAAGGATGGGACTTAGTTGCTTTTAACTGCCCATACAAGACTTTTCTTTTCAAATGTCCAGATTGCATGTAAGTGCTAAGAACGCCTAACACCATTTAAAATAGCAGTTCTAAAAGTCTACATAGAGTGAAATGTTCACTTTGGATTATATTGACTACTGCACTCTTAAAACATAGTTTTTCTTTTTTTTATTTTAGTGAATTGCATTATGACTGTATAAGATAAAATCAGAAAAATATTGTATATCTGTGTTGAAGTTTCTGCAATTTTTTTTTAATTAGCTTGAAAATATTTTCAAGGAGAGGATAATTTAGTAATTTGTCATATAGTTATTGTGGTATAGGGTAGACTGAGTTGATGAATGACGTGAGTATACAGGAATATCTCAATTTAGCAAATACAAGGTGCTAAATAATTCTGGTTTGGTGCATGGCAGTTAAATGGGAAACTCTACAAAACAGCTCTTCCAGATGTTTCCTTTAGTTGTTATTGAACTAGAGAAAGCAAGTTGAGCTTCAGCATGCTGCTTATGAAAATACAGATGCAGAAATAACATTTTTTATCAAGTCAGAATGACCTAAATAAACTGTTCCAGACAATATTCCAGATGCTACTTAAAACTCATTACAATATAAGTCCTTGTCCTCTGTGTACAGATTTATTTAGGGTATATAGCTCTGAAGGAGAGTCTAATTTAATGAATTTTAAAGTTCATATTATTTTGAAAGATTTGTCCCCAACTTTTAGTGATAGTTTTCTTTTATCCTACCCTCCCACCCCCTTCAAATAGGGACTTACGAAGAATATTTAAGCTGGATATTAAATTAAATTACCAAATAATAATTTAATTCATAATTAATAGGAAAGTTGTTCTGTGCTAATTTAGTTACAGTATATTTTTAGATAAATATTGGGAGGTTATTTTGCTAAGTAGGCTCTTTCTTGCTAATTTTCCAGTCTGAACATTTTTTTTTTCACATCAGCAACTTCACAAATAACCTTGAGGGACCCTAATTTCCTTTATCTTTTTTTGACAAATAGCAGTTCTTTCCTACTCCTATATCCCAGTGATTATTCTCAGACAAGAACAGACAACTCTCTGAACAAGATAATAACATGATGTTTCAGGTTGTTGTGTAACCTCATGAGTTTACTTTAAACATTAATAAGTTATTCTATGTTTTAACCTGCTTAAAGCCTACGAATGGAGTTTTCCATTTTTGCATGAATCTAGGGTTAGGTTAGAATATGCTTTTAAGCATATTTGATTTGAACTACAGCATCAAAGGATGCTGATTAGAAAAGGATATGACGAGTAACAATAAACAGAGTACATGTGGTAACAGGAGCTGGAAGCACAAAGTACCTGACTTAAACATAATTCATTCCATATTTCCATTTCATTTATTATATATTCACAACTGGCCTAATTCAGATGTTACCAATCTGAATACTTGCTTTACTTAACTTCAGTAACAGAAGAATTAGTCTTCATTAAGAATGGAATTAGCTGAGTAAGGGTGGAAGGGAAGAATGAAGGAAAGGTCCACAATTAAACGGCTGCTAGGGAGTAAGGATTAAAGCAAAGAACTAGAAAAAAAATATATCCCTGTACATTTTATTTGCCACATAATTTCACCCAAATTCCTCAGCATTCTCCATTTATTCTAATATCTCCCTAAAGTCTGGAAACTTTAAGCCTAACTGATGTAGTTAAGTTAATGTAAAACCAATATATGTTATCAATTTAGTTTCTTATGCCTTTCTTATTTCCTGAATGTAGTTGTAAGTTTGCTTCTCTAGGCTGCTTAATGAGATTATTTAGCTGAAGGTTAAGAATTCTCTAGCAGAGTTATGTCCCTTTCTCTGATTTTGTGACATCCGTCTTATGATGGAATGAAGCTCCTGGAAAATCTTCTTTCTCTCTTTCTCAGAGGAAGCTAGATGATTAGCAGTCACTATATGCCAAAATTAAATCAGTGTCTAGAGCTACTTCTCACTTCTTCACTGAAATTTCTTTTACTATTCCTGGGAAGAGTTCTTATCTCTTGCAGTCTATATTCCCATCACATCTAATCCAAAAGACGTTTGCTTCCACTGACATTTCTTCTTTCTTGATTCTTATCCCTAAATAGACAAAGATGTTTTTCAAGTTTGCAAACTAAATAGCAATTACAACATTTTCTTTGATGCTCTTCCCCTTTTACAGTCTCCATTGAAGTGAGTAGAGGTTGCATACTAGAATGAAGAGAGTCTTTTTCACACTATTTTGTCACCCTCTATATGAGAACCTGGAACTTCTCTTTTTCAGTGTTCCCTGATAAGATGGTTGTAACAGTCATCATTTTTCATGTAGAAGTAAATAATAGCTCCTGAATAAATAAGACATACCGTAACAGAAAAACTGTAGAAGAGGAGCATTGTCCAAATACTGAGGTTTACAGAGAGAAGGTAAATGAGTGTTGGGTTGAACTCTGTTGCCATTGACATTTACAGTAGCTTTACAGCAGCAGTGGAGTGCATATGAGAGCAGACAGTCTGACCCTGAACCCTGGCATCCCAAATATGCAAGTGTAAATGCAAAATTATAGTTAAGTCTCAAATCATTTTTACACTGATTACATTCAAAATGTGTAATTTTTAGTAATAAGATCTTGCAGCTATTTAGCCACTGATCATTTTGCCAGTTTTAATTAATTCCAGTTTCAAAAGACAAAGTTCTGAATATGCATGGAAGAATAGGAAATGAGGCTTGCCTTGGCTTGGTTTACAGCAATAGTTTATATGTCAATGGTTATAGAGAATTAATCCTCCCTCAGAAAGTTTAGAGTACTGTAGGCTGAAAACATGATCCAGAGTAAGGCTGTGTGTTTCCTCTAGAGATGATTGGTACTTCTCATTTTCCTTTGAGGATTCTCTCAGCCTTCCAGGATTAGCCCTTTACTTTGAGCTTCTTCTTATGTATTGTGAATACTCTATTGAGAAATGAAAATAGAGACTGAACACCATACTGTTGGCATTATATCACTTATATTTGATTTTATAATAGTTATCATCTTGCCCATGATGGCTGTGATGGATTACGATTTTCGGTATTGTCTATAGCCCAGTCTGCCAAATAGTGCATGCATGTTTCTCAAAGGTTAGCCCAATAGTTTACAGTTACTCAAAGGAAATTTTATTTCAGGCAACTCGCTCAGTGATCAAAGAAGGAAGACTCTATCTTTACAGGATAATTTCTACAGCTAACAAATACACACTTCTCTTCCAGAAAAGAAAAGAAAAAAAAAAAAAAAAAAAAAAAAAAAAAAAAAAAAAAGAAAAAGGCACTGACTTATTTAAAGCAAAAAATCCTATTCTCTGACCAGGGCAAGGACAGTGATCCTCTGTGTTCCAGGAAAGCAAGATTAGGATATTGATAGAGGTTTCACTGTCTCTGACTTTCTTTAAGGAAAGACTTTTTATCCCTTCACACTGCAAGGACAGTTTTGATAAACACATTGTGAGCTTTCTGAGTATGTGAATTCAGAGGCATCACCCAACATGTTCATTCCTTGCCAGAATGTACTTTTGTAGTTCAGCTATAATGGTAAATTTCATTCCCATGTCTCAAAATACAAAACAAATTACAGAACACTGCATGAGCAGAATTTAAATTAATGGATGAAAGGATACAAATCCCACTTGGTGCCTGGAGAAATGAAATCTCATCTTGAATGTGTTTTGTTTACTATTGCTGTCCTTACATATGTAGTTTTAATAGTGTTTATACTATCTCAGTATACAGGATAATTCTTGCACAGAAAGTGAGATATGGCCTTCCTCTAAGAAGCTCCAAAAACTAAATTGTATAGATTTGTGTGTGTGGCCAGTCTTCGCGAACGAAGATTAGGGAAAGGTCTTTTGACCTTTCAAGCCTGCTCAATGGATTTTTTAGGTGAGACACAGCCTGCGCTGAACTGAGCCCACCCTTTAATCCTAAG
>JAWWLV010000001.1:95163277-95188101 GCA_035041135.1 Platyrinchus mystaceus
AATTGTTTTATCTTTTGTAATTTAATATTTTTTCCTAAATGAAATTCATGATATGGTTTGTTATAACACTTGATACTTGGAGCACAACCAATTAAGTCCATGGCATTTTGTAAGATTAATGGCTATTTTTTTCCTATGACTTTTTATTTACTTAATATTTATTTACTTAATGCTTCTTAAAAAAAAAAACCAACAAAAACAACCAACTAACAACAAAAAAACAACCAACCAACCAACCAAAAAAACACACAAAATAACCCCCTACAACAATAAATCAGTTAAATATAAATTGGAAAAAAAATAAATTGGGAAAAAAAAAAAAAAACAAAACCAAAAACAATTGAGGATTCTGCAATTGACATTATCCAAGAAATGGGGGTAACATCATATTCATCTGTCAATAATATTCATCTGTCAATATAATACTTTTAGGAGTATAGCTCATACCATTATCAGTACCACTTTGGAAACCATCAATAGAACAATGCCGTAAATTCTGTCACAGCCATGCAAAAATTACAACTGACATGACGATTTTTCAAACCATAGTTATTGATTTTCCTTTTGTCAGAAATAGTTTCTAGTTCTAAAACAGATTACCTGGTCAAAATCATATAAAGATAGAAAACAGCCAAAAAAAAAAGAAAAAAAAAAGAAAAAAATAAACATTACAGTGATAAGGAAACTCATATTAGACACCATAGAAACTTTGAGTTTCATGCTTTGCCAGATTTAAATGAAGCCTAGACTTCTAGTATAGTGGAAGGGTTCCCCTGATTTTGACCAGAATTCCCATAATGAGATCAGAAAAAATTTCTAATAAATGCTACAGATATGGCAAACCAAAAAGTATGTTCTTCGTCCTGAGCTGCTGCCAAGAATGCGGTCTGAGTCACCACCTCCTATGTTCCATCTCAGTGTTTTTAGCAAAGGCTATAACTTTGGAGGCAGTAGGACTTCTAAGATACCCTTTAGACTCGGTATATACAATATTCACTCTCTTTTCAACTCGTTTTTTAAGGAATTCCTAGAAAGAACACCTGGGAAACACTAAGTCAAGGCTGTCTAATCTGCTTTCCATGTAAGACATGAAATTCAACTAGATTTTTGAGAAAACCTGTACAGGTCACTGACTGAAAAGTCCAGTCAAGTCTTTCAAATGAAAGTCTGGATCAGGGAATATTCTCCTCACACAGAATTATAGACCTGAAAGTAACCTTCTTCCAGCTTCCTTGTTAGTGGGACTTAAAATTGGCCAGACTGTTCCACTCTGAAGGAAATGTTAAATAATTTTACTAATTTGCAGCCCTGAGTGAATAGATACACCAAGAGTCAGCCTTGGAGCCCAACGATGCTGCATTAGTGGGAATAGTTAAAGTGAAAAATGCCAGTCTCAACCCAGAGAGACCCTGATCAATCTCAGGGATGGGTAGCAAAAACTATTGAACTGCAGTTCAACAAGAAGTGAGGTGTTCTTAATAACTCTGGGGAAGCCATGCAGAGACTAGAATCTCTTCCTCTGGCCTAGGCTGCTGGAAGTAGGATGTGGAGTGTCCAAGACTCAGTTATTGAGGTGGTCAAGAACCTGAGCACATGACCTTAAAGGAGACGATTACTTTGCTCAGTGAGTAGAAGCTAGGGGGGCAATTCAAAACCTACATAAATGTTCTTGAAGAAATTCATATGATGAAGCCAAACTGTTCTTGTTATTGACAAGCAGAACAGAAAGGGGCAATGTTGTGTTTGTGTTGTTTAAACTTGACCTTAGAAAGCAAAAAATTCTTTACTGGCAAGTGAGTGCAGAAGTGCTGAAGCAGGTTACACAGGGAGATTGTGGAGATTTGCATCATTCAAAGTTTTCAAATCCTAGCTAGAAAGTCTTGACTATAAATACCCAGCTAAAAAGTCTAGTAAAAAATGTAGTCTTGGGTAAATTTTTCCCTAGTTGAACTGATGTTGAGTGGTGATCATGGGTGACAGTCCTGCTTCAAGCAGAAAGTAGGACTTGGATATATCCTTAAGTCCCTTTTAGTGATTATTTATAGGCTTCTATTATTCTATGATTCTCTTATTTGCTGTTGTTTTTTTGCAAAAATATTATTTCATTGTAATGTAATCTTTCACCATCAATAGTTACACCTCCATCTTCATGAAGGGAAATGTATGGTGCTCCTCATAAGGGGAGAAAGAGCATAAGAGAGAATTAAGGATAAAAAACACAAGTCCTTCACAGGTTGACAAAATATTCTGTAAGTTATTGCTTGGAGAAAAAAAAAGAGCACAGGTGACAGAAAAACATTGTCCAGAGGAATTCCGTATTGATTAGCCTAATACCAGGGTAACTGAACAGTCCTTTAGAAATTCCTATTAAAAAATAATGAAAATTAAAAATTACAATTAATGCTTTTCAGAAACATTTGATGAAAATTAAGCCTCATCAAATACACTTGTTATATATTTATTTGTTTCTGGACAGATTATAAGTGTATAATAAAGTGTGCCAACATAAAATGTATCTAATTAGAAATAAGACATTTTGTATGTGTCTATTCAATAGAGTTAATCAGTACTTTTATATAAAAAATAGGCTAACTGACAGATCTCCAAATACAGTAACACTGTATACAAACACACAATACAAACACAAATACAGTAACAAAGCTGTAACACTGCTTTTTTATCTTTCCCCATATTTTCACTGCCACCTAGTTTATAAAATGCCTTTGCAATAAAATTTTCATGTGACAGACAATTATAGGCTAGTAAATAAAAAGTAGGTATTAATTTTATACAGTGTTCCAAACTATTATGATAAATAAGCACTGTTGAGCCAAACATATTTTAGTGGAATAATCTTGATAAAATTTTTGGTAGAAAAATCATAAGTAATGTTTTTAGGACAGGGAACTTAAGGTCAGGTTAGCAATGGCTCAGAGAAGACTTTGAGGGTGTTCATAAATGACTGCTTTCACACAAATTCTCCATGCAGTGTTATACCTGGTATAAAGATTACAATAATCCTTCAGATAATAACTTTTAAAAAATCAAGAGGAAGAGAAACTGGTAAGCTTGTTGCTACAATATTATGTCTGATTTAGATGACCAAACTTCAAGAAGAAATACAGAAGACATCAATGAAAGAAACAGGAAAAGTATTTAAATACCAGGAGAAGACCTTAGCTCTGAAACTTGAAGGCTTCAGTCTGGTCATTTTGTCAAAGAAAAGTAAGGAAAAAAACATAGAACTTGGTCACTATGCACTATGCATTAGGAATCACAGACTTTTTCTTTAGTCTTGCAGATAAAAGGATGACATGATCCAGTGTCTTGAATTTGAGGAGAGATAAAATCAAGCTTTAAATAAGATATGATTTCCCAGCAGTGAAGATAATTAAACATTGAAACCCTCACCACAGGTGATGGTGGATAAGTCAAGAACTGGAATTTAAAATGAGATCAGATAGCTTTGAAAAAAACATAATTTTGAATCATTCTGTAATCTGCATACACAGAAGGTAACTATTGTGATCATAGATTCACTTTTGACATTGTTGTCTGAAATCAGGTTTGATATGAAAGGAACAGAATTTTATAATTAAATATATTGGAAAGGCATTAGATCACCAATATTTAACTGCATGCAGTGATCTCTTCTAATGTGATCCAAGAAGAGAGTGTCTACTGGTGTTATATATAAAATCTATTAAGTTAGCCTAATATCTTGTCCTTAAATGGAAAATCACGATTTGTTTTTGCTGAGAGCTTGTTCATAAGCTGAGCAGTTTTATAAACTCCTCAAAGAATGAAAGTTCTATACAGCTAAAGTAGATGGTATGTGTGTTCTCTAATAGTAAGAAAAGACAGTTCAGTGACTACATATGTCAACAAAAAAAAGGGTATGAAAATAATCAAGATTATCTTAGATTTATGAAAAAAAATAGGGAAAAAAAAGAAAAATTTTCTATGTTTCATTGAAAACATCTGGTTGAATGTACAGACTAAACACAGATATGATGCAAATAAAGTGAGAAGAATCAGTATGCCCTGTGGTAGGTCAGATTCATCTTATCCTTTGCAGCAAAATGTAATCATATGGAGATGACTTCCTGAGCTAATTGCTGCTCAGGGAAATGAATCATGTTTTTTCTTCAAGGGTTCATAAAAAGCCATGAAGATAAAATACAAGGCCATTTTTCAAAAAGTCAGTCTTTTGCCCAGCTCAGTCTAGATGTTAAACACTTCTGGAGACCATGTCTGAGTCATAAGGTTTTGGTCATCCTTATACAAGTTTCAGGGCATATTTGGTATCCCAAGATTTGAATTGATTTTCTAATGGTGGCATATACTGTGTGTGCTTCACATACAAACCAATCTAAGGGCTGGGGAGAGGGGAGCCTAGAAAGAAAGTTACTGTTTTTGTAAATAGAATTCTGTGTACTTAAGTTTGACAAGTTACTGTAGGATAAAATAAGACTGGCTTTAACATACTAATGTCTGCACCATCAAGCCATAGTTCTCAATTTTGCGAATTGCTAGGGCCATGTTTGTAGTCTAAACTCCATGCTTTTGTAACTAGATTTCTGAAGGAATCCAAATCAAATTGGGTGTCTCCTACATGGATGTTGCTATCTCATTTCCTTTGAATGAAACACTTTCTCTTGCTGTGTTAGGAAGCTTCTTATAAACTTACGTTAGTTTCCTAAAAGACAAGGAAGTTTTTCATTTGCTTAGAAGAAAATATAGTGCAGAGCGTTTTTTTCCAAAAAATTTTCTTGAACAATATTGTATATAGAGTCTGAACCATTATACTAACGTGTGTTCTTTTACTCTTTCATAATGTTAAGGATGTGTGTATCTCAGGAACTACAGGATGCACAATTATTTTGATTTAGAGAAAAAATAGAAAATAATTTACAGACCTACATTTCAACTTCACAGTTGCTCCCATTTTGTCAAGAAATTCTGATTAGTAAATCTATTATAAAGAGAAAGATTGTTATTTAGTCATGGTCCTGTGGAATGAAGAATTTGTGTTCATCACCCAATGAAATAAAGTTTTCATCTAGATAGTAGTGAAAGAACATACACAGGTAAACAGAAAAAAAAATTACTTTTTTTATTGAGCAGCATGATTAGTAAAAAAAAATTAACAAGCCATAGCTTACGTCGTTGTCCTGAGAGTGTTGCTATTCCCATACGTTGAAGGCTATACTACTGTCTGCTAATATGCAAATGCTGCTAATCCTTTTCTTTGACATCATGTTTAGGGACTTAAAAAAAAAAAAAATTCTAATAGTACTTAAAAGTGTAATCTATATATAACCTGGATCTTCAGATGACAGAAGGCAGACCTGAGATACTTGACTGTGTCTCAGAATGTGTCCCAGGGTTTACCACATGATAACTTATGAACCCGATGATCTTTCCAGAGCCTTTCTAGCTCTATTCTCTTTGATTTTATGGTTTATGTATTATCACAGTGCCTTGCTAATATAAGAACACATTCAGAAAGATAAACAATCCCTTCCTGGACAGCACGCAGCCTGATTAAATCAGGGAAACTGAATGATCAAATGACCTGTGTAGTGATATAAAGTACATCAGCAGATAGTTATAAAATGAACCCCAGACTATGCATTATGTTTACATGATCTCATATTGCTTAAGCTCTGCTACCAAATAAGCTGTAGGACAGTCTTTATTTTGTCATTTATTCTGCTTGTAATCTTTTTCTGCAATTAATTAACGTTCTTATCTGACCATATTAGAATAGTTTTGGTGCAAATAAATATTATTGCTTTCCTGTACTTTTCTTTTGTTTAATCTATCTTATTCCATGAAAATGAATCTTATCCTAAAGCAATGTGTAACAACCAAATCCTTATTGTAGCAAGTTGGAACATGATAAATGTTTTATACTTCTCCTAATCTCACATGTAATTCTGGAAGTTTCTGCATAAGCCCCACTCATGAGGGAGGGAAAAGGCCTGTGGTGGGTCAAACTTTGCTGGCTTGCTGGACTTCCAGGTGTTCACTGACCCTTGCTCACTCCCCTTCCTAAGCAGGACAAGGCAAGAAAATAAAATTAAAGAGCTCATGGGTTGACGTAAGGACAGGAAAATTGCCGTCATGGGCAAAACAAACTTGTCTTGGAGTGGGAAATAAAAACTAAATTGCAAATACCTTCACTCCACTCCCATCTTCTTCCCAGGTCTATCTCTTACTCCCTCATCTCTAGTGACAGAAGGGGAGCGGGGAAAGGTTTTGCTTTCAGGTCACAGCACTTCACTGCCACAACTCCTGCACACTGATTTCTGCTCCATAGGACACAGTACTTCATAAAGTTTCCAATGTACGTCCTTTCCATGGGATATGGTTCTACAGGAAGTTCTTTGGAGAGGGTCCTTTCTACAGGAAAGGAACAGGTCCTTCAGAAACAGGTTACTTCAGTGTGGCTCCCCAATGGGCCACAGTTCCTGCCAAAACCTGCCCCTGCATGGGCTTTTTATGTGGATGTCTGCTCTGGTGTGGTCCTTCATGGAATACAGGATGACAACCTCCTTCACCATGGTTTTCTCCCTGGGCTGCACAGGAATGTTTGTTCTGGTGCCTGAAGCATCTCCTCTCCTTCTTTTCTGACCCAAGTTTCTGCTGGGCTGTTTCTCTTACATTTTTAAATCTCTTGCACAGCTACTGCACAGCATTTTCTATCCTTTCTTAGATATGTTATCAGAAAAGTGCCACCAGAATTGATGATGGGATCAGCTTTGCCCAGTGGTGCCTCTGTTTTGGAGCCAGCTGGAGTGGTCTGTGCCCAACATGGGGATAGCTCATTCTCTCTTCTCGCAAAGGACACACCTGCAGCACTCCTCTACCAAAACTTTGCCATGTAAAGCCAGTACAGGAATGAACTAAATGTTTTGTACTGATAAACATTAGTGACGTATCCTGGAAAAGATGAAGATGATAAGAATAGAGTACTAAGAAGCAAAACTATGTAGAAGTTCTGCTACCTCACTGCATTCTTCATAGTTCAGTTCCTCATTAAAGAATTCTGAAAATATTTCCACAGTCTGGCTTAGTTCTGCTGTCACTGAGATGATTTCTATAACTTGCTCAAGTTTGTGCATGTCTTGTGTTGAAGAAGTCCAGAATCATTGGGAAAGTTTCACTTTGCATCCCTTGCATAAAGGTCCCAAGACTCTGCCTTTGTTCAGATAAAGCCTAAGGAGTGAAAAGCTTTCATAAATTCTCATGGTTTAGGTATTGGTATGAATTTCCTAGAGAAATAAATGCTATCAGAAATTATTTTCAGGGCAGAATTTTAATTTCAAAATATATGTATTAATAAATAAATGCTGTTAATAAATGTTAGAGCTCAGTTATTCACAGTGTTGTGACATATTCCTTTATCAAATAGTTATTATAATAAAGTGTGATACATTTTTAGACACTGTTTAGGTGAGTACCAAAACTGTTTTGTCCAGAGGAGCTGGACAAAAAGTAGTTTTGGAAAATGTGATTAGATCTTGATCAACAAAAGCGGTATTTTGCAAAAGATTTCAGATTACTGAGGGGGAGGAGGGGAAAAAATTAAAAAAGAAATATTAATGAAATAACTGGCTAAAGGAGTGAAAGATAGATGGTGTTTATAATGTCTTAAATTCAGTGATTCAGTGATGACACTTGCAGCTAACACTACAAGAAAGGAAAAAGTTTGCAAGGTCACCTATACCAAGGGAGCCGCATTTCAACTGGAATCAGTGCACAGAAGGCTTACAGAATAATAAGGATAATGGAGAGTTTATCTTGCTGGAAGAAATAAAATCTTTGGCTCATTAAACCTGGAAAATTAAGGTCTAAGTCTAATATGACTGTTCAATCTAAATGTATGTTGGAGGGGGGGAGAGACTGGAGGAGGAGAAAATATAAACACCATGAAGATATGTGAGCTATTTAAACTACAAGTAATAAGAACAAATGGGTATCAACTGCCCATGAATAAACTTAGAATAGAAATTAAATGCCTTATTTGCTATCAGAAAAGATATGGAAGTTTTCTAATGGATGGAGATTTGTTCAACTACTGTTCGGAAGCTTGCTTAGTTTATAAATGGCATTGTATAATATGCTTGCCCATCAAAGCAGAGGACTGCAGTTTGCATCTCAGGAAGACTTTTTCAGTTAAACATCCCAATCCCTTAACAGGAGAGCATGTCACAGTTCCGTAATCTCATTCCCACTCCCAGTATATAGTAAAAGGTTTGGACTTCACTCCCTTTCCCAAAGCATGTATACATTTCTTTGGAGAGAGTAAATAATGTGCATCACAAGTACTATAATTCATTCATAATATTTCTGTCTGAGTTATTTTTCTTAAATATGACTGAGGTTCATGCTGTATAGAGTTTTTCCTTGCATCTTTTACATCCAAACTTGTGTAGGTAAGCTGCCTTTAACTTTGTGTAGGCTAAGTTATTCTTTTGCAGCTCAGTGCAAAACCTAGCACAATACTTATCACAAATTCAAAAATTCAGCAAAGAATTAACAAATTCACAGTCTGTATGTAAAATATGAAGTAAAATTGAAATCACGTTAATCAGCTTGTAAATCGATTGTGGAAAACCCGTAAAATTACTCCCAAGACTAGAACATAGTTTTGTGTTTTATGTGTAAGGATTGGTTCTCAAATTGTACATACACTCATTATAATGGGATTAAATTCAACAAGTTGAAATGCTGGATTGTGCACCAAGGATGGAGTAATGGTGGGCACAAGTACAATTAGAGAGAGGATTGCCTGGTGAACAGCCCCGCAGAAAGGGATCTGGAGTGCTGGTCAACAGCGGGCTCAACAGCAGTCAGCAGGGTGCCCTGGCAGCCAAGGCAAACCCCATCCTTGGATGCATCAAACACAAAATAAACGTCTGGTCAAAAAAGGTGATTATCCTGCTGTATTCAGCATTAAAGCAGCCTAACCCTAAATGCTCTGTGTAGTTCTGGGACCCATAGTGTTGAGAAGGATGTTAAGGTTTTTAAATGCATCCAGAGGAGGGCAACAAAGCTGGTGAAAGGGCTGAAAGAAACATCCTGTTAGGAGTGGCTGAGGGTTTTGGGTTTGTCTAGTTTTGAGAGGAGGAGGCTGAGGGGTGACCTCATTGCTCTCTACAGCTACTAGAGGAGGAGAAGTGGAGAGGGAAGTGCTGGTCTTTTCTCCCTAGGATCCAGTAACAGGACACATGGGAATGGTTCAAAGATGAGTTAGGAGAGGTTTAGACCAAACATTTCTTTACCAGAAGGGTGGTCAAACCCTGGAACAAGCTTTTGAAAAAGGTGGTAAATGCCCCAAGCTTGTAAGTGTTTAAGAGGTGCTTGGACAATTCCCTTAACAACATGATTTAACTTAATCAGCGCTTGGTCCCTTCCACCTGGGAAATAAACACTTCTCATCTAAATCAATTTAGCATTACATAAATGAAAGGATTTATTATAACAAAACAGACACTTCAATTTGCTTTTTTAAAAATAACACATGTAAACCAAAGCAGAGCATTATAACTGACCAGAAACTGAATGTTTTTCAGTGTTGACAAATATCAATAGTAGACCCATCAAAAATAAGTCTCTCAAGAATGTTTGCATAAACTAACAATTACAATGTAGCTAGAATATGAAATATTTGTCATGGTTTGCTCTATTACCTTCCAGCAACAGATTGCAGTTCTTGAAAGGATTATGCAAATTTATTTAATCTTTATCCTCCCCTACTTTTAGATTAACAATAAAAATAATGAAAGGGAGTAACTGCCTGTTTATAGTATATGAACAATATAAGGCAACTTGGCTCTAATAAAAAAATATATAAATCTGATTTTTAGGAGTATAAGTAGTTTTCATAATACTAATAATAGCTTAATTTCACATAGAAGCTTAAAATAATTTCATGTTTCTCTTCAATTACAGTCAAAATTCTACTTTCTTAAAGTATTCATGTAGCAAGCAAAGAAAATTATTCATCATAAGCATTACAAAGGCAAGACAGCATCATAACTGTGGAATAAGCCTGAAGTAAACTGAGTGCTTAAAACCAAATTTACTTATCATGCATTTATACATTTAATTTTATTGTTGGAGCAAGTCCAGGGGAGGGCCACGAAGCTGATAAGAGGTCTGGAACACCTGCCCTACAAAGAGAGGCTGAGAAAGTTGGGGTTGTTCAGCCTGGAGGAGAGAAGGCTGCATTGGGACCTCATAGCAACCTTACACTATCTAAAGGGGCCCTACAGGGAAGCCAGAGAGGGACTCTTTGTCAGGAACTGTAGTGATGAGACAAGGAGTAATGGGTACAAACTGAAAGAGGGGAAATCTAAGTTAGATATTAGGAAGAAATTCTTCACTGTGTGGGTGGTGAGACACTGGAACAGGTTGCCCAGGGAGGTTGTGGATGCCCTATCCCTGGCAGTGTTCAAAGCTGGATTGGATAAGGCCTTGAGTAATCTGATCTAGTGGGAAGTGTCCCTGCCCATGGCAGGGGGTGTTGGGACTGGATGATCTTTAAGGTCTCTTCCAACCCCTTAATGTAGAATGATTCTATGATTCATTCTATATACACTTGTAATTTTATTTGAAAGTAATTATCAGCTTTTTAACCATGAGCTAATTTAGATCTATGAGGCAACTTTTACGATGCTTTTTTTCAATCCTCAATGGATATTTTCTTCTAGTCTAGAAGTTACAGAATTTCAGAAGACTTTTCTTATGGAGTAAATACTAATACAGGAAGAGAGAAACTGAAGACTACAAATCCTGCATACCTTTTGCCTTTCAGTGTAAAACTCCATAGTCTTGTTTTAGGGGAGAGGGGATTCAGCAATTAGTATTTCTCTAGTTCCTAGAAGAAGCAATCATGACCTCGGGATAGACATTCATTTCCCCTACCTGAGCATCTCTAGCCATTGAAATAGAGATTCTTTTACTTCTCTTTTCTGCAGTCATGAAAATTAAATTCTGAATAAATGGTTCATGGGGACATACAGTAGGACAAATTATTCATGAGTTTTGTTGCTTGGGGACTGGATTATATATATATATTTATATATTAGCCTTTATTAAAGCAATCTAAATGTTTAAATTTTCTTTTTCCTTTTAAGGACAGGGTCTATCAAATCTGCTACTGACTTTGCAGCAGAACTGAAAAGTGACAGAAAAGTCATTACTAAGAGGAAAAAAATTCATTACAAGCAAATAGAAATGTTATCACCGAGGTAATATAATAAAGAAGGTAATCTTTTACAAGCCTTAACAAACAACTTTTAATATAACCAAACACTTGATTTTACATTCTCTGAGATTCTCCTGTTTGTTCAACAACTAACTTTTTATTGCATGTGAACTATAATTAAAGCTAGCAAGCTGGCTGCTGTGCAAAGAACAAGTGTGTTTGCCACAGGAAGCTTCGAATGGTGATGTGAAGAATATATCATAAAAATATGCATAATGATGATTATTCTGTAACGTCCTGTTTTGAGCCATCAGTCTTTGATTAGCCCAACTTTTCATATGAATGTAAATTTTGAAAACCTCAATAATCCAAAAATTAAGCTCATTTTCTTGTTTTAGTGTTTGAAAGAGCAATTGAGTAAAATTATACTTTATTTTTATAAATTTTGATTATAAAATTATTTGTTTCAAATTTTCATTATATAATTATTTGTTTCAAATTTTCTTATAGCTCAACTTTAATCAGACTCACAAACTTATGAATTCTGCTACAGACACTACAAATTCAAATACAGCAAAAGTAATAAGTTTCTTGCCTTACAAGTGAAGTACTAAAGTTATTTATATATATTTTTATATGTATATATATTTATATATGTTAATCTTTTTGATGTCAGAATTCTGCTTTCAAAGAAAATCTCTTAACTGCTTCCACTCTTCATGGCTGAAATCACATTAAAAGATCTCCAAAAAGCACCATTTAATGCTCCAATTGGTAAAGGACATCCAGTCCATGGAATCAGACCAGAGATACCACAAAATAACTGCTATGAAATGTCTGTAGTGTGTCAGTCTGCAGCATCACCACAATTGCCTCAAAACACAAACTGTCTGCATTCTGCAAGACTTTGTCACTGGTTAGTCAGTCTCAGAATATCTTGCTCTGACCAGGAATGCAATGTCCTGATAGAACCTTTCCTTTTGCTGCTTGCAGAAGACCACAGTAGCTATCTGCTTCTCTGACAGGATTAATACAATCAATTCAAGGTCTTCTGTGCAGTAACTTGAAGCGGTATAAGAAACTACTTTTCTACTTTATAAAAAAAAATTGAGTTAGTTCAGACATTTTATCTAAAGATCTAAAAACAGCACTGAAAGTGTGGGGGGTTTGTTATATTTCAGTTCATCTTTGCATACTGACACATATATTTGGGTTTCGATTTATTTTCAGCATCTTGCTGGAATTTATAACACACAATTAGAGTTAATCTTCCCTTCAAACCTTGGAGTGTTAGTCAGGGCTTCCTTTACTCTGTAATACTTCTCTTAGAGTAAATTTTACTGTTGTTGATCAATGAGCAACTGATCGTAATTCTTTACAGTAACAGAAATGACCTTCTTCTTTCTGAGGGGACGTATACTCATGTTCTCCACTTCCCAAGAAAATGCTTCATGTATTGTAGTCAGGATGTAATTTATAGGTGATACTGGACCATTTCTGTCAATCTTTTGTAGCCAATGTTTTGTGGTTTTTTATTTTTTAATTTTCTGATACTATGAGTAGGTAAGTTTCAGATAGCAGTTTTCAGCTTCGGTAGTTAACATTGTTTATGCCTGTTTCTGAAATATTCATGGTGCCCTTAGTGATATTTAAGAAGCCAATGTTTGGTCTTAGGTGTTGTGGTTTTGGCTGGGATAGAGGAGTTACTTTTCTTCATTTAGCCTATGTGGTGCTATGTTTTGGATTTGTCAAGAAAACAGTGTTGATAGCTCAAGCAGGCTTTCATAAGCTAATTATTTAGTTCTTACAGAGCATCAAGGCTCTTCCTGCTTCTCATGCTGCCTCACCACTGAGCAGGCTGGGGTGCACAGGGAGTTGGGAAGCAACAGAGTTGGGACAGCTGACCCCAACTGCCCAAAGGGATATCCCAAACCATGTGGCATCAAGGGCAGTATATAAAGCTGGGGGAAGAAGGAGGAAGGAGGATGTTCAGAGTGATGATGTTTCCAAGTAACCTTTACACATGATAGAGCCTGGATTTCCTGAAGATGGCTGAACACCACCCTGCCCATGGGAAGGGGTGAATAAATTCCTTGTATTATTTTGCTTGCCTGCACAGCATTTGTTAATTTGTTAAATTGTCTTTATCTCCACCCATGAGTTTTTATACTTTTACCCTTTGGATTCTCTCCCTTATCCCACTGGGGAAGTGAACAACTGGATGTGTGGTGATGACCTACCTATGAGGCCTAGACATTAAGCTATTGTATTCCTTAGTGTTCAGTAAAGAGGTTTACTGTACAATGCCCAGCATGACTTTAAGTTTTTGTCTTTGGTGTGTTCTTTTGTTTTTGATTTGTTTGTTTGTTTGTGTTTTTGTGATTTTTTTTTTTTTGTTTTTTTGTGGGTTTTTTTGGGGAGGGTTGTTGTTTTTGTTTTTGAGAACAGATATCAAGGGAAGCACAAAATTGCAACTGCAGGAACAGATGGTCACATGATGAAAAGTAGTTACTGAAACCTAATATAATACCAAGTACATTTTAAATGTAAATCCTGATTGTGTTAAATAGTGGTGCCAGCTGTTTCAGCCTGCAGACTGCACTTACTGGTGTACCCTGGGAATCAGCAGGTGCTACTTGCTCTGTTAGTATCAAATGATGAACAGATAGTTTTAAATGTACATTTCAGATGTCTATAGCTCTGGGACTAGCAAGGTATTAAAAAAAGAAGTATGAAAACCTGAAGAGGGAGATGCGTTAATGGAAAGTTTTAGTTTAACTAAATTAAAAAAAAAGAATTTAGAGTTCAATTCCTTTCCCATTTATCTTCTCCCAACACTTTCTACTGCACAATTGTCTGTGCAGGTTTTTACGTAGAAATATGTAACACTTTTTGCAATAATCAAATGTGAAATGATACGTTGCTATTTTTCCTATAAAACCCACAATCACAACTACCATTGTTCTACAAGTTCCGCTGTGGTGGGTTGATCCTGAGTAGATGTCAGGTACCCATCATTCACCTCCACAACTGGACAGAGGAGAGAAAATATAATGAAAGGCTCATGAGTTGAGATAAGGACATGGAGAAATCATAAATCGATTACTATCACAGGCAAAACAGGTTCATCTTGGGGATATTAATTGAATTTATTATCAATCAGAATTGGACAGGGTAATAAGAAGCAAAACAAATCTGTAAAACACCTTCCTCCAACCTCTCCCTCCTTCCCAGGCTCTATTTCCTCCCCTCCAGCAGTGCAGGGAGATTCTAAACAACAGTGTTGAGATTTTACTTGGAGTTTTTTAAATCCTATCTTGTATGTCTCACGTTTTTCTCAGGAATTGTGAACAATTCATTAGAATGTAAGTAGAGGTATCAGAAAGTGAAAATTCTGTCTTGATGAATGCTACAGAATAGTAATAAACTTTTCAATGAAGAATGAAATTCCATATATGTTTCCTCTTCCAGAAAGAAATATGGATTTCTTAAATGTAACCTCTGTTTTATGGAATGACTGTTTTTATCCAGGGAAACAAAAGAAAAATTATGGCTAAGAAACTTACCCCTTCACAGCAACCCTTTTGGGATGCATGGGGGAAAAAATCCCAGAACACAAATGCAACCCCTTTCTCATTGTTTAAGGAGCTTGCCTAGTGTCATAACAGTTTTCTCTCATTCTTTATGACTCCAGTGCTCTTGTCAATCACATTTGAGCACACTACAATAGTGTCAGCTTTTATTTTTAGAACCTTCATGCCCTGAAGTAGTGAATGCTCCAAATATTGCATGCAATTCTCTGGTGACACTGTTGTGAGAATCTAAAAAACAGATCAACCTTGGATCCTTCTGGAGGTGACAAGGAGTTTTTAGTAGTAGTATGTGTTTCTACCTAGGTCTGAGTGTTTTCTTATTTGTCTGTTTATTCTTTCCCATAAGTAAATATGGAAAAATATCTTTTTTGAGGGATAGAAGATATTTTTAAATATAGATTGAATTTGACTAAAATAGGTTCAGTTAAAATAAAAATAATAAAAATCTCAATACATGTCCACTGAAGGAAATGTTCCAGAAATATAGAATCAGTGTGACACCCAAAGGAAAATTAACATTTTTCTTGTCATAGAAATAATTAATTTAACAATAAAAAAAATGGAAAAGCAGAAAAATATCATCACTACCATTATGAAAAAAATCAGAAATATCACTTCATTTCGTCAGTGATGCGTGACATCGAGACAGCATGTGTAAAAATGCTTTGTAAAGATTTGTGTGTGTGTGTCTGTTTGTTTGTTTGTTCAAGCTCTTGGAAGTACATTTGCTATGACCAGAACTATTTTCTGTGATTTGACCATTACCTTAATAAATCCAATGTTTGCTCAACTTTACAACAAGCAATTTTTCTGCACAATGAAAAAAGCATTTTCTCAACAGATACTGCCCATCCATATTTGGAACTATTACATTTGTTGGTTCTTTGTTTAGAATTAGCAAATCCTTAGCTCAAGTCAAAAAAAGAAAGATTGTATAAAAAGAGATTGACTTATTTTCTTTTTACAAAAAAAAATGTTATGTCATAAACGTAACAGTAGAACCGCTTTTTCTTCTTCCTCTTTCCTACACTGCAAACTATGGTTGTTATCCTTCCTTTTTTTCAAGAACAGGACTGTCTTCCCTACAGAGAAAAAAAGAGTCACAACCTACTGGTAGTCCTGCTGTCTAGAGTCTCTATTAAAAGTTGACACAGGTCTTTTAGGAACACTGAATGGTTTGATGCAGAAGGTTCGTGAAACTTGTTTTTAAACAGCTGATGCCAGATTGGGAAAGATAGTATTGTTTTACTGGTATAGATAATTCAATTTTATTTCCACTACACAAGTAATTTTTTTCCCCAAAGAAATCCAGACCAAAGAAAAACAAAACAAACAAACAAACAAACAACAAAACAAAACAAAAAACCAAACAAACAAAAAAAGAAGACAAAATCAAACCCTGGAACATTTCTGTCTCCATATTTTAGGATGAACATGTCTGCACCATTGTTTTCTTTCCTTTTTTCATGCATTTATGAAGTGAATTTCTAATTGAAATGCATTTAAGGTATATATTCAAGCTCAAACATCGTTCTGAAGTAAAATACATGCTATAGATTGTATTAAATGCCTTTAAACTCAATAGAAAAACCACCTAGGAATCACTATTTTCATTTACCCCATGATTCCATGACCTCATTTTGTCAAAACTCGTAACTACAGCAGTATGGTATGTAGAAAATCAAAACAGGATCTCTGTAACTTCTTATTTTCATTGGCATCTTTCCAATATGGTTATTTTGTTTACTTTCTTCTTATTATTTTAAATTATTTACTAGTTTTATCTCTGATTCTTGTGTTTCATTTTGATGGCTAGATACCTGAATGAAATTTCTCTCTAAGACAATTCTCATTTTTGTTGTAAATATTGTCAAAAATTAGTATTAAATTTTACATGGTGTTCTTCTCCCCCCTTGAGTGAAAACTTAAAAGAACCCATTTTTAATTTTGAATATTTTGTAATTTTTTTTTAGTTATCATCACTTTCTTGTTCTCATGTCACTTTTCTTCCTTTCTTCTTCCTCCTACGTTGTGAGCAAATTTAGTATAAAAGCTGAAATGGAACGCTATTATAAAATAAAGTTACCATGGCAGCAAAAAGTAATTTCAGTTTATCACCTACAGCAAAAATAAAAGGTAAGTTGTGCAGGATTCTTATCAACTACAGAGAAGGTAATCAGACAAAATCAATCTGCATCAATAATGAATGAGCTGCTCACACAAAGACCAATCTATGTGGTGAAGAAACCATCCTATTATATCCTGGGAAACTAGAAGTTGTTTGAAATAGTAGAAAAGGTACTGCAGAACTTGCAGATAAAGCATTCTTATTTTTAATATCTGATATTAAAAGTAAAAGTTTGTTGATGCTTTCTTGAAATCATAATTGTATAATAAACTTGCTGACACAACTTAGGGGGAGTATGATATTTGTTATATGCTAATTTATCAATCAAGATATTGAAAGGTTATTTTTTTTCTGCTCTTAATAGTTTACATGTATAGCATCAATGACTGAAGATATATTTGGAACAAAACAACATAACAGGCTTTTGGTTTTAATATACTCTAAAAATGTCTATTCTGCTCACAGAATTATTTTCTGAAATTCAGGTATTATATTCCAGCCTAGAGGTATCATGCAAGCAAAGATAAATAATGAGATATTACTGGGCAATTACTGGTACATTTTGAGAGCCAGGTGGATTAATATAGGCTTATAAATGGATGATGAACTTGCTGTGAAAAAAAAACATACATGGGGGTTTTTTATTATCATTATTTTAATAAAATATATGTATAGATATATATATTATCAATCTCTTCTGGAACTTCAGACTGTGATAGTGACATAGAAACTGTAATATGTCTTCAGTGGTCAGACACCCCATATAGAGGTGACACTTTTAATGAATGTCAATTTTGAAAGGAATCACTGGATTTAATCCATTTTTGCCAATTGCAGAAATTTGAGAGCGCAGGAATTATTGTGTTGGATTCCCTATGTATAGAATTTCATCTTTGATGATCTGTGGGGTGTGAATCAGGCCCCACTACTGTCATTAAGAAGTTTTAAAACAGATGTGTAATGACTGAATATGCATTACTTAAAACTGCATACATATGTCTTTGCTATATAAAGCCAAAACAAAATCATGCATGGCTTTTGTTCATAGTCCAGAAATGTTCAAGGAAAGGAGATTTAATTATTCAACATCTTCATGCTAGAGTTCTATGTAAAAGTGATGGTCAGGTAATTATTCTCTTTGAGAATGTGAGCAGAAAAATGGTTGTTCAGGCCATCCTTAATTTGCTTTCCAAACAAAACATATTTTCATTTGGAAATTTAAACTGTTTCACCTACACAGCTGCTTTCACAGCAGCTCTCACACCATCAGAATTAGGGAGAAAATCAGAAGGGCAAAAGCTGGAAAACTTGTGGGTTGAGATAAAACCAGTTTAACAGGGAAAGCAAAAGCCACACACACATGCAAAATAAAGAATTAATTCACTGCTTCCCATGGGCAGGCAGGTATTCAACCATCTCCAGGAGAACAGGGCCCCGTCACACATAACAGTTGCTTGGGAAGACAAATGCCATCACTCCAAGCATCCCAAACGTCCTCCTTCTTTCCCTTACTTTGTATACTGAGCATGATGTCCTATGGTCTGGAACATCCCCTTGGTCAGTTTGGGTCATCTGTCCTGGCTGGGTCTCCTCCCAGCCTCCCATGCACCCCCAACTTCCTTGCCCATGTGGCAGTACAAGAAGCAGAAAAGGCTTTGGCTCTGTGTAAGCCCTGCTCAGCAATAACAAAAACATCTCTATATTATCAACCCTGTGTTCAGCACAAATCCAAAACATGGCCCCATGCCAGCCACTGTGAAGAAAGTTAATTGTACCCCAGCTGACCAGCACAATTTCAATTAATTTTTTTTTACTTGTTCCTGTGATTGAACACTGAGGAAGGATAGCTGCTATATAAGGATTGCCAGAATTTAAGGAAAGATGTAATGAAAAAACTCAATTACCACTAATTTCCGTTACTTCAGTTCTACTGGGTTAGGGATGGGGTTTTTTGGTGTTTTGTCTTCTTTTGTTTTCTTCTTCAATTTCTACTTGGTCATAAAAGCTATCTGAAATATAGGATCGTAGCAAATGGTGGTTACAAAATCCCTCTGGGATCAAATAGTCCGACTGATTTAAAATAATCTTATCATATAATCCCATTCACATTTTAATGAATCTCCATTTTAGAACAAGATAAGGTGTCAGCCTCCGATTCTTCTTCCATCTCCCCTTCATATTTATTTTACAGTCTTCTTTTTCCCTAAAAGAAATTGGGGGGGGGGGGAGGGGAGAAATCACAGAAACTTGTTTCTACCCCCAGTGTTAATCCTGCTTGATAGGCAAAGTTAGTAGAGGTTTGTAATTTCAACTACGCAAAACTAAATCCCAAACAGTTTTATTACAGGAAGGAGAGATGAAACATCTGTCTTAGAAAGTCTTTCCTCATGGAGGTGTGTTTCTGTGATTTTCTAAAAGTGTACAAATGAAAAAAAATTAAAAATACAAGTACAGTAATGTAATGATAACAAAAGTAGCAAATTCTTTGTTGTTTCCAACTCATAGGCCTCCTTTAAATACACTACTCCTCTGATCTTGTTTCTTTTGAAGACTTACTTCAAAATTTTTTCTGTGGCAAACATGCTCTCAATTCCTAAATAAGAGATGTAAACAAAAACAAATAAAAAAATACACTTTGCCCATTCTTTTCTCTGCCATTTTTACATCCATTCTCCCTTTCATCTTCACATCCACTGGCTAAATCTTTGCCCTGACTTTCTCTGTAGTGAAACTCTTTCATATCCTCTCTTAACTGACATCTTCTGTCTTGGGCTATCATCCATCTCAGCCTGTTTGATGTTTCTTTTTGGATGTTTCACTGTCAGCTCAGTTTGAGTATGCTGGAGACAGAGGTGCCCATTACTTTTCCTTTTTTTTTTTTTTTTATTTATTTATTTATTATATGCCTGGAAATTATAGACTCTCTATTTTATCTTCCTTGCATTAGATAAAAACTAACAACTATTTCTGTATTACATTAAAGTATAAAAAAAATGTTTTCCTATATGCTGACATTTTCTAATACTCAGTGTACTGCTCTTAGACAGCCATTCAGGCATTCCAAAATGAAGATGACTAAATTTTTCTTGGCTGTCTAGCCCCACTTCCTGAAATCTCTGACTCATCTCTCATTTCTGTAGGTAGCTTCTCATTCTTACCTTCAAAATCCTTGACAATTTTCATTGTGTTTTCATATTATATTTGCCCTTTACAATTTTATTGTTTTCTATGTAAACAAAAAAAAAAATTCTGATTTTTTTGCCTATTTTTCCAGACAAAATGACCAAAGGTGTTTCCAGAGTATTATCCTAGCCTCTCTCATTGTCACATAACAGCTGAAAAGTTGATGACTGGTTTTTCAACAGGCTTCCAAGAATTAAATTTAAACTGTTTGATATTTATGATTTCAAATTAGCTCTGGTTTGTAGTTTTTTAGGCGTTCACACTGATAATATTTTAATCTTTTTCTTTCTCTAGTAAAACTAACTTGGATTAAATATTTCAACCTGCTGTTAATCTGCATTTCAAAAAAGTGAGAGCTTTTTTTTTAATTAATATTTTCATATTTCATTACAATCACTAGATTATAACTACCTGGTAGTGCAATAAGTGAAAAGACTTTTAATAAGTCTTTGTTTCAGAAAAGTCCTTTATTTCAAAGAAAAATCCAAATAGGATATTTTCTGAATTTTTTTAAACTAACTGGAAAATGCTGTATCCAATGTACTTCATCAACATAAAATATTAAGTGCTATAGTGAAGGATTTTCCTTCACCATCTTTCTAACCAATTTATTGCAAAACACTTTTTTTTCCCTGTGTCTTATCAGCATTTTTCCTACCAGAAAAATATCACAGTAATAAGATTCAACACTAGTAAGGTACAGCACATGTATTATAAGTTTTAAATTTTTACATCATAGCACAGATGTGCAGATTTGGGATTTTTTCTTGTACCTCAGGTAAGTTATCCATCTTTGTGGACTAAGCTAGGTTTCCAAATATATTTCAACATCAGTTTAGGGGATTAAGCTGGTGCACACTTTCAAATGTATATTTTCTTTTTTTTTTTTTTCCCTAACAAGTAAGATGCAGACCTATTTTTTCAAAAATTGGGGGATAATTATTAATAAGAAGTAGTGGTTGATTCTTGTTACCTAGATAATATTTGCATGAGATGGAAATAGTATTTTTAAAAATCTCATTATTTTAATTGATTTTAACCGATATTTACATTACAATAGTACTTCAAATTTTCAAGTGTCACAGGCATCTTGATTACAGACACCCTGATTATTTATGGAATGCACAGATTGTTATCCATAATACCACTCTAGTAAGCTTGAAAAGTTCCAGTCTGAGAAAAACTTCTCACCTGGAAGAGGAATTTCAGTGAGACACTCACTTATGGAATTCCAACCATCCAATGGAATAGAAGGATATAATGAAATATAGACTCTTTCTCAAGTGTTTCTTCCCTGATGAGAGCAACCACCAGTGATGAAGTCTCAAAGGAGAGTTATGAGGTGATACTACTGGAACAAGTACATCCAGGATACACTGTAGTTTGCCTTGAATTCTGCTGTACAAATTGTTGTAGCTCTAAAAGGTCACTTGAAAATCAGAGATGTATTCCGAAGTTTCAATGCAAGGACAGCTAAGTTCTTTTGCTTATCCCCAGCATTCATATATTGCATAAATATATGCAGTGCCTTCAAGACCCAAATCTGTTCTTCTCTTGAGGTTATTTATGATATTGTCTCTCTATTGAACTCTTCAGAACTATTGGTTCCTGATATTGTTAGAAGATATTAATCTTTAAAATATGAAAATTGATTTGAGAACCTTGCATGTCAGCAATGGAAACACTGTACTCTCACAATTGTTATTCTTCTGATAAAATGTGGTGCAGATAAGCCCGTGTCCTAAGTATTGTCATAACACTCTGAATTGCAAGCCATTTTTGTATCATTTTATACCTGAGAAATAAGATACAGAGCGACAAGTGTAAGGCCAATTTTTTACACTGCCTTTTTTGGGTTTTGTTGACTGGGAAAGAGAAGTCAGGATGTAAGTAAATCTTTTAATGATAACTGATGTTTTTGAATGCTGCTGTTGTCATTACATGGTTATAAAAGCAAATTTATGAGAAGAAACTTTTTTTATATTTACTGGGAATACACTTCCTGACCTGGATCCACTGATTCTCTCATGCTTCTTACTTCACATTTAAATTCCCAGTAATGTTTATGCTCATGTTTTTTACTTAGACTAGCAGCATGATAAATAATATTGAGCAGTAGGAATTACCATATCCTGCCCAATTCAGTCACCGATAATTCCATTATCTCTTATGTTCTCTAAATCCTAATGTGTTTCCTTGGTAGAGGAAGAAAATAGGTGCTTTATAAAATCTGATTCCTCTGACACACTGATGTGGTTTAACCCTGTCAACAACTAAGCCCCACACAGCCATTTGCTTACTGCCTGCCACTGAGACGGGGAAGAGAATCAGAAGGGTAAAAGTAAGAAAACTCATGGGTTCAGTTAAAGACAGTTTAATAAGTAAAGCAAAAGTTGCACACACAAGCAAAGCAATTCTTTCACCACTTCCTATGGGCAGGGAGGTGTTCAGCCCTCTCCAAGAAAGCTGGGCTCTGTCACACAGAATGATGACTTGGGAAGACAAATGCCATCACTTGAATGACTTGATATCAGGAGCCATTTCTCTACTCAGATAGTGGCTAAACTCTGAAACAGGCTTCCTAGAAAGGTGGTCAATGCCCCAAGCCTGTTAATGTTTAAGAGGCATTAGGATTATACCTTTAATAATATGCTTTAACTTTTGGTCAGGCGTGAATTGTTCAGGCATTTGGACTGGATGGTCATTGTAGGTCCCTTCCAAGTGAACTTTTCTGTTCAACGCTCTTTTTCTTCAGAGGAGAAGTGTTTTTGGTCCTCTGAGCATTTGCATGACCTTCCTCTAACAAGTCTATGTCTTTCCTGTATTGAAGACTGCAAAGCTGGATGCAGTACTCCAGGGGCGGGTCTCGTGAGAGTGCATTAGAGGAACAGAGTCACCTCCCTTGACCTGCTGTCCACTCTGCTTTTGATACAGCCCAGGATGTGGTTTTCTGGGCTGCAAGCACACATTGCCAGCTCAAAGATCAGTTTTTCACCTACCAGTACCTTGAAATACTTGTCTGCTGGGCTGCTCTGCAACACAGTACTCACAGGGGCTGTGAAAGTCTCTATTTCCCAGTTCTCAAGAAGTAATCTTTTGAACATAGTTTGAAAATAGACCCACCTTGATGGTTTCTGTTGTTGTTGGGTTTGTTTGTTTGTTTTGTTTGTTTTGTTTGTTTTGTTTGTTTTGGTTTGTTTTGTTTTTTGGGTGTTTTTTGTGTTTTGGGGGTTTTGTTTGTTTGTTTGCTTTGTCTTTGTTTTTGGTTTTTCTGGTTGTTGTTCATTTTATTTTATTATTTTATTTTATTTTTTATTTTATTTTATTTTATTTATTTTATTTTCTTACATAAAATAAGACATGGGTGCTGTATAGTCAGGCTGTTTCCATGGAATCTAGTCAGTCACCCTCTCACTCTTTCTCTCCTATATATATATGCATACATACACAAGCATAAATATATACTCAGGTACATATATTTGAAAGAGGGACCCCTAAAAACCAAGAAATCTGCAAGTTATATTAACAGATGTAGAAAGAATTGTAATGAGATCTTTATTCCCATATTTGTAGATGTCACATCTTGATTTTTGGATAAATGCTGTGACATTAGGAAAAAAATCTCCTATATTTAAATCCTAACTAGCCAACTCCTACCTTTTCCTCTTCTGCACGTCTTTTATGCTCACCCCTTGTTATTCATTTTATAAGGGAAGGACTTTTTCTGCATCAAAAAAAGAAAAAAATCAGATATAGTTCTTAAAAAGATTAGCTGCTGACCTAAATGACTTACTGTGTTTTATACATTTTTAGTATTTCATGTAGGATTTTTTGTCTATGTTCTTCTGAACAACATATACCTTTAAGTGCCTATTTTAAATATATTTGGTTAATGTGACTGTTGCAACATTTATGAGCTTGCAATAATTTCAGCATATAAAAAATATTTGATAACAATTTTAACAAAACATTAATTTTTATTAAAATTCATTAGTTCTTGTGAGTAGCTTCTCAGATATTTGGCTGATTTATCATGTTTGTATAATGTGTCATTACAAGGAAAAATGTTGATAATAATATGTAAATAATGTTTTCAAATTGATATCCTTGATTATCCAAGAAGAAGTTCCATGCTAGAAATAATCTGAACTGCTATCTTTATATCGGTCTTTATTGCTGTAAGTAGCAGCACTTGCAATCCTTTGCTACCTTTTAATGCACAATGATTTTTTAGGATATATTAGATTCTCACTGCTGACCACTACTGAGAATAAAATCAGTTACATTTAACACCAGAAACTTAGGAATCTAATCTTCATTAGTAGCTTGCTGACTCTTTGTGGAAGACACACAATATTTTCAGTTCCTCTATGCATTTACAGCTACTTCTTCTTAACCTTCAGCCATACAATCAGATTCCAGGAATCTTAAAATAGTAGCTGACCAAAACTATGGCTAATTTAGGAGATCACTGAAATACATAGGTAGTTCTCTTTGACATTCAAAATTGTTCACTTGCCTAAATATGGTTATATATGCACACACATATTGACATATATGTGTACATATGTATATATCTATATGTACATGTAAGTGTCGACAAATCTTATTCTTGATAATATCTTATTTTAACAAATATCTGCTCAGTCAAATGCAAACTTTAATTTAAAATAAAAGTCTCCTTCTTTAAACATAAGAC
>JAWWLV010000001.1:95188201-95198952 GCA_035041135.1 Platyrinchus mystaceus
CTTATTTTAACAAATATCTGCTCAGTCAAATGCAAACTTTAATTTAAAATAAAAGTCTCCTTCTTTAAACATAAGACACCATTTAAAATTACATTTTGCTGGCAAGATTCATAGAAAAGAGAAAGAATAAATAATAGAAATAATAATAATTACAACTTTCTTTGGGAGAAAATATTTTTACTGAATCTGTTGATGTAATTGCTGTCTAATCCAAGCCTTCATTCCTTAAATTACTGCCTCAATTTATAAGATGTAGATTATTCTCAATATACTCTCCCACTCCTTGTGGTCTCCAGTTTATTTATTCTTTTTCATAATACCTTTTTGAAAGAAATTGAAATAGGTGTAACCTTCCACAGGTAAGTCTCTTGAGTCACCAGATTCACTTTCTGTTTGATTCACTGAATGCTATAAATGTGGATAAAATACTACATATTTAAAAGGAAAAATTTGACTTGTATCAAGCAGATAGTTTCATTTAATTAAAGACATTTTTTTCTTAGGTAGAAAAACAAAACAGTCATTTGCAAAACCTTTATGTGTGCTATCCTTTCCCCTCTAGATCTCCACATAGATATAGAAAAAAATCAGAAGGTTTTAGTTATTAAACTTTATGTGTGAAGAGCCAGTCAAGGATTTATTGATGCAACATTTTTTGCATATATCACATGCTGTCTGTGATGTACCTGGAGACGTTTTTGTGTTTCTAGGAAAAATGAAACAGCTTCTGTCTTTCTTTTTTTTTTCTTGTCTGCTTTCTAATGCAGTGAAAGAAAGCTCATATATGGCATTGTTTTTGAGAAGGAACTAAAAAAGCTAACATCTTAAAAATTGGTCTGAACATGTAGGTAAATGAGGGACATACAGAATCAATTTTAAGCATCAGGTCAGTTTTATTAACAATTATCAAGAATTATGTGTTCTCATTAATTCTGTCACCCTTGATATGTAATTAGTTCCAATGTACAGGAACACACTTCCACCACATAATCAATAAATTATGGCATATCATCTTTAGTTTAATTTCCTCAAGGGTCAATTTATTTTTTATCATCATATTCTTCACCCCAGAGAGTCTAAAAAATCAGTTCTCCTTTCTCCTTCAGAGGAAAAAGTCGTGTTTTCATTTGTTTTTGAAATGGACTATTTAACACTTTTCTGCTTCAGTAATTGAGCAAAACGAATTAATATTTTTTGTCCATTCACCATGCTTTGTTTTTTAACCAAAAATGTGATTCCACAGTGCTTCAAACAATGATGGTCAGGTTGGAGTCGTGGTTGGTGTACCCAATTTCCACTTCTATATAAGTATTTATTTGAAAAAGGGGGAAAAAATCTTTGAGAATGTCAGAGGTCTGCTAGACCACTGAATCTTGAAAATATCCAAGTTTAAGTTGTCTGCACTATGACAGATAGTGCTATGATGATGATAAAGTAGCCAAGTAGCATACAATCATTATTCAAGGTAGATGGCTTTATGCCTCCCATGGTTAAGTAAATATAAATGCAACATTATGGAATTGCCTTGTGCTATGCTTCCTAGTAATTAAGTGATATATCCAGTAATCATGGTTATTATCAGCACTATAAAATATTGGATCTCTTTATAGTAATGCAAAAAAGTTTTGCAAACTTCACAAAAGATGCAAAGAAACAAAAGGTAATCTATGTCACACGTATCAGAGATTTCTTATATATTTAAGAATTAGTATAATACAATCTCGAGATTATAAAATCTCTTGCCACAAGTCACTAGTCAGCATTTTCTGGGTTTTTGCTTGTTTTGCTGCTTCTTTTTTTTTTTTTTGGAATATACCTGCACTGCAATTATTCCTAGTGAAAAGGTAATGAATATACGTATATTTGTGTCTGTATGAAGGTATTTTTGAGTTATTTTCTTGAAAATTGCCTCTTCAGAGATTTTCATTGATATCTTGAAACTTTAGAGTGAAATAAGAGTTTTGTAGAATTGTAAATTGGGTTGAAAGTGACCTTTAGAGGTTATCCAGTCCAACCTCCCTGACATGTGTAGGGACACCTTCCACTAGACCAGGTTTTTCAAAGGTCCCTTCACTCTGACCTTGAATATTTCCAGAGATGATGCATCTACAACTTCCCTGGTCAAACAGTTCCGCATTTTACCATCCTCATCATAAAATATTTTTTCCTTATATGTAGCCTATATTTACCCTCTTTTAGTTTAAAACCTTTACCCTTCGCTCTACTACAACAGTGCTAAAATACTTGTGCCCATTTTTCTTATAAACTCCCTTTCAGTCCTTAAAGGTTACAAAAGGTCTCCCCAGAGCATTCTCACCTCCAAGCTGAGCAGCTCTCAACCCTCTCATACTTTCTTCACAGGAGAGGTGCTCCAGTCCTCTGAATATTTGTATAGCAGAGTAGTGGAGTCTTTTGCATTAGCTGAACATTTGAAAGCCTACACAACTAGAAACACATACAACATAATACTCTGGGGAAAAAAAAAAATAAAAAAACCACACACACGCAAAAAGTCCAACCAACCAAACCAACCAAAACCAACCAAACCAACCAAAACCAAACAAAAACATTTACAATATATGTTAGCTGCATCATCTCATGGTACCATTGCTTCATTTCACCTTTCTGTGGAGGTTTACATTATTAAAAAGTGCTTAAAGCTGAAAATTAGAATTCTCAAATCCATGTGAAGGTCTACAAACAAATTTTGGGGGAAAAATTGTATTTCCAAACATAGTGAAGTAGAAACAAGCAATTACAATTCAATCATATTTTTGTATGTTTTCTTTCTATCTGCTTTATTGAAAATTGGGTGACTTTTTTCTTCAGTTCCTCCTAAGCAGATAGTCTAGCTCTTAAAATGCAATTATCGAAAATGATAAACCATATATAGTTGTTTTTTAATTCTACTTATTGATAATTGTTATAACAAAATTTGTATACAATACTCGGATGATGGAAAGAAACATGAACTAAATGTTGCAGAACCAAGGTAGCATTTTCTTATTTTCAGTCAAATAGAAATTGGTTTCAAATTTTACTTGGGCCTATTGGCAACACAAAGGTAAACAGAAGTTTTCTGACAGATTCATATTACTGTAACACTAAGGAGCTATTGGAAGGCAGAAGAGTTTCTGCTGTGAGGAAAACACAGATTTTTTTTTTTCTATTTCTTGCCTTCTCATTTAAAAGAAAAAAAAAAAAGAAAGAAAAGGATTAGAGGCAGATAATTGGATAATGGGTGCCTACAGGTCTGCTTCCCTTCAAATCAATAGACCTCTGTTGAAAATAGTGAAAATGTTGCCAGCAGAATCAAATATACAATAAATGGTGCCACAGCTGCTCAAACAACCCATACAATATTTTGTCATTAACTATGGGCGGTGGTTTGATTCTAGTATCGTACACCAAAGTTTGGAGCTCTGAACAAACCTTGAAGGTTGTACCTCTATGTAAAGAGAACGATTCACAGACATATTTTGAACAGCCTTTGGAAGTTAAAGAAGTTAGCAACATAGCTGCAAGTACTTGGTCCAGACGTTGATAAAGTAGATAAAAGCAGTTTATATAATTATGTTCCAAGAATAAAAAATAGAATAACCATAGCAATCCAACAGACTCCTGAGAGACTTCTATTTTAAAATCTAATCTGTGGGCACCAGACACCTGGATGAAGCACACATTAAATCTCATACAATGTCACTGTATGTCTTATTCTATCAAACTGATGTTTTATGTTGAAACAATTCATTGAAAATTATTTGCTTTCTTCAATGAGTTTTGCTTCATATATTTCACTGTTTGAAAATATATTGAATAATATAATCCAGGGACCAAAAAATCATTTAACCATGACAAGAAAAATTTTGGTAAGTGGATTTAAATAAGCTACATATTTATATCAAGCTGTTCTCATCTTACTTGCTATCAACTCAGCAACATGAAAATAAAACGTGCACAGCATCAACAAGTTGGACATATTTTTAGTGTTACTCTAGAAAGTTAATAGTTATAATTAGATGTTACCTGGCTGGCATTTATAAATTTTTGAAAACTACTTTTTGACAAGTTAAACACTAGTTTCATTTTACAGTAGGTTACATTATTTTGTGTGACACCTTAAGGTTTTCAAAAGCTAAGGCATGAACTAATGTTTTTACATGGGTTAATTTTGCTTTTGTGGGTAATACCTTTTTACCTTACTCTTCAACATGGTTCCTATTAACTTTGTTTAAATTTTAAATGCTAAATTTTTGGCTGAATTGTTTTGAAGACAAACAGAAAACAGTTTTCTTGTATATGCAAAGTCTTGAAGAAGAAATAGTCTTTACCTACAAACATTCATGGTGGCACTACCGTTTTTGGTTTCTTTGTTTTATTCTACACTATATATGTGCTATGACTTGACAAAATTAAAAAAAAAAAGAAGTTTCTATATTTGCAGCCTTCTTGTTTCCTGACAGGTATATGTGAATAGGGGAGGAAATAAAAGAATTTTTTTCCGAGAGTAGCAGAACAGACATAACTTTGGGGGTTGGCAAAAGATGATTGTCTGTTGTCTTAAAAAAACCCCAAAACCAAAAACAAAAAAACAGTCAAACATCAACAAGAATCGAACCAAACCAAACTAAAACTGAACAAAAAAAACCACAAAAGCAAATATCTGGTGAAGAGCTCCAGGAAAAGCTTTGAAGATTGATAATTTAAAGGGAATAGCTAGAACTGAAATCTTCAAATCTGTAAAAATACATGAAATGGGATAAAAATTAACAGAGACAGTCTTTTTTACTGAAGCAGTTTCACATACATAAATTTTAGAGAATAAAGTTTTCAGTGTCCTTTGAGAAATAAAGGGATGGTCAGTTCTACCCCAAAGTAGGCTGAACTCTAAGAAAAATCTTCCAATTTTTAAAGAGTCTTCTCTCTCCTGACTATAATATTCTTAATGAAAGTAGAGGTAACTTTTTCTGCCATCAAATTCCCTTTTACTCTAGAACAGTACAGATTTTTTTTTTTTTTTGTGCCCTTAAGCCATTTTCAATCCTGGCAGAAAATGTGTTATTTCCTTATAGTCTACTGATTTCAGCAAAAATTATTTTTCAATGTTTCCAGTGGAGAATGACAATAAGAAGTTCATTCAAAAGTGACAATAGGATGGTTATGGAAAAGTCTCTCACATTCTGTGTTATGGGTAAGGAAAAAAGAATATATACTTCCCCTTCTCCTCCTTACCAACACTTACTAAGGACAACAGCAGTTAGCACAGAAACTCTCATTTCTCAATTAAATAATATTTGTGGATTGTGCCCTTCCCATCTCCTTCACAGAGTGCTGGGACCCTGAAAAAATCACATTAGTTCTACTGGTGGCTTTTTAATAGCCTGAGCATTTTAATGAGTTATTGAATACTCTCTCTCAAACCCATCTTCTTTAGCAGTCATCTCCAGGCACAGTTCCCCATCTACATGCTCCAACTTTCCTAATGCTGGCCTATCTTTGTTGTATCTGCAAATAATTTGTACTCCCTTTGAAGATTTTAGAAGAGAAGCCTTTAATCTTACCACACATCTTCTTGGATTTGTTTTTTAATCTACTGTATCTTCACACTTTGCATTCTTAACTACTTCCCCATCCTATTTATATGATTTTAATGTAAGGTCCAATTCAAAATATAGGAAATTAATGGTACTTCTTCTGAGGTGATTTTTCTTTCCTTTGTTTCCATTCTGCCTCTCAGCTATCTTTCATACTTTTTTCTCGTGCTTTCTTTCTTGTAAAGATATATTTTTAATTATCTTTGATAAATGTTAGAAAACAAAGATCTTGTCATAGTAATACCATATGGGCATATGGTATTACTATGACAAGTAATGATATATATATATATATATACATCAAATTATATAAAACATGAAATGTTGATCTACATTCTGATTCACTTCATAAAACAAATACCTGTCTGAAGGGGTGCTGGACTTGATAGAAAACAATTCTCTCATTCTTTATGCTTCTCTAAACATGACCGTTTTAGATAATTTTTGTTCAATGCGTAAAATGCTTTTTCTCTTTTCATTTAGTGTTGGGCTGGTTTGGGTTTTCTTTTTGTTTGGTTTGATGAAGTTCCTCACAAATTATCTTTTCAGACTACTTAGGTTAGATCGTTACAGTAATAACTAAAAATTCACTGGGGCCATTCATCGACACTGCAGCCTTTTGTCATAGACTGGCCCACAGCCATGACATTAAGCTCTCAGATCCCAGAAAGGCATGGCTTCTTGTAAACTGCCTACTGAGAGTAGCTCCTGGCCCATCTCCCAAACTGTGCACAAGGATTATTGGTGAGAGCAATAATGGTATTAAAGTGTACTAGGAGCTGCAGTTTAAACATAACTTTCCAGTGTCAAATTCCATGACAGTATTCATTTACTACTTCTGACATAAATTTAATGTTTAAAAACTGCCAGAAGCATTCAACTGCCACAAACCACTTAGCTGAGGGAGGATATTTTCTTCTTTGTTTGTTTGTTACAGAACTTGATGTAAGGGGATTGCACCAACTTCATAGGCCAAATCAGCATCTCTGCTGAAACTTCTTCCATGGTATTGATGCATACTAAACTAACTGTTGCTAGTTTTTCATCTTAGTATCTGTGTTTTATTAAGTCTGCAGGTTCTTGCTCTCTGGAAAATCTCACGTGACCAAATAGTAGCTTTCAGCAGAGATTTATTGACAGAGAAAATGTGTGACTCTTTAAAAAATGTAAAGAAAAGGAGGAAGACTACCAGAGAACTGCTGTAGATTCAAGGCACCAAAAAAGAAAAGGAATAAGTAATGGCAATGTTGTTAATTCCTTGTCCTGCCTTGTTACTCAAAGACATTTTGTATAAAATTGATATGTTTAGAAATTGAAGAAAATAATGTTTATTCATCAGTCTGTTAAAAATAAGTCATTTGATGGAAGTACAAACCTAGAATATTCAAGTAATACCTTTTTCTCCTTTGCTGCCACACACTAAGGTTGACATTCACCTAGTTTCAGTTGTCATTAAATGTTAGTGATCTAGATGAATCTGTTTGTCTGGGGTTCCTCAACCATCAACGGAAAGAGAAGAAAACAATTAGAGCACCTTCAGAGCATAAGGCATCTTTTATCTTTTAAATATTAATATAAGAAGTCTAATGTTTCCTTCATTTGTATAAAGGAAATTTCAAAATTAAGTTTAGATTAGACTGTGATAATCCCTCTTCAGATGTCTATATTGTAACCTTTTTTGTATTTCTCGACTGGACACAGGCTAATAAAATTGGTTTTACATCAGTAAGTTTGAAACACTGGAAAGAGCATTTTTACATAATATTTCCAATTTTTTCTTGCTGAGATTTCCAAATTATTGTCTTTATCTGGAACATAACCATCTATTGACTCTTCCTCTTTATCAACTTCCGCCTCTGTTCCTTTATTTTGCTAAAATGCTTAAGTAATTAATCTATTCCATATTCAGCTCCTTCCTCTGATTTTTTTTCTTTGTCATATCAGTTATATAATTATTTTTTGATTATGTATGTGCAATACAACCATTTGGGAAAGATTATCACAGAATATGTAAGAACAACAGCTAAACTTCCACATCTATCAAATACCCCTAATGTCCCTTAAATATTTGTGTTCCATTTTGGGCTCCCCAAAACACATTGATATACTGGCTTTCCAGTAGTAAATCCAGCAAAGGGACAGGTGCACATGACTTAAAAGGACAAGTGGAGAAAGTTGGTTTTGTTCAACTTTAAAAACAAAGGCTAATGGTTGACCTTACTGCTACTAACAACTGTCTGATTCAAAGGTATAGAACAGACTTCCCTTCCTGGAAGTGCACACTGTAGGAAAACAGACAATAGAAAAATGTTGGGACAATGGAAATTCCAGCCATGTAATACAAAAAAAAATCATAATGAGAGTGACCAGGTATTGGTCATTGGATTATTTGTATATTCCAGAAAAGTGAGTTGTACATCAATAGGCATGCTTAAAACTCACTTGGGCAAGACCAGAGCAACCTGATCTAAAATGGCTCTGGTTTTAATATAAGTAGAAGCAGATGACCTCCAGACACCTCTTCTAAGCAAAATAATTTTACATCGTATTGTATTCCTTCAAGGGAAAGATTAGAGCAATTTTTTCAGCCTCCTCTCCTCTCCGCTCTGCTCCCCTCCCCTCTCCTCTCTTCCTCTTGGTTTTGCTGTTTTCCACTCTCCAATAATATCTTCTTTCTCTTCAAAGGTCTTGTTCAAAAGACTAGTTTGATTAATCTGCTCGTACCCTAGAAACAACTGAGATTGCTCTGGGCCAACTCTATTATGTAGTAAAATCAAGAAAGTCACATAATTTCAGAATTATTAACATGAATCACAACTTCTAAACTAAACAAGAGAGAAACAAGAAGTGTTATTCAAGAGAAACAAAATAGTTTTGCAATGATTATTATTATATTAGAAAATTAAAGTTTCTTTTGAAAGAATATAAGTATACATTTTTTCTTTAGTATTAATATTAAAATCTATTATATACAACATAGATAATAAGTATGCATTTTAATTTCATTTACCATAATGGAATTTAAACATGACTATTGTTAAGTTGGTTCCTAATGATTTACTCTGAAAATGTATATATATATATATACTTATATATATTTGCTAAGTTTTGGAACTTGTTCTCTGTCCAGATTCCAAATATCCTGACATATTTATAGTCTGTTCAAGGGACAGGTTGATTTTTCATTTTTTCTAAATTAGTTTTGGATGACTATTTTAAGGAAATTACTTAAAAACTAATAAGAATTAATGTTGCTTAAAGCAAAACTTTCAAATTTAGTCATACTTAGATTTTGTAAGTGAAGCATTATTTCAAAGTGAGAAAATAATTATATATGTTTATCTTGACCTTAATAAGATTATAGTTCAGTTGAATTTGTGAAGACTTTTTCTTATGACTAATATGGCTTTGAATTAATGTAATACAATTATACGGTTTTTATCCAATTTTGATTTTTTTGTTTAAGCTACCATTTACTTATGAATTGATTTCTTTCTAGACTTGTCAGACTAGCCTTAGGGACTTTTAGGTTTGGAACAAGTACTATCCAAGGACCGCTTAACTTAACTGAATTGAAATGGAGCACAGGAACATGACCCTAAATCATGTATGTTATAATTGCTTTTGTTTCCACTTGTATTGCTGTTTCATTTTGACATTACACTGAGCTCTCTTCCCAGTGGCGATAAAACCACTAAATCATCTGTTGTGACCTTCAATTCCATTTAAAAGCCTCCACTCACCTCAGTCTCTAAATACAGAGTTTTTTCATGATCCTGCAAAAAAATAGATATTAAGTGCAAAAATATTGTGCTCTTTTGTAATTTCTTTTTTTTTTTTTTTTCCGCTTTTTAGGAAATGGTAGATCTTAGAAGAATATCCTTTTTTTTTTTTTTTGAGAGTTGTGGCTAATTAGCTGTTTATTTTAAGATAAGTTATTCTTTTTCTCTGTCTGTGTTTAGTAGCAATCTCAGAAAATATTCCCTTCTGTATGAAGCCTATTAGCCAATTTTTTTTTTATATTAAATAAGAATGGGTTTAGTGGTAGTTATTGACTGATTTTTGCCAAAGTACATGATTTTGTCAAATCATGACTAAAGTGAGTATTGCTACAGATAGCTGGTTGAGTATAACTACTATTAGTGGTCTTATGAAACAATTCAAGTATGAAATAAATGTAGCTTTGTCCCAGGTATTGTACAACTCCCCAAATAAATAATTTTAGAAGTTAGAGAACAAAGAATACACAGAACTGCTAAAAAAACCCCAAACATATGTATTTCAAGAGAAGCAAACTGTCTCACACATCGAAACCTTAATGTACAAAGAAGAGGAGTGTAATCCTGTCTTGATGAAGTCAATAGCAGAACACATAGTGACTATGAGGCAAGTAATTCACATTAGAAACCTGCATCAACTGCTATGTTTTGTTTTATGTGAGGTTTTTGGCACAAGTGATCTTAGATTACATTCTTTTCAGTTCCTGTAAAAGAAATGTACTCACTCCGTAGAAAAAATCCCAGCAAAACAAACCAAACCATCTGATGCCTAAAATGTGAGAAAAAACTTACCAGGCAATATAAGTGTAGATAAGATATAGAGCAGTTCTCTTAATGAAGACCTTCTAGTTTACAGAGTACAAAGGTGAGCCTTCGTGTCCAGGGGTTTTACAATTTTATACTATTATTCATCCAACCCGAGAACTATCCGCCCCCAAATACTCCCTGGAATTACCCCCCTGCCACTCCTCCTTGGAATTGAGTCGGATGTCTCAAGACCCCTTTCTTCCTCATCTTCCTCCTCCTCCTTCCAGCCCACATTATCTTTGGAGCTTCTCCAAGGGTCTGGGTCTCCAAGGTTGCTTTGCCTACAATGATATCTTGTTGTTCTGGTCTAGGGTGCATATGTTCTTAAACAGGATGTGTTCACTAGAGTCTTTCCTCAAAAAGAACCCTAAACAAGCTTAAATACCTTAGAAAATTCTATATGAAGCATGAGACTAGGGTTTGGTAAGTGTCAACTGCTATTCCAAAGTGTGAGAAACTACACAGCTACATTAAAATCTACAAAAAGCTAAAGATCTGTGGTGGGGGAAAACAGTTTTTCCCCCTCTGAAGGTGAGAAAATGGTAAACCCCCAGGGGGTGGTGATCTTTAG
>JAWWLV010000001.1:95250886-95275954 GCA_035041135.1 Platyrinchus mystaceus
TTAAAAAAAAAGAAAAAAAGAGAAAAGCAAAATAAAAAAACACTGAAGTTAAAATACTAGCAAAATTAAAAAAAAAAAAAAGAAAAAGAAAATTTCTCATAATTTAGCACAAAAGAGAAACACAGTTAAACAAAACTGCAAAGCTCAGCTGTAATGTTTGCATTAAATATATTAAGGGCAACATAGAAAAATTGACTTTGTCAGCAGAAAAAAAGTCACAAACGTATAGCATTAAAAATTTAGCTTGATGTAATTTCACACAGAAGTTTAAACAAAAAGATGGAATTCTGAAAATTCGTGAAATCTAGGTGAAAATGCACTAAAATTTATATGTTTCTTCTTAAAGTATTATGGTTGAATATGAGAAAACAAGTTCCAAACATCAAGTCTCTTATGGAAAACCTTGATAACCATTTTATGCTTCCTTATTTTTGAATGCTGCCGTTTTCAAAAGCATAATTTCCGTAAGAAAAGTACTAGTGCGTATTTATATAAGATCAGGAAGTTCCTGGCACATGTCCATTGACATTCTCCTTGGGAATGCATCCCTCTTCTGCCCTTTCCCAGCTTCCTACCAGCTGCAATAGACCCCAACCTTCTGTTCTAGGTGGGCAGAGCAGCCCTCTTGACCTCATTGCCCAGAATTACTGCTGACAGTGACTGCTATTAGAGATGCATTTCCACAAACTTACAGTTTCCCCCTTAGTGGTGTTGGTCAAATTCATCTTCAGTTCATCTGCATAAAAATGAAGTAGCAAATAAATGGAAAAATCTAGGTTTTAGGGAAGAATGGGTTTATATATAAAAATCATGCAATTGATTTAAGGATGCTATGCATTTATTCAGTCTCATGAAATCAAAACTGTCTAGATTGTAAGGAATAACTTTATTCTCAGCTCTTCAGATTTCTGTGGTGATGACGGTCTTGACAATGTCTTTTGTGATTTGTTTTTTACACTTTAACAATGCACTTAGTTTGGTAATTGTAAAATGTAGAGGCCTTTTTTTTTCCTTTAATTCAGTTGCACTATGACACCCCCTTAACTAACAAATGCAATATATTCAATTGATTCATCATATAAAGAATCACAAAGTTTTATATGTGTGTGGTACTTCACAAAGTATAGTAATATTTGGAGTTGTTCTTATTCTATAAGATCAGGGTAACATCTATTTATTCAGACCAAAAAAAGCAGCACACAATCAATTTAAGTATTAATGAATTTCACTAAATCAACAGATTTTCTGCAAATGTCCTCATTTGTAATAGATGAATTTACATTACTTCCTTTCTGCTTCATGAGCAGTGACTGACTATGACTTAATGTCTTGTTATACATAGGTACCAGTTTATTTGTCTGATGATCTTGTGTTATTGTATATCACCTTGTTGCTCAAAGACATGAAGTGCTTGTTTTGTTCCAGTTGAATGTCTAAAATGTTTTACATGACATTTACATTTAATGAAATGTTGTATTGCTTCAATTATAAGCAAAGAGCATTAGGAAGCACAAAGGCAAATCTTAACTCCCAACAACAGACAACAATTATCTAAGCACTTAGTACAGCATCCAAAATGACACTTCTGCCCCAAGCATTCAGCAGTAGAATTGACACAACAAAACTGAAGAGAAGTGCAGAAAAAATCCCATCTTGCTTCACTGACTTTTGTACTTGAGAACAAAAAAAAAAAAAATATTTAAAGGTTTCAATTATGTGTATTTAGAATCCCACCATCTTATCTGCTCATCTAAGTCATACCAAAACCCCTCTGTTTATTCTCTCTCTGACTGCAAGACTGTTGCATTCGTACATTATTTTTCTATATTAAAGTAGTTTTTCCAGAACATATTTTTGTTTACTTTAAATTGAAATTTCCCATTTCTAGGCAAGTCCATTGTAAGAGTCATTTTCTGTTTCCACAAGGGTTTTGATGTAAACAAAATTCAGGTAATGAAACTAATCAAATAACAACGACCATGTCTGCATTTTATTTTTTATTTTCTGACTATATTTTAATTTTTCCAAATCCAAAACTGCCTTAATCCAAAATCTGTTGACTGTAATAGCATATCACTGTTTTCAGATTAAAAGACTAAGAAGATAAAATGTGTTATAAACTCAGGCACAGCACAGTTAATAAGTCTGTTGGATCAGTAAATGTTTGAGTTAGGCCCCAGCACAGGACTGCTGTTAAGCAGATATATCTTTAAATATAAAATCCTGTGGGCAGGGTGTGTTGCAGGCAGAGTAGGAGCTTCAGACAAAGTTAATTAAAGAAGCCCTCCCATTGAGTCACAAGGTGCAGAAGGGACCCCCTCACTTTCTAAACTCCTTCTCAGAGAAGAGCCTTGGTGTGGCTGGAGCCCCAGGCTTTCTCAATCATCTAAAGATTATACAGGTGTAGTTGAACCTTTATAAACAACGTTGTCCCACAGGGTTAAGGACAGCAAACCTGATATATATATATATATATATATATATATATATAAATATATATTATTTATTATGATAATAATTAGATTAAAAACCCTTTATCAGGATTTTTTACTGCACAGTACAGGAGCTACAGGCACTATTATAACATAGTGCAATATTGAAGCAATTATGTTAAAGCAATTGTATTAAACCTAACAAAACTTATTATTGTAGAGATTGACATTATTCACCCATACCAATGACTGGGGGCAAATCTCTTTTGCTGAGCCTTGAGGAGTAACCCTGAGGGGCATCCCCACTCAAGGGAGGAGTCTCCACAACACACTCCAAGGAGGGATCTGTTAGAAGACCCTGCTGTTAAAATTTGGGACTGGGCTTTTATAGTATAAAGTGATTGACTGTCAGTCATATGTCTTGACTCAGCTCATCAGCTTTAGAATAGTTATCCATAGTAACACTTCTTTGTTCCTTTATCTGGGTATTTTACTAGGTCTACTACATCTTCATCTCAGTAACAGGATGTTTAACTTTGGAATTGATGAATCAGACTGTGCATTATTCAACACCAAAAGCAGCATGAGCCCCCTTCTTCATTTACCGCTGATAACTTTGCAGATAGGGCATTGTTCAAGTTGTTTTACCCTTTTCCAGGCAGAGCATCCCGCTACAGGGGATTCTTAACCATAGCCTTTACAAAAGCCGTATTTCCTACAAATTACTCTGAAAAGACACATCCAATAATTCGTTATCAAATAGAAGCAGCACATAAAATCTGGGTTTTTTTTCTTCCTAATACACTAAATCCTTATCTCACTTAGCTTTGGATTTGATTTCTGAATAAAGCAAACAAATTCTGAAATAAGTCTGTTTGTCTGCCCATAGAGGCATCCTCACTTGACTATAATTTGGTTGCTTTTTTTCCAGTATTGCTATTTGAATTCTGCTCATCTGAGTCTCAATTATTTTGTCTTTAATTACTATTCTTCATAAAGTACATTCTTGTGAGACTTTCCAGCTAAATTAGGCAGGAGTTTGATACCAGTAGTTATGGATGGCTAACTAAGAATGACAAAATAAGCTAGAGAAACACCTACTTAAATTTCCATAGTAACACACATCTAGAAACATGATAAACAAATATCCAGGAACATCTTCACTATGAAAACTAAAGCACAAAAGCAATTACCATGCCTCATGCTCTCAAGATCTACATGTCACATGATAGATCAATGTTATTTTTGCGTTTTTCCTCTAATAAATTATAGTTGTTAATATCTCAAAAGGGTTTTTTAATATAGTTTTTCTTCTGGATTAAAAATTAAAAAAAAATAGTTATAATGCGGAGAAAAAAATGTAAACAGTTCTACAGCTCATAGATGTGTTTTGAGAAATAAATATGAGCTTTTTATTGTTTGTTTTGGTTTAGCTTTGGATAATCCATAATACAAATGTAAAAGCCTGCTGGAGATGAGCTTACCATACTTTGGTGACTTTTAGCTGTTGTGCTCAGAGGAATGCATGCCTGCATCAGTTCTGCCCTTACAGGGCTTCGCCTACTGAGTTCTGAGTGCATATCTGACAGATGTTTTTTCTCTCACAGAAGTGTGGCTGCTTCTGTGCAACTACTTGTTCTGCGACCTGGCCTCAGCACTAAGATTCTGCTTTAATGGTAGGGATCAGCCCACTCCATCTTACAGCTGCCTTTGTGGTAACTCTGCCACTACACTGCAGCCTCAATACAGTGCCTTACATTACAGAATTTATAATTTCATTATGGTGCAAATTGCTACAGTATATTATGGAAGCCAATAATTTCAATTGGTTTTATAAGCTGTCAGGCAAATTCATGGAAGAACAGACCAGACCACTGAGAACTATCAAATGTAAAGATACAGGCTCTTGAAGAGAAAGTCTCTTGACCCATAGATAACTAAGACAGAGTTGACTAAGACACAGGTTCCTTGTGTTCTTAATTACTATTTGTCCCAGAATATACTATTGGCTACAGTTACATGCAAGATACTGAACTAGAGAGACACTCATTCCTATTAAAATATCATTCTGATGTCATTTAACTTGCAACATCAGGTAGTCTTGATTTTTTCATAACGGAATTGTTCTTTCCAGTGATCCTTGCATAATACTGCTTAAATTCCTGCACTTTTTTAAACTTTCTTTCATTTATATACGTCAAACCAAGCAAAGACCTTCAAAACTTATGGTTCACATTCATTTGGTAATTCCATAATCAAACACTTGATTACAGTTTTCACTGAAATGTTTAGTTTAGCTCTAGATTCAACACAGCTTCCACTGGAGAGAAAAAAAATCAAAATGCAAAAGTAGGTAAGAAAGGTAAGAAGTCGGATATTTCTTTTTCTTTTATATATCTGAATTATACACTGAATTATATAGGCATATGTACAGTAATGTAGTATAACATAACAACGAATGGTATATAATCATTGAAACTGAATGACATAATCTAGCCAAACTTTTATATTTATATAAATATTATATATTTACCTAATCATATAGTAAATATTGTAGAGCTCTGCAACTGAGCAGTTCCAATCTTCACCTTCTAAGTTTCTAAAGAGGTAGGCCAAAGCAACTGCTGCCTCTTTTTTGCTGCTGCCCTTAATAGTATGACAACATGTCAAGCCATACTGACAAGAGTGGAACAGGGTCCAAAGAAGAATTACTCCTCCTGTGGCAAAGACTGCATGCAGACTTATTTTTTGGGATGTGAATACTGACTATTCACTTTCTTATCATTGTCTACCTGCTTAGCATCTCCTTCTACGATAAATGAAATTGCAGTGAATAGCTGTCATTTGACAATAGCTGTTGCCTGGTGTTATCCAGAGACTCAGTAGTGTATGCACAGGATTGTAAGAGCCTGAGAGCACTCTTGGGTTTCCTAATTACAGGTACTATCCAGGAGAAATATTATGTTCCACACATCCAGCTCATAAGTCATATCTGTACCAAGACAGTGATTTCTGTTCATTTCCATCATGAAGCAGACAAGTAATTTCCAGGTGTGCTTATATGGTATGAAAAGCTCAGGACTCTTGTTGAACATCACATATAAATAACTAAAAACTACCATGTGTCAAACAGTGTTGAGCCACTACTCATTTTTTAATTTACATCTAACATATAGCTCAATATGTATGAAAATTAGGTCTTAATTACAAAATCAACACTCATTCTGTTTCCACAATGTTTTGTTGGAACTACACATATAAATATGCAATATGTTCCAAACAATTAAGTATTACCAGTTGGTATATACGCAGGATGGTATTTTAGTTTTATTTAGTTATTTTATTATGAAGCAACCATTTTGTGCCAAAACTAAAAACAAAAGTAATGATGATTATAGACTTGATATAAACAGAAGATGCCTCTGGATAAAATAATTTTAGTTGTGCTACTTTTGTAATGAGGTTTGTTTCACCAAACAGTAGACTAACACAGGCACCTTGTTAGCACAAACTGGTAATAATTAAAAGTGCACAGTTATCATTTCATAGGGCTGTTATATGCTTGTGGGGGAAATAAGATAAAAGAAAATTTCACTAATTTACAGACTTTAAAAGCTTTAGCAACTTAAGGCTCCTTGTTATTACATTAATTTGCTTTATGGAATAGTTGAAAAAATTGCCTTGAAATGCTTCCAGGTCAGAATGGTGAATGTACTCATGAAATAAATTTAGCTTATGTCTGCTATATTTTAGCATTATGTTCTAAGACTTTTGTTCTGGAATTGAGTTAGAAATATTGGTAAGGATATTCTTCACTGGGGATAGGGTGAGGTGAGAGTGAGCCAGTGCAGGGCTTTTGCTGGATCTCACTGTGAATGCTCCAAGGCACTCTAAATTGAAGGTTGTACTAATTACATATAGATTCTCAAGAATGTTTATCTCAGGTTTCTCCAAGTAGGAGCCCCATTAGAGCAGACATGGCCTGTCCAGTATCACCAACTTCTTGAATACAATGTCTTTCACAAGTGTCCGAGTAGAGAGTGAGAAAGCTGGGGGGTTGCATTTCAGTGAAATTCACAATACTGACTTTCCAAGGAGAAAAAAATTATAGTGGCATATACCAGAATAAACTGCATTTCCTAAGTGGGTTTTTTCAGGCTTTTCAGACTCTCTCGAGTCAAATGAGATGCTAAAGTTGTATTTAATTTAATCATCCACTGTTTAATAAATGAATAGAACTTAATGCATTATGAATATTGATGTTGGACTGCTTATTGTAGTTATAGAAACAAGATGAAGAATACTAACTCACTATGTAAAATATCAGTCTTGATCTTCCTTTTTTGAATATTCATTGCATTGTTAATGTGAAGAAACAGCATTATTGTAGTTATTTTATGAAAAAAAGATTTGCAAAGTAATATGTAAAGGGCTGAGGAAAAAGCTGAAATTATTTAGTTTGTTGCTAAAAATTCTTAATTTTTGAAACCAGAAATTCCTAAGCTGAAGACAAAACATATTCCCCACCTCCCAACTGTACAAAGATGTATCAAAACTCTTTGAAACTTATGGAAAGATTAATGTTTTATCCAATAGTTTCTGGTTTAAGCAATCAGAAAATTATTTGTCTTCAAGAGCAGTTTCAGACATCAAATATCATAAACTGTATAAAACAAGATGTTATTATTCTAGCCCACTTTTGGAAGGAGAAAGAAGTGATGGGTGAACTCTGCTTGCACTAGATCTTGTAACATAACTTCTTTTGTCTAAAGAACAGTATTTCCAGTTCTAGCTACCAATTCAGTTAAACTAAGGCCTGCAGTGACAGTACAAGGGGCAATGGTTTTGAAGTGAAAGTGGGCAGATTTATGTTGGATTAAAGCTAGACTGTTTTATTAAGATGAGGGTGGGGAAACAGGCTGTCCAGAGAGGTTGTGGATGCCCCACCCCTGGAAGTGTTCAAGATTAGATGGGGCTTTGAGCAACCTTATGTAGTGAAACATATCCCTGCCCATCTGAGGGGGGATTGGACAAGATGAACTTTGAAGGTCCCTTCTACTTCAAACCATTCTACAATTCTATGATTTTTTTACTCTAGTTAAGTATTAATAACTATAGCAAGTACATTGGGTATTTTCCTGGTTTCTTAATAAAGCAAGCATATCAAACTGCTCAAATAAAATCTATCCAGTTCTTATCCTACTATCCCTTTTGTCTTTTCTATGATTTCTAGTGAATGTTTACTTTACTGATCTTGTACCAGGCATTCCTCTTCAGTACATGACTCAGTGTTTAATCATCAGCTCTTGAAGCTGTGATTTGTTTTAAGAGTTGACAAAGGTAGGGTGTTGTTCAGTATTGCTGTTAATGGGAAAACTGATTAAAAATAGGGATACTGTGGTATCTGCAACCTGATTTACATTCATATAAAAAAAAAATATACAAACCATCCAGCAGCAAAAGAGATAAATTTCTTGATTAGTGTAATATATAATGTACAAATTGAAAAATCTTAATGCACTTTCTTTTAATCTTTCAGACAATATAGAATATTTTTCCTGTGATTTATAGTAAAATCTTTTTATTATTTTTTTCTCTCAGTTTTCTATATATCGAATAGTGTAAACCAGAGAGACAATGCATTAATAAAGAATGAATTTAACTGTGAAATTCCCTAATTAAATCAGTTCCATTATGTTTTCTCTAATTAATTTTCTCCCACCTTAAATAGTTTATTAAAGTTCATGCAGTTTTGCAACTGACTCCAAGAGATCTCTGACACTTTTAGGGTAAGTTCAGCTCAGTACTCTGAGCTGAAGTTCCCTTGGATATATGGTTGTAGGTTAATTCAGAACCTGACACTACACCTCAGAAAATGAGGAACAGTATGTTGTACATGTTTGTAAAACATAGGGTAGAAAATGCATAAAGAAGTATTATAAAACATATAGAGAATAACAATACCTACAAAAATTCTACATCCTGTTTGAAATGTAGGTCTACAGAGTAGTGCTCTAGAACAGAGGTGGCTCAGAACCAGAACTGAGTCAATCAAGGAAGCAAGAGTCAGGAAATAGAGAGATTGGCAGGGCAGAGGAAGTCAGGAAACAGGTAGATTTTCCTCATTCCTATGTAATTCTATTTATCAGAAAATAATTACCATTCAAATATTTAATTACTCTCCAAACATTTATTAATCTCATTGTCAAATCTGGCAATTTACTTGCATCAATATGACCAAACCAGAGGCCTAACATGGTCAGAATTAATTTGTATCTAATACATTCTGACCTGGTATGACAAAGGTAAACTCAATTTAAAAACAAGCCTTTCTAGAGACTGCAGTATTAAACACAGCCTCCTCGGGAGCTGGAGCAGTACACCAAGAATGAAGCCATTCCTGGACTGTCATTATTTATTTCCTGCAGATATGTGAAGAGGAGATGGTGAGGTGTTGCTATTTCTCATTATTGAATGATATCTGGATGACAGGAGAGAATACTGTCCTTGAGGGTCTGAGAAATCACAATGCACAGCACCATTCCCAAAAACCATCCATTTCACAGTTTTGATTCTGCAATAACCCTGTTTTAGTCCTGAATGTGCTCTCTGAAGCCTGGGTGATAGTATGGAAAGGATGGGTCCTCAGATGTTGACAGGGAACCCTTGTGCTAGCCACAACACTATGGTGTGAAAGAGTAATTTTTTTCCCTGTCATGTATTAATCTCTGCACTGTGGGAAAGCCAAGTTGCCAGAGAGGATACAGCCTTTGAGAATTAAGTGCAGGAGGTGTGAAGAGATTAATAGTGATAGAAATAAATAAATAAAATTAAAAAAAAAACCCACACAACAAACAGAGGGTTGCTCCACAATATCCACTAGAGTAGGAGAAAATTTAGTCTAGAATTTCTGCTTTAGCTACTCTGAGAGAAAATTATGGTACTTGTCAATTCCTTCAAGATAAAGGTTTACTTTACCTATAGTAGTTGCAGAACATAGCCATCTACAATCCAAATCCAAATGACCCAATTAGTTTATTTAAAGCTTGTTTGTCAAAGAAACTAAGCCCTAACTTGGACTAGCCAAAGAAATTTGGACACTAATTAAAATTGTTCACTCCACTTCTAAATTAAATCCTGAGTGGGATTTCAGATTTTATGACTTCAAAAAGCAATATAAACAAGAAACTACAAACTCTAAATTAAAATTCATTGAGGAAAATCTGTCTCCGTTACTTAGCTTTACATTCAAAGTTAAAGGAAAAGATTGGGGGAAAGTAAGGAATAGATTATCTAATCCCTTACCTCCTTATTGAAAATCACTATCTCTATAAATCAAGACAAAATTGAATTGAACAGCAATATCTGACATTGTTCTGCTCTTTTACAAAAAATTTCACAGTCAAACCACTCCTGAACTAAGGAAGACCAAAGAACTTTTTTGGTCGTTAGGCCAGAAATATGTTTCATGAACATCTACAATGGACTGTCTAGTTAATTTACTCCATCCCATCATCATTCCTCCTCAAAGGTATTCAGATCTTCAGGTTGTAGAAACATAAATACCAGTGTCTAGAAATCAGCTCCCATTGTAAATAGTAGAATGATAATTAATATAGTAAATCTTGACTAGGCAGCTGTTCATCCATTCAAACATAAACACCTTTTCCATAATGATGTGAAGGCTTCTTCTGTTCTACTCACTGCTTTATTTTAAATGCAACATACTGTGTTGGTTGTAACTCTCAGACATTTAAATTTAGATATCCACACTCTGGTATCAAATTTTTCTCTTATTGTGAAAAATATCTGGATTTGTAGAAACTACTAAAGCATGCATTGTTCTGAGGAAGGATTTAAATGCTCGAGAGCTGAGAACATTGCTCTCAAAAAGGGCAAAGAGCCTCAACTGTATTGAGAGAAATTTTAAAATTGAAATTTAGAATTAAATCAAGTGTGTGTACTTTAAGCAAACTCTGTAAGGACTGGGCTATCATCTCTGTTACCTTCTAAACTTAATCTTGACTAGTTCTGGCAAAATAACCCAGTTTCTACAAAATGGATGAAGGTTGTATCTGTTTTATCCTGAAATAGCTGAAACCTTCCATATGGAGAAAAAATGTAGGACAGATAAAATTTAGTCTGGTTTATACAATAAGCTACCAGTCTGTGACAGTCACATAAAAGCTGAGTCAGTTCCTATTCCAGCTATACTTTGAGACAAGAAATAACTCATGCTTCTCTTGCTTGCTTTCTTAAATGTCCAAACAACTTGTGAAGTTCAGAAAGTTTTTATAAAAATAAGAAGATATGGCTTTTCAGTATTAAGGGTCTAAAATATTCCATTTGAATAGACATTAAAAAGTTTTTATAATTCCTGACAGTAACCCCTGGAAAGGTTTCATCTGGACACCTAGTATGAAGTATGGTGACATTTGCATCCTCTCCAACGATAACTTATATAGATTCTGTAACAGCTGAGAGACAGATGACATGCAAAATTTCTGGACGTATTAACAGGACCATAATGAGTTTCATCTCTAGTAGTTCCTTGCTCCACATGGATACAGTGGATACTCTTTGTTCAGTCAGACAAGACTCTGGACAGGGGCATGTCTTTCTATGGAAAAACCTATGCACACTAAAATGGAGATTTTTCTATTCCTCCAGAAATTATAGGAGAACCATTTAGACTGTCTTGTTAAAGAGTTAAAACAAAATAAAGCCAAGGACCTGACTTGTATTCTGTAGAATACAATTAGAATTTCCTGAAATTCTAATTAGCCACTTCACTTTTTAATTTTATCTGTATGTGACTCTCAAACTTAGTTTTCCTAAGAAGTGTAAACACGAAAAGGATAAAAGTTTGGTTCAGACTTCAATCAAGCCATCTGTGTAGCTAAAGCTGTCAGATTTCCCAGCCAGTTCTCACAAACAAATCAAGGGGCATTCCTTCTGGGAGAAATAGCAGAAATGATCATTCTTTTCTCTCTTTGCTATTTGTCTTACTTCTGTCTTCCTTTGCTCCTATGACTTGCTTTACTTATGTAACCTAATAATGTAATTTAGAGTCATTCATATTAATATAATGGAAATAATACTTTTTTAAGAGCACTAGATTATTTTAGTCTGTTCCAGGTGTTGTGTGAATTAAAAAGATCACAGAAATATCAATATCTCTCCCACAAAAAAAGCTCCAAAACCAATCCTCTCCCCAAAGCCCCTCTAAATTCAGACAATTTTCTTATTTATTCAGTCTTATCAAGTTATAGTCCATATTATAAAGATTTTTATTATTATTTAGTTTGAAGCTTCCTTATTTTTTAATATATTTTTTGAATAACAGAAAACTTCAGAAAATGGAACACAGAAGGAAATTGGAGAAAAACTGTTTCTTACCATGTGTATGATCATTTCATTAAATGTAACCAGTATTCATCCATAACTCATATTAAAAAATTATATATATGTTCTCCCTGCAAACTTGAAGTGCACATAAAGCAAAGAGCATGCACTGAATATCTACAACACTGAGAAGAAGACATGGACAAGCTCTCTGAGTAAATATTAAACAATCTGCCAAGACATTTTGACCTTCCATCTATTCTTAGAAAACTAGTATATACACACCTAGTCTCAATGAAGGTGCATTATCAAAAACTTTGTCTAAGGGGAGAATGAACTTCTCCATGCAATTTTGTATCCAGAGAAAGAACAGGAAGAATACCCAGAAGGGCAAAATGCTTTGTTTATGGACTTTTTGTTTGAAGAGTCTGTCTACACATACTGTTTAATCAAAGCCTTCTGCACAAGCCTTTATTTGACAGCTCCTAAAGAATAAAAGTGACAGCATAAATGTAAAATTACACTGTTATTTTAATCACCAAAGAATAAAGTATTGCACAACTACTCATGCTCAAAGTCAAGTTCAGTTTCTCATGTCACTTTAACTAAATTACAGCTTAAACACTGAGTGTTTCTCTGAGGCATGGATCACAGGTTCATCAGTTACATGCTTTTGCCACTTTATTTTTAGTACATGTGGATCTATTATCTCTATAAAACATTATTTCAGTTTCATATCTGTTAGGCAGGTCTGGATTCAACAAACTGTTCTCTCTGCCTGATTCTTATTTCACAAGTTAGCTTCTTCAGATAGAAATCTCCTACAGGACAACATAGATTGACACATTCTTTTCTTCATTAATGAAACAGAATGCATTGTTCTTTAATTTCCCTTAAATTCAGAGTCCTTTTTATTTTCCTTAAAATGTTAGGTTTAGATGTTGTATTCCAATATTTTTTCTAAATAGCAAGAAACTGTTATTTAATTCTCTTTTTAAGACTAAATTTTATATAATATATGTGTTTTATTGAACCAGAGATAATTGTATGGTCTAAACTTCAGAAGATGTTTGCCATTACACTGTATTTCAGTGTAGAAGACAGTCTTCTGCTTTTTATCTTCAGACTGAGTGACTATAGGTGTAAATTAAACTACTGCTTACAAAGATTTCTCATGGTTCAGATGTTAAAAGTGCAGAATATGAGTCTAAAAACTAACTATGCTCAATAAGAAGAATCTATTTTATTACTGTTTTGTCCCTCAAAAAGAACTAAATGTATCTTAATACTCACTGGATATATCAGATGACCCAAAATTTCTCATTTTTTAATTCAAATAGTTCTATGACTTTTTTGAATTTAACATGTAGAAAAAGAAAACATAGCTCAAAAGCAAAACTGTACATGCAATCTTCTTATTTTCCCCTTTCTTATTTTACATATTCCATTTACCAGTGATAACTGTTTCTTCTGTCAATGCAGTATCAAACACCAGCATGATTAAAATACTCAATAACTGCTTTTCTTTTTTTCTGTTACTCTTGATCTGTTTACTTTTTTAAGGTTATATGAACTAAGTCATTTATACAGCATGTCATGCTTCACTCTTTTGTACATATGCAGTAGAAAGAGGAGTTGCTGAGAAATGCAAGCAATATATCTCTAAATGTAAAAGTTTCAGAAAAAAAGGAAAGTCATTAAGGTGATATGAATACTTTATTTGTGTCAGAGTCCCCAACAGTTCCCAAAGGCCTTGATGGGAAGTGTGAATTACTCTGCTCAACAACACTTTTAAGTACAGTGCAGAAATAGCTGCTTCTTGTATTCATCTTCTGTTCTGTAGCATCTGCTTTCAGTTAAAAACAGTCAAGGTGAAAAAAGCCTGCTTTAGGGTGAAGATCTACTTTACACACCACTAGATTTTTTGCCCTCACCTATACGCTATATATAGGCATGCACATATGTAAATGAGAGGACCTATCTAATGGAATTCTTCAGCATCATACAATGCAAAGCAAGTTTCTCTCACATATTCTCACTCCTCTCTTCTCTGGCCACAATGGCTTTTGTGCAATAACTTTTTTTCATTTTTGTTATCCTAGAGGAGCTTCCATTGACACTGATGGGCTCAGCCCTGGTCAGCAGTGGGTCCGTCTTGGAGCCAGCTGGCACTGGCTCTGTCAGACATGGAGGGAGCTTCTGGCAGCTTCTCAGAGAAGCCACCCTTCTAGCCTCCCCTGCTACCAAAACCCAACACACAGTTCTAGAACTGGATGCAGTACTCCTGATGGGGTTTCATCAAAACAGAGTAGAGGGCTAGAATCACCTCCCTCGACGTCCCAGCCATGCTTCTTTTGATGCAGTCCAGGATGTGGTTTGCTTTCTGGGCTGTAAGTGCACATTGACAGGTCCTGCTGAGCTTCTTGTCAAACAAATCAACATAATTTTTTTCCCCTGAAAATTTTGTCTAATAATAGGGTTTGAATCTTTACAGAGTAAACAAGAAAGGGAAGCTTGCAAATGTGTATTGTGAAAATTGTCACATCCCCTGAGACCTTAGCTTGTCTTAGAAATAGGCACTGAAGGGTAGAATTTACTCACAATTTTTTCTGCTTTCTTAAAAAGCTTTTGCTGTTTTTATAGAATTCTATTTAAATAAAATCACAATGGCTGTTTAAGTAAATTTGTTACATGCTTTGTCCACCCTTCTACCTTCTTTGTGGGTGTCTGAGGCTGAAGCCATAAAGTTTTCACTGTGCTTTCTCAAAATTCTCACTGGTATCTATGCTCTCCATACACTGTCCCTCAGGAAGAACAAATTATGTAATTGGATTGATTTTTTTCTTCAAAGATCTATACAAGTGTTAATGAAGAGAAGCTATTCAAAGGAAATCATCTATAAATAGATTCTTCTCACTTGAATGCAGGCGTTCAGCTTCATGGAACATGGCTTTTTCCTATAACCTGGTATTTACAGAACTTTATTTTACCATGATTAATAATTAAACAGCAAATATTTTTAATTTGTTATAGTATCTGAATATATATTACAATTTTATCATCTAAAATAAAATAATGTTCAAAGGGGAAATTTTCCTTTTCAAAATTCTAATTTATTTTTCTTTTCTTTTGGAAGAAAACAAGAACATACCAGTATACTGAAATGAGTTACTCTAAGATTTCAATCCACGTTAAGTATATTTCTGTATCTATTTTGTCTTCATGTTTTTCAATAATCGTAAAAATCCAGATCATAAATACAGAAAAGTTAAAGATATTTAGTTATATAGATAAAAAACTATTAAGATAGAAACATGAGACTGCTTTTTGGAGAAGTCATGGTTCTAATTAAATGAGTGAGAAAGATCCAGGACCAGATCAATAAACAGGAATGTTTCATTCTATGTTACTGGACAAATCCAAGAAACTTTATGTGCACATATATTGCCAGAAGATAATTTCTTTCCAGAGCAGAAAACTTACAGCTGCAAGTATGTAATACCTGAATTTCACATCATTGTGTTTCCTGCTTTAACATTCTGGAGAGAAAAGAGAGCTGGACGGTGACCTAAAAAGGGATTGCTCCTTTTGGTTGAATCCATTTAAGGCATTTGTGACATCTATTTTTAAAAATATTCAGAATATGAACTGATCTTGTAAAATGAACATAGAAAAGAACCTATCTTGAAACATTTAATTGATGATGATGCGGCAGTTGAACCTTAGGATTAAAGGGTGGGCTCAGTTCAGCGCAGGCTGTGTCTCACCTAAAAAATCCATTGCGCAGGCTTGAAAGGTAAAAAGACCTTTCCCAAATCTTCATTCGTGAAGACTGGCCACATCATCACATCTCAAATGACATATACACAGTATGAAGCTATCAGCTTTGTGTTGCATTTTTTTTTCCTGTGTTGAAACAGGGGGAAAGAACATGCTTAATTTGCACTGGGGTCTGCAAAATTCATATGCAAGGAGGTCTTGCAATATCTAACAAATGTTTAATTTTCCTCAGTATACGTTCAGAAAGATATTTAAGTCTTCAACTATTTTTAGTAAAATCTCCAATCTTACTTTTGAAACTGTGTTGTTTGATCATGTGTGAAATCTTGGCTTTCAGAACTCTCAGGCCATCCAAGAAGATATCTTTTATCTTTGAAGCTAAATGCAGCTGAATAAAAGACGGTCTGAACTGTTACACAGTTTAGTGAAAAAAGATATGTCATATAATTGTTTAGATGCCATTTAAGTAAAACTGATCTGGTCTTAATTATTGTGTTGTTGATTTTTACCTGTGGAGAATATGCTTAAAACACTGTGCAGAATTACAGCAGGTTACTCTCATATTAAGGAAAGAAATAGCCAGCTTAGGGTCAGAATGTTAAAGCATTAATCTAGAATGAATCAAGGTTATAAACTCCCACTAATGCACAGAGGAACAAAATAGAGCAACCACTATATTTAAGAAGAGTAGACTTGCATTAGTAGTGCAACAGTCAATTTGATGTGCAGGTGTTCATCCTTAGAAATTACTACATTTTCATGTAGTTCTCTTCACTTTGATTTATTCATGAATCATTAAACACAAGATGTTGAAAAGGTTGGCCAGGGCTCAAGTCAGTCCATCCCCACCTCCAGTGTTTCATTGGAAATTAATCATCAGTTGACATAATGTTACTTTTGTATATTGTTTCTCTCCCTGACACCTAAAATCAAATTGTCTCTACAAAGTTACATTTTCAAGGGAAGTAGAAGAGGATGGACTCAATGATCTTAGGGATCTTGTCTAACCTTAACAATTCTATGTCAGCTCTCTTCCCTCTCCCTTTCACCCTACTCCCCCTTCCCTATCATATGACAGTTTCTTGTTTGATGGCTTTGTACTTTGTTTGTGTTTTGTCACAAGATGTGCAATAGTTTACCACTACTGTTGTGTACTAGATTTTCTAAGAGCATCCTTACAGCATAAAAATCTTCAGAAGATGCAGTCCCCAGCTCATTTGGTTTCATTCGTAAGGTAACAGACTAAGTTCACAGCTCTGTAGTTATACGGAAAACCCAGTGAGAGCATCACCATCCACTGGGGTCCTGAAAGTTGTGCTCCTGAAATTACATGGCAGTATCTGTCAAAGAATCACTTCAAAGTATTTCAATACACTGTTTGTTCTTGGTCTGAAATTGTTAGTCGACAGTGGAAGGGCAGGCTCAGAGGAGAGCACAGGTAGAACTGAGAGTATCTCTGACTGCCCCAAGGAGTGTCACTGAGACACAGATATAGCTTTAGGCTGGTACAGACTATATTTTTGATGACTGCTCCTAATTATACAATAGCCTGATTTTGCAGTAACTTCCTTTTGTGCAATACATTCATACCCTTTCAGTGGACTCTCTCTAGTAAATTCATGTCTCTTTTGTGCTGGGAAGTCCAGCATTGGTCCCAGCACTACAGACATGTCTCCTCAGGGCTGAACAGAGCAGGAGGATGTTCTCCTTTAAGCTGCTGGCCACACTCTGCCTATTGCAGCCCTGGAGGTTGTTGGCTGCTTTTGTTACAAGGGCTCATTGCTGGCATATGGGAAGGCTGGCATCCACCAGGACCTCCAGATCCCTTCTCTGCATCTCTTTTCATCTACCCTTGCTCCACCCTAGCAAGTATTGGTGCCAGGCATTGTTACTTAGTGGAGCAGAAAGTAACAGAAAGTAGCAACAGCAGAATAAACTATCCTCACATAGCACATATATCATGCACTATATATTATGTGGAGCATAATTTAATGAGTTTATTGTTTGTGAAAGTGAGAGCAGCATATCTACTGACAAATAAAGCACATCACTAAATTTATACTTAAAAAGGTGGAAGAAGACATTAAAATGGGGAAAATGTACCCCAAAAGAGTGAGTTAGACAAACAGAGAGAAACTGTATTCAAGAAAATATAAAGAGTAGTCCTAAAATATCCTAAACAAATTGAACATCCTAATACCAAAATACTGCCCCATACTGAACAAATGAGTTTTCCATTCTCTGGGAATAACAGGTTATTATCTTGAAAACACTGAAAAAAAATGAGGTGACAAACAACAGTATGCATATTAATGCAGTCAACACAGAGCTCAAATGCAGCCTAAAGCATTATCAGTGACAGAGCCAAAGGGAAGATTAATAGAACAAAAGTCACTGGCAGAAAAAAATAATCATCCTACCATTCTCAATAAAAATATATTCAAATATAATCAGAAGAGGATACAGAATTTGACATTTTTACATATGGATCTGCAAATTTAAATAGCAATAAAAAGTAAAAAGACTTTTGAAAATTAAATACATAAGTCATAGTCAGAGAAAAAAATAAACTCATAACCAGGCATTCTGCTTTTCTGTGATTCTCTAATCTGGCAGTGATGGAAAGATTAAAATATTTAGGAAGAGAATTCAAGAGAAAATCCATCATGAGCTGTAATCTCCTGTTTTCAATCTAGTAAAAGCAAATGGACCCAAATCCAGTGAAATGCTTGAAATATTTTCCATGATGCTATTTAAAGTGTCAACTAATAGAAGTTCTGAGATTATGTTTAAAAATTTGTATCATAATGTGTGAACATTATTTTTCTTTTGCTTGCACTTTAAACCTATCCTAGCAGGGGGCACTGATGTTATACACTACAATGCATTCAAACAGAACAGTGAAAGAGGTCAGATTTGATGCCAGATGTCTAATCTATCACAATTATCTAATTTTAAACCCTCTTGGCACAAAGTGAGGGAAAATAAATTTTCTATTTACCATTAATTTTCCCACTGAGCATAGCCTGTTGATAAAGAAAGCAAACACAAAACCGTTTTGAATGGATAATAACCTGGCACCATTGATCTACTTCTGAAGGTTAATTAATCATACACTTGCCTTCAAGAAAGTATTATAATACAATGAGCCTTATTTCTTACTGACTTTATCACCTGGGTAATTCCACACTCAACATCCCCAAAAAACCAAAGATGCGACTTTGAAAAGCTCCTTAGAAGCTCAGGTTAACAGTATGCAAAATATCTACAGTTCAGCTCAATTATTTATCATTGCATATTCTGTATTATTTATAGCACTGACCAGAGTAAGAGGAGCAAACTGGTGCATACATGTAAATGCCTTCCACAGTGTAGTGCTCTAGAAGGAAGCTGAAGGTCTACTATAGAACAATTACTCTCATTTCAGTGGCAATAAATGAGAATTAATAATTTCTATCCATACTTCTTTCCCAGAAATTTTTTAGTCATGAAAGAGAAAAAGCTCATAGTATATTGATTCAAGTTACTTCTAAACATGCATTGGATTTTGTTCTCTCTCTAAAAAAAAAAAAAAAATACATTTATTAGTTAAATCACAATGACTGATATTATTTCTTCAGAAGAGTGCTGACAAAGGGTGACATCTTGATAGTTCCAGTACACTCATAGTCTATGCTGCAGTCAAGTAAAGAAGATAGGAGAGTATTTTGACACTTATGCTATTCAACAGATATAAAAACCAATTAAACATTAGTTAAAAAATACTCAAGAACCTGTACTTAATTTAGAGACATGATAATGACACACATCCTACAACTAATGGAAATATGTTTTAGGTTGCACTTCCCAGACCTTGCTCAGATCCATTGAAAGCATGTCACATTTCAATAATTCCTTTTTGATCAGGATTATAAAACCATATTTATTTAATATCAATTTGAAAACCCATTTCTTCATCCTTCATTCTAGATTTTATTTTTTCCCCATGTGTATAGCATAGGGACATGGCTTAAAAAAATCTTTATGACACAAAATCCTTTAACAGTTTTTTTTAACGTTACTCCATTGAAATTACTTGGGAGGATTGTATGAACTAGTCTGTTACAGTCACATGCCTACAGATGCAACAAGTGACTTTGAACTGTATTTATCACATAATGCCTTTGCCCTCTCTCTTGATATTATAGACCGCCATTTTTATTTACAAGAAAAGACTTAATCATCCTTTTTATTTTTTAACTATATCCTTCCTGAAAAAAATCTGTTGAAAATTGCCATTTCTGTTAGTGCCATTTCAACTCAGTGCCTTCTAATTCTTTCAGTATGATTTAGATGCATGATGCATCACCAGTCTACCTAGAACATTCTTGTTACTTCTCCTGCATGACAATAGGGAGCACTGACCCTACTAGGTGGTGTTTATTCAGCTTGCAACCTCTTTCAGATTTAATAGGTAATCCTTCATCCAAAAGTAAACAGTCCTTAAATGGTCTCAGATAGATCTGCAAAGTGTTTGTTGTCAGCATTACTGCATCCCATTTCATTTATGACCTTTTACAGTGAAAAACGGACTTCATATTCTTCTAAATGCTGGAGTAATAATGGGAGGAGAAACCAGACACAAGATCTTGTGCGACTGTAAAGTGCATTTAGAAGTAAGAAATTAAAGGAGGTTTAATACTTCTTTTTCCTGCCAAAATGCATTTAAAATAAAGAGAAAAAACTCAAACAACCTTATTATGTATTAGTCTCATTTATTCATCATCAAATCTAGTGTAGGTCCAAAGAGACTTCTTTCTCATATTAGAAATACAGAAGTAATAGTTATATATGTATTTGTTACTTAACAAACACCACATAAACTAATTTTCTCATTATCATTGCAAATCAGATATACCTGTGATATCTCTAATCTTGCTAATCGACTGATATTAGGGTGACTTTTTTCTCTTGTCTCTAGTGATTTCAGATTTGAAGATGGTTATAGTGAAAAGGAATATTTCATATATTCTTCTGTTGTATTCTCATTATTTTTTTCAATATTAATATGATAATATTCTTCTCCAACAGAAAAACATATACTTTTAAAAACAGGTGTAGGAAATTATAATTAAGCAAGAAATGTATTTTTAATGCAGCATTTAATTAAAGTGAATGTTAAATTTTGTATTAAGTTTCAACAGTTCACATGGAAGTCACTTGGAAGATCAGCCAATAATTCCCTTATATATCTGTGTGATCTATCATACATATTATAAAGAAAGATAGAGCAAATATTTTATCGTGATGTATGATTTTACCTTACTAAAATATAACACATAACTACATGCTTATATTTAAATATAATACAGGAGCAAAGTGTTGAACAAGGCCTGAATCAGATGTTCATGATTCTAGCCAATGTGCAATTTATTAGTTCCAGAAGAAGTCATTATCATGAGTAACTCTTTCCTTTTTTTTTTTTTCCTAGCCTAGATTTTAATTTTTAAAATAAACTTAATTATGGTTTGGTTTGATGTTTTTTTGTCTGGTTGGTTCAGTTTGGGTTTTTGTTTTATTTTGTTTGTTTGTTTGTTTGTTTGTTTTGTGGGGTTTTTTGGTGGGTTTTTTGTTGTTGGTTGTGGTGGGGTTTTTTGTTTTTGTTTTCGTCCTTTTTTGGTTTTGTTTTGGGGTTTTTTGTTTGTTTGGTTTTTTTAATGAAAATTTTTTGAAGGTACCAAAGAGTAAGGTGCTTTAGTTCTGCTGTCTGCACTATAGACTGTGGTAGACTGTCTCCTGCATGTTGAAGTACAACAGCGCTGCCCAAAATCATAACTACTCAACTGTTTAAAAACATGTAGAATTTGTGAGGAAAAAAATGCACTCAGGTGCACAGAAACACACACTTGCAGCATCATGTGCAGCCTGGAAAAACCGTCAGGCAAGGCCCGGGTTTCTCAAGGCACTCTGGAAGCAGAGGAGTGGGAGGGAAGGAAAGCTGGAGCCCTGAGCTGGCAGGCAGCCAAAGGGCACATGCCTGGCTCTCACCATCCTGCAGTGCTTCTGCTACCTTAGCTCCCATGGTGACAATTTCCCACCCCTCTTCCCTCTGTTGGAGGTCTCTGCCTTTAGAATGGTGTTTCTAGGCAGCCTGGGCTGCACGTAGCTTCTTGCTGGGCTGTTGTTATGCCGCTGCTTGTCTACTTTTTTCTTTTTTTCACTCATCTACTACTTTTCTTTGTAACTCTGGAAGCAGTCCTTTCACAGCTCTCAAAGCTCGACTTTTCAGTGACCAGCAACTGGCAATTAGTGTTTTTTCCCCAACTTGTGTTCATATTTTCAAGACTTGTACTGTTATCTCCAAATGTGTATCAAAACAAGAGATACCCAATACCAAACTCTAGTTCATGTAGACCAGTTTTCTAGCAACCTGACTGACCAAAGGTGAAGCATCATGCATTTAGCACACAGGAAAATTAGCACTGGTGGTAGCTACCAATTTGCCACTAGCAGGAGAAATATTGTTTTTTCTTGTCCCCATGATACAACAGCAGACCCAGAGTGGCCTTCTTTCTAGTAAATGAAGAACCATGCAGAAATGCTAGCTAGTTACCAGTAGGGTCATTTCTCCATTAGCACAGGACTGCTGGGTAGTTCAGATGGCTAAGACCAGAAATTCCTACACTGCATTTCATTTTACAATAGTTATATCTATGGTAATGTGAAAAGAATATCAAATATACACTTACAGATGCTGAGATAAATGCCTGCGTTGAATCAAATAATTTTAACTTCCAATTGTGTGACAAACCCATCGTTTTCCTTCAGTGAAAAAATGAGAACTACACTTTCTGCAGGTAGCTCTGGAATGTAATGATATAATTTTATGCTGTGATAGAGCTTATTTCTGGAAACCAGAAAAGTTATGAGTACACATAATATCATGATTATACTTACTCATCTATCCACCGTGAATGAGCATACATTATGCTTCTTAAATTTCATGAACCCAGTTATAACCATGTGTATGTTACTCCTCAATGTAGTATTCGACTTTTTTTATAAGTAAAGGAGGCAAGAAACTGGTTAATTGGAGAAAATTATCAACTATATTCCCCACTATGGACAATTCCAGAAAGAAATCTAAATGTCTTCCTGCACATGTGTTTCCATTACTTGAGATTATCATGGGTGGTAAAAGCCAAAAGAAAATAAAAAAGCAACACTTCTTCTTATTATTCATACTTGCACTGACTGTTGATCTGTGTCCAGTCTTAGGAAAAACTGGTTATATAAACCACAAAAAGTACAATCAAGAGATTTCGGAGTTTACACAGTAGAATTATGATTATGCATAAACTGTATCCAAAAGCTTTATTCAAGTCTTTAATATAGCAGAATTTATAAATGAATGTGACAATAATTATTGGTTTGGAACACTTGTTTTCCTATCTCTTCCCAAAATGGTATAAATTTTACACTGTGAAATACATGTTAAATCACCTTCAAGGTATAATGATAAGATGAGATTTATCAACTTGACAGTAAACTAATTTCAAAGTGATTTATGGGAGTTTAGTACATTATGAAATGTTTGTACTATAAAACCACTTTATCAAGGGAAGCAATGAAGCTTACTTTCTAGAATTTACACTGAAACACAGGCACTGTGATCAAAGATTAATATTTACCTTGTATATCTCAAACTTTATTTGCAAAGTAACATTTTGACCCAGAGAAGATGTAGCCATACTGAGAGAGCTTTAGGTCACCTTTCCCTTCACTTTATCCACTCTTTAATATTGGCCAAACTTGTCGCCACATAGTCCAGTTCAGAACTCAGCTAAATACCTCTGATTATTAAAAAAAAAAATAAAAAAAATATATTCTTCCCTTCCTCTACCTCCTTAGCACAGAAGATATATCTGCCTACAGTGGGACTGTTAGCTACTGAAGGAAAAATATCTTCACTGTTAAAGCTTTCTACCTCCTATTCTGTACCTAATCCATCACTCAAGCTATGAACAACTCTTTCCTTCTAAGACATATTCAGAAGAGGTGAGCAGAATTAACATACTGTGGTTCCTGAAATTTAAATCTGAATATTATCAAATCTTTCTAGATTGGCCTCTAGAGTTTTAGAAAGTAGTCTGCAGACCTGAGTAAGGATATTCAGATGTGATGTAATGAAAGGCAGTGAAGGTAGTGGCGGTGTAGATCTTTAATACACTTTCACATCTAATGATGTTAACTAATTGAACATTCATGTATTGTAAGAGTATTTAGTGTATTATAATATTTTACATTTAACATTCTTCTGCTAAATTTGCTGTCAGCATTAATTATGGAGCTAGAGTAGTGACTAAATAAAGCATTAAAAGTTAATTTAACTTGGGGTACTAAAAATAGGAAATTATTTACTGGCAAGGTGCTTTTTTCTTTCTATTTTTTTTTTTAATTGTAAATTTCAACAGACTGGTTAATTAATTAGTACCAAGTTCACTGCTGACTAACAACAGCTTTTTTACATGAAGTACTAATTAAGCTGAAAACAAATTACTAGTTTATCTTGTTGAAATAGTTGTTTGTGACACAATTCAAGCCTTATCCATTGAAAATTGGCAATTTATAAAAAAAAATGAAAAGCTATATATAAGTTATAATTTTCATTAAGGGCTGACATTTTCTCTTTGCCTGCGAAATTGCTTCATGGTTTTCTTTTATGCTTTTATCTACTGAGAAAAGGATCATCTATGATACCATTTGGGTATGCTTATGCAATTATACGTACAATATATCTTGTCTTGAAAAGTACCTTTTGTCTTCTGTCAATACTCGGCCTTGGAGCTTTCATTTATAAGGAAATTTTGATTCATCTTAGGGTTTTATCATGTATTATGAGAGAGGAATGAATTTAAGTGTCTCTGTCATATTTTGGCAGTGCAACTTGAAGAATCTAAAGACATTCAGATGACCAAGTGGAGATGCCTCATTTAGAATAAGCTGACTAGCTCCCTCATTCCACTGACTCTGTTGACCAGTTGTTTTCATAGATATCAAATTCACTTTTAGGTGACAGAATTTAAGTGTCCAGCTATAGTGCCAAAGTCTTCCCTTTCTGATAAACCTGTGTTTCTTCAAAGGCTTGAGTACCTGCAGTAATGAATGTTTTGAAGAGTTCCCTGTCTGTTTTCTTTTTCTTAATTTGAAACCATTGAGTATCTTCACGTTAAATATCCTATGTAATGTATTTTTAAAGCTTGTACAAGCATTGGGAAACTATCATGTCCATTTGGGCATAAACAACCCTAAATTGTCGGAGGCAATTAGCTGTTACACCTCCTAAAATCAGACCGTGGTAGACCCACTTTGCATGGAAATCACACAGAGAGGTGAAGACAAAATGGAATCCTTTATTGCACGGGATAGCTAGCTTTTATGTGGTAGGCATGGAGTGTGTGGAATTTGGGAGGATTCAAAGGAGGTACATGCAAGGATATATGTCTATAAATGGAGAAATTGAGCTAAAACA
>JAWWLV010000001.1:95276054-95340667 GCA_035041135.1 Platyrinchus mystaceus
AGCCACTCTGTCCCCAGCCTGTAGCGCTGCAGGGGGTTGTTGTGGCCAAAGTGCAGGACCCGGCACTTGGTCTTGTTGAACTTCGTCCCTTTGAAATCAGCCCAATCAGTCTGTCCAGGTCCCTCTGCAGAGCCCTCCTGCCTTCCAGCTGATCAACACTTCCCCCCAAATTGATGTCATCTGCAAATTTTCTAATGGTGGACTCAATCCCCTCATCCAGATCAATAATAAAGATACTAAATAGAACTGGGCCCAACACTGATCCCTGGGGGACACCACTAGTGACTGGCCGTCAACTGGATGCAGCCCCATTCACCAGCACTCTGGGCCAGGCCCTCCAGCCAGTTCTTAACCCAGCATAGAGTGTCCCTGTCCAAGCCATGGGCTGCCAGCTTTTTCAGAAATGTGCTGTGGGAGACGATGTCAAAGGCTTTGCTGAAGTCCAGATAGACCACATCCACGGCCTGCCCCTCATCCACCAGGTCATAAGGGATCATAAAAGAAGATCTGGTTAGTCAGACAGGACCTGCCCTTCCTAAACCCATACTGGCTGGGTCTGATCCCTTGTCCATCCTGTAGGTGTCATGTGATTGCACTTAGGATGATCTGCTCCATAACCTTGGAAAATAGAAGAAACCACAAGAAAAAATCAGGAAATATGGAAAATAAGGGGTCTATGGAACTGCTAAACAAATTGGTACCTGTTTATTTACACTTTTTTATGGTCTATAATTAGGCCAGAATATAAGAGACAGGAGCACACTGTCAGCATATCTTGCAAGAGCTATCTATTACTGGGAACATATTGCTTGCTCTGAGAATGTCTGAAGGGGACAACTGAGGTTTGGTTACCTGTACAGTCATGAGTCTCTGTGCAGAACATGCAAAATTGCCAGGCATGAAAAATAATACAGTGAGTAAATAACAAAATTATAAATAATGTTATGAGGAATGAGTAGATTTCACAGATGGTTAAAGGCAACTATATGAAAGACAGCCAAACTTCACAGATATTTGGAGAGGAGGATTAAGGATCTTTTGGATAGCCTTGCAGAGGCTGTGGTGCCTAAATTACTGTATCAGTAATACAATGCATGAAGAAATCATTGCATCTGTGTATGTGGCCATTGTGAACTGTCTTTAATCACAAGCAGAATGAAGAACTGTCTTATGAAAGAGCAACTTCTTTTGTTTTTTGGTTTTTGGTGGGTTTTTGTTTGTTTGTTTGTTTGTTTTTTGGTTTTTTTTTACTGCAGGTGGATAGACAAATACAAGTTTACAGGCTGTTAGAGGCACGTTCAAGAAATTATGTATACAAAAGATCGTTGGACTGCTACCTTCTTCCCAAGGCAGTTATGTCTCAAAGCAACAGTTCCTTTCTCCCTTTCTTCCTTTCTTCCTTTCTTCCTTTCTTCCTTTCTCATTGTTTTTACAATATCTTTTTCTTGACCAACGCTTTCTTATAAAGTCATATCATTCTCTGTGATCATCATTTGAATACACAAGAAATGGATATCCATCATAGGTTATAAAATGCCTACTTCCGTTTTCAGGCACATCTTCAAAATGTAGTTATTAGCTGGAAAGCGATCAATAATTTTATGTCACTGTCCTTCGCAAACTTTCCTCAGGTGACTAGTGATCAATAGGTCAGAGAAGAACCTATTCTATCATAGGATTCAAAAGGTTAATATTATCCTTAAGGTTAGGAAAAAATGCATCTTTTAAACAAAAGCTTTTATTTTATCACAGAAAGCCGTGGGCCTGAACAAAAAAAGTTTGAATTGCTTAAAAATACTTTTTTTTCATGAAAAGAACACAGTATGTATCAATTGATAGTGAACTTTATTTTGAGTTTTCTGTGCATGTGCTGCTCTTTTTCACATAAACACATCCCTCTGAAAGATTTTGCCAATTAAAAAATTACAAATACCCTTGACTGTTGTTATTTCCACTTCCTCTTGATACCATCACATTTTTGCTTTGCTTACTTTTAACAAGTATAGACATAATGTAAGATCCCACTCCCTTTATTTCTTTTCTGCAATGAAATTCTGGAAGTGTTGAATGCTCTGAAGAGTCTAGTCCTGACCTACTTTCTTGTAGCATCAGTTTTTTTCTCTTTCTTTTTTTTTTAGTACAAGCTTGAAGAACTTTGGATCACGTTTATCTTTGCAGTCTTTACCATCTAATCTTGAACCTCCTCATCTTCCTCATAGAATAAATTGTTTAGCTGTATACAGACTGTATGGGGGGAACGAACAACTGAAATCTGTCACCATGATACGTGATATCTATCACTCATTGTGTGTTTGCAGTTTTATGCATTTTGATGGTGGTATTACTGCACCCTGAGCTGCACAGAACTGTTGCCTGGTTCCTGTATCACCTCAGGCATCACCTGAGTAGATTCAAACCTATTATAAACCTGCTGCCATAAAAGAGAATAAAATAAAATAAAATTACATTTAAGTTAGATTACTTCCAAAGAAGAGGATTGGGAATATTTTATATTAATGTATTTTTATAGAAGAAGAATATTGTAAAGAATTTTCCTAGGAGGAAGAATCTTTTAAAATTAAGTTGCTTTCATTATTACACAAGAGAGGGTCTACTCACCTCTGCAGAATGAACTGTGTTTCTATTTCCATGTCAAACTTTATCATTATAAGAAGATAACCCTGGTTCTTAGTATTTTGAGTGCTACAGAGCCCATTTAGGGCTAGTTCAGAGCTAACCTTTTCAGGAACATATTGGCACATACAAGCTTCATAACCCTTTGCATAGGTTGACTCTGGGTCCCATAAGATACTCTTGTGACTCTTATGAATAATCTACTCATTGTAAAATGAATCATTTATTTAAAGGTTAAGATTCCATTAATGTTGAATACATACAAAATGTTACTTTTAGGAAATCTTGCTTCCAGATTAGATATATATGTATACATGTATATATGTATTTGTTGAAATGTATTATTAGTTTAACAAGCAACATAAATATTCTTTAAGATAAAGCTTAACAATTTTCTGTAAACCCCACTCAATTTTGCTCATTTGCCAAAATTTGAATTTGGTTGTGTAGTAATAAAAAGCATTTTACCTCATCTTTGTAAAAAACACGTACTAAGACCTACCCACTTAAACTACCTTTCACACATTTTAAAGTAGACACTCTAAGTCATTTGCTCACTGTTTAGTTTCATTTCTCTTACAGTCACAGAGATCCGAAGTTTAAGCCAAATGTCCTTTCTCAAAGACATTTAAAGCTTACTTTGTTCACGAAGAAAGTTCGGTGAAGTAAAATGAGAACTGCCCACGTGGGAAGGCCAAAAGAAATATACTGCAAGCTTGAGATCACATATTGAGAGAATGTTAAAACTAGTTACAGCTTAATTCCATGAAGTAAAAGGTCAAGTTGTATTTCTACCTTGTTTTACATATTCACATTCCTCTGTGGCAGAAAATACACACATAACTTCTCTGAAGAGACTCTCACTACAGTGTGCAGTATGTTCCAAAGCAAATACATAGACAAAATCAAATGTTTTTTAACAAATATTATATATATATATGCACAAATGTAAGCATATGCACATATATAGTCCTAGAAACTAATACCAAATTTTAAACAGAAATTAAGAACCTATGCATTATAAAACCATTAACAGTCCACAGACGAAAGTATTAAGCAAGATCTTAAAGTCTGAAGTCTAGGAGAGTTCTCAATTACTCTTACAAAATGAAAAATAAGATTTTCTTATGTGGAGCAGGTTGCAATGATCAGCAAAACTGAGTTTGAAGGAGACCAGCTGTGGCATTTTAGCCAAATAATATTGTATTGCCATTGCTAGTAACAGTCTACTAACAAAATTTGCAAGGCCTCAGGAGTAAAACTTGTCAGACTTGGTTTGCCTGAACTTCCTTGATGTTTCTGGAGCTTTGATCTCATTTGGTTTACCTTCAAAAGATTTTTTTTTTAATGATTGGGTAGCTATGGCTACCATTGGTTTTATTTTTCCTTATATTTGTATGGAACAACATAGTTTTTACACAGATAGTAGCAACAAGTAGTTATTCTGTGCAAATGAGATATTTATTACTACTATAATGATATACTCTAGAGGGAAATAGGCCCAGCTTGACAGCAGAGAATTTGTGAAATGTGGAAACATGATACAGCGTAGAAAAGTACAACAGAGGATGATAAGGGACACAGGTTGCTGCTGGAGATGTTTGATTAAAGAAATGCAGATCTAGAAGCTGTACAAAACAAGTCTGAAAGTAACATAGACAGCAAAGAATAAGTGTCTAACGTTAAATGTACCGCATGTATATAGTAAATTCATGCACACAGTGAAGTCACAGATCAGCGAAGAGAGAGTATAATGGGGAAGTTTATTCAGAACCTGACTCCAATAAAAGCAAAAAAAAAGGAGAAAAGAGGAAAGGAAATAAAAACACCGACAGAAGAAACGTAAAACCACGGTTCTCTTTGCAGTGCAAGTGAAGAGCCTGGAGCCCAGATGACCTGCTGCAATGATTATACCCAGCCCTGGCCCCCCTGTGCCCCTGCTTGCTTGTGAAAGATTGGTGCTGTCAACTTCAGAGTACAAAGAGATAATGAAAAAGGTGAGCATAACGCAACATAATTCTAACTGTATTATTTTTATTATTATTACTACAGCATATATTACGGCTGTGTTTTGTTTTGCTGTGATAGCATTACAATCCGGATTAAAATCTGTACTAACAATTTCTTTCATTAGTTTGGAAAGATTTAAGTGATGCTAAAAGTCAGACATTTGGTTTTACATGTAAAATATATTTTATTTTTGATCTTAGCAATAATTTCTGTATAACGCAACCAGAATTCCAATAACATATGCTGTTATTTTGCATTTAACTTGCTGAAAGATTGCTTAGTACATGAAACCAATAGATTACACTAGGAGCAACTTGATGGGAATGTTAGGAATCTTTCAGTAGATGGATAGGCATCAGGCAATGCTTTTCACTTATGACATGAATCAGAAATTTTTCATGGAAACAAAAACAACAGTATGTTTTGAATAGGTATGTCTGCCTTAATGATCCCAGTCAAACACTCAAACTTTATGGTGTCGGATTTATTTATAGTACTTTATAGTACAATAAAGGTTGGCAATCAAAACACATAAGTAAAGCCAACATTATATATGTCAAAATATCTTAAAAATTGTTTATGTATCAGGCAGTGTCTTGGAGAATGCTTCTGTTGAGGAAAGAGTTGTTGTACTAAATGCTTCCTTCACTGAGTGTTCCTCAAAAAATTATTGAGGCAAACAGAAAGTTCGATTCTAAAATGAAGATTAATTCTAAACATATAGTGGGTGTCTTGGTTCTGGCCAGGATGTCATTAATTTTTGCAATAACCAGGAGGGGACATGGCTAGGACCTTCAGGTTATTCTATACCACCTCGTCATTGCCAGGCTGGGCAGAAGGGAGTTTCTTCCAATGGGAAGGGGTTCCTTCTGGTCAAGTGAACGTGGTGGAGGGAGCCGTCTGTCAATTGTCAGGGGGGTTTTGTGGGAATCATTTCTTTTCTTGTACCCTCTGTCATTAGTATTGTTGCTGTTACTGTTCATTTTCTTATCTCATAGCTGTTTCCAGTAAATTTTTCTTATCTCAACCCATGACTTTTGTGCCTCCAATTCCCCTCTCCAGCGCACCACAGGGGAGGGTGGGGAAAGCAGCACATGGTTTTCATGAAAGTACTAAATTCGAAAGTACCATTCCTAAACCATGACAGTGGCATACCCAAGAAGACCACTAACTGCCCCCTTTAGAATGGTAAAGACTACCTAGAGGTCCTCTGCTGTTTCTGTCAGCCCCATGCAGATGTCTGCATATTTTCAGTAGCAAAAGATACCAATGATTATGTGGCTACATCATTCCTAAATGTCTGTCTTCCAAGGTGCCATATAGAGACAAGAAAGTGTTCCTTTTCCATTTCCCGAAGTTACTTACATTTTACTATATTTTAAATTAAATATTAGAGCAATATTTGGATGAGAACCAGTGATGGTATGGATGTGAGTCACAAAATAATCACACAATTATTTAAAGTGGTACTTCTTCCTATTAAAATAATTGAATTTATTTGTTGGTCAAACCCTTAGCACTGGATCAACTTAATGGATCAAACTCCTAATACTCAGCAACTTATGTTCTTGTACTTTAGGCCAGTCAATTCAATTAAAATGCTACCATTATGTATGATTAAAATTCTCTGTAGAAACTGAATATGCTGACTGGCTGGAGCTGACATTCTTAAATATGGTATGGGTATTCTTTTGTTTTCTTATTCCATTTATTGATTTGATATGCATTTTAACCATTGTGTATCTTAAAAATTACATACTCATTTAAAAGATGTAATTTTGTGTCTACCACTAGAGGGGAACTCTCCACAGACAGAATCTACACAGTGTTGTATGAAAATCCATCTGAGGTCTATTCGATTCTGCATGAAAATGGGGTATGTAGCATCTGAAAGGATGGTAAAATTGACTTGCTATCTATAGTCTTCTTTTTCTTCTGTCTTGTTTAAACAGCTTTTTTATTATGCCATTTGTTCTCAGGCCTTTTCATATCAGAGCCAGAAAGAAACCTACATCATCTCTCTCTTCCTTCACCCCAGTAAAGGACATCTTGTTTATTGAATTTTAAGGTATTTGTGTTTACCTACCAAAATAGAAGATATAGTAAAAGTGACCTTATCACATACCATAACATCTTTTTTTAATTTTTAAATTTTCTGTTATCTGTATGCATGTATAGGATACGGCTGCATGACTTCCATAATACTGTCACTGAATGCCTTCTCAAGAATAAAAAGTAAGACAGCATTGTAATGAACAACACTTTACGTTGTTTTAGCTCAGAAACTCAACCAAGGGAGTTTTGAACTTTAATAGCAACCTTTTTCTGGTAGAGTACAAGAAAGACAACTGCATGTGCATCAAATGAGTGGATTATGACTCTTCAAAAGTTAAAGTTCACTTCTGCAATTAAATCAACTCTGGTAAAAACAGCAGCTTTGGAAAAAGGTCATGCATGAGTGCTGAGAGGCTGCAATCCAAAGCATCTGAAATAAACGGCAAATGAACTGCCTAAGGACTTGTAAATCTAGTCCTTCCTGCATATCTGCTGACAAAGTCAGGGTGTTATGGCAAGGAATTTTTAAAATAAACTTGAAAAAGAAGCTGAATCACACTGGGTGTTATTTGCACTGAAGACAGTTAGTGGAAATCTTGTTTGTCAATGACAAAAGTTCTATTATATTTTTCTTTCTACTTTTTTCTTTTTTAAAATGTTTCCAAATGTTAATAAAGGTGGAAATGGATCTTAATGTATTCAGGAAAACAAAGAACAGGTTTTACAGAAGACAGCACCTTAAATGAGAAAAGATGAAATGTAAGATTACATTTTAAATAAATATGCCAGGTAAAAATGGGAACACAAGTAGAGCATTTAAAAATCTAGTCTATTAAAGCAATCTACTATAATGTGGTTTTCTACAATACAGGATCAAAAAATGAGTGGGTTTTTTTTTAAATTGAATTAATTTTCATTGTACAATAATAGTTTTCATTACTCATTGAAGGACTTGCACTGGTCTTTCAGAGGAAAACAAAGGAACATATTTCACCACTTTCAAAAATGAAGAACCCTTCAAAAGAGTTGTGTGGTCAAGAAAATCTGTAACAGCTTGCACAAGAAGTAATAGGAAAAAGTTCTGGGGAAACTAGCATGAAAAACTGTTAGAGAACATACAGCCTCATATTCATCCAGTGTTTTTAAGGAGATGGATAAACCATTATGCAGGAGTATATCTAAAATATAAATAATGCAAAAGAAGTTTTGCACACTAAGGGTAGTTTGTGGATATGTTAAACAAAGAAAAAATAGAAAAAAAGGAATTTAGCATCCTGTAAAAAGACTATATATATATATATTAAAAATGTTTAATTTTAGAACAAATCCACACAGGGATGTAGTTAAAAAAGAAACAACAAGACCTGAGGTAAATATTGTTTGGTCTTTCCCTTGCCACCTTTATATCACCTGAATATTTTCTGAAAAGTTGAACTTTTTCATTTTGTGGAGTGTTTTGAATTTTTGCCACTCTGACCAACAGAGTAAAGATATTCTGTGATATGAGTTCAGCAGCAGTGCTGGAATACATTAGTGGACTGACATTCAGATAGCTAGCTGACTCAGCATTTCAGAATCTATAGCATTTTTTCATTATCATTAATTTTGTCTTTAAATAATTTGCCTCGATGAACCATGCTCAAATATACTGTCAATATTTTATAGAGATTTATATTTCCTCAAAGTACAATACTCTGTGATGAACTTTCTGCAATTTGTAGCTAAAAATATGCTAAGGCTTACAATTGCTATCAGATTTTGTTAGTGTTGACTAACACTATTCAATCTTCTCTCAGCCAATTGGTTATATGGTTCAAGGAAAGATGGGTAGCCAGTTTAGCTCTGATCAGAATCTGCTTTAAAATAATTTAAGAAAAAAAAGTATTTCTCAATGATAAAAATAAGAGGAGAAATAGACAAAGAGGAGAATTATGAATCCCTTTTCTCTCTTCTCCTGCCTCCACTTAAGTGTAGTAATGAATTGGTCTCATTAAGCATAAATGGGGACTATGCCTGTGTTGTACAACTTATTTTCACTTCTTTCTTTTGATCATTTTTCTTGATTTCTTATTAAGAGATAACAAGCCTAAGATGAGGCCTTAAGCAGCTATTTTCTTCCTTTTACTGGAACATCTGAATGGCTAGTATCAATCATACAAAATAAACAAGCTTGTGACAGCCCTCGGGAAAATGCAGAAGTAATTCTTTCTGCTCTTTTATATTTGATTTGGTATTTTAAGTACTTAATTTTTCTAATTAAAATTTTATGGTTAGGTTTCAAAGCTACAAAAGCAGTAAAATTTTCAGTATAAAAATCAATAAAACAAAAAAAACCTCCCTGTCTAATGCATATTAAAATTGTATAATTTTTAATGTAGTTTTAGAATTATATGCTGATAAAAGGTGTATTTCTTACAACTTCTGTATCTTTCCAGCATGAGATATTTTCATTTAAAGCATAAGCTTGAAAGCATCAACTCTTGATGTCAGGTACCTTGACATTAGAAACAGATTGTTTCTAGATGATTCATAACTGTACTAACCCATACTTCGTCTTTACAACTATTCCAACAGAACCAAAGTCTTCCTGTGAAATAAACAAGGAACTCCATATCATAAAATGGCCTAGGTCACCAGGGTGTTGGAACTACATGAAGATCATGTAGTTCCAATACCCGTGCTGTGGGCAGGGACACCTTTCACTAGAACAGATTGCTCAGAGCCCCATCCAACCTGGCCTAAAATGTGTGGAGATGTTTGATGTTCAACCTGCCCGGTATGGAACAGCAGGTCCTTCCACAACACAGAAATGGAATGTTGGATAGGCTAAGTAGAGATGTGCAGGGTTGAAAAAGGGTAAGAATTTGACAATGTATATGTAACATACTCCCTGATCTTTGATGAGTTATGGTATGTTTTAAAGAATGTCGTGTCGTACCATATGAAGTGTTATTGCTATCTCTTTCTGAAGCAAGTGTACCTAAGACATAAAATGTGTTAATGCATTAACAGTTTAGAAATGATACACTGACTATTTTTATGAACTCTGTGTCCACCTCTGCTTTTCTAGATAGAGAATAAAATGTGCAGATTATCTTATGGATTCCTCCTGAAAAAAAGACCAATACAATTAATTTTGAAGTTTTGTGCTCTGCATGTCTTACTTTCAATTCATCTATATTGAATTTAATTTTCAATATGTCAATGTAACATCAAAACAAGTCAAAATGCATCTTATTTTTTTCCTCAGAGATCCATTGTTTTTATGTCATCAATAATTCAGACAAATAAAACTTTAAGCCTCAGCAGTTATCACACTTTTGTTTCATTATCTGATAAATGCAATTTTAAGATTCATTAATAAAATATTTTAGAAAACTGAAGAAATGAACTCTTTTATTATATTATTATCTGAAGAAACAAAGTAATGGATTCATTTTGAATACTTGGAAAATTAAATTTAATGTTGCTGTTTTTTAATTATAAAACAGGTCTAATTACAAATGTTCCTTACTTTATATATAACCTTTTAAAATGAACCACTGGTTAGTATTTAATTTTATGCTAGTGTATAAAAACTAGAATTTTTCAAAAATGTGTAAGAATATTCACTGGATGTTTAAAAGACATTTTCAGTCACTAGTTTATTAGTGTCAGAAGTCAGAATTCAGCCATTCCAGAGAAAAGACTTCTCAGAACTTAAGTTATTTGTACAGACCTAATTTATTCTCCTGTATATCATATGCATTCAGTTAAATAATCAGGTGCCTGGTTGAGCTTTCCTTAAGAGTGCTTAACGGTGTTACAAGATGAAGGAGCAAATACAGGCAGATGTAATTAGTCTCAATTGAATATTTTTGTACAACCTGAGTCATCATTTCAGAACAATGCATAGAGAATATAAATTATCCAAATTTTCATTTAATCAGAACTTTGACCAGTCAGAAAGACAATTTTAGCTTGAATGCATGCAGGATAGTAGTGGATAGACTAAATATCCTTTACCTGATGGAACTGCAACACTGACTTGTAGTTCTTATACTAAGAATGGTTTTCTTCAGTATTTCAGTCCACAAAGTAGGGTAGTTTATCAGACTGGAAAAAGCCAAAATGAAGATTCTGACACAAAACACTGACATCTGTTTATATTTTACCTTTGCTAATAAATTAAAGGCCAAGTGTTTAGCTATAAATTTGGAAGGTATATGAGCCTTGTCTCACAGCTCTGTTGTGCTCTGTCAGGTAGGGCACATGGTTTGCCAAGCCATACAAAAGGGGAAATTATAGAGCAGTCAGCTATAAGTGGTAACCATTTTTTGCACTTTAAACTGTTCATTTAATGAACAGTTCATTAAGCTCATATGCCTTAAATATTAATAATTAATGCTTCTAGTTGAAAAATACTTGCAAATACTCACACTGGCTTTAAAGTTTGTACATAATTTGCCATGTAACAGGGAGTTACAAAACAATCCTCATGTAGAAGCGTATTGAATGCAACAGCTTTATAATAACATAATTTCCTGAAATTATCTGGACACTGATGATTATTTATTGCCGTTTGCATTAGACTCAGTATGTAGCATTCAAAAATGTTTTTGTTATTGAGGAAGTGAGTTTGAAATAAGCTTCTTTAAGGGGAAATAATACAATTGGGGTTGCACTTAGAGGAGAGAGGGGGAAAAGGATTCCTGGAAAGTATTTGCAAGGAAAGTTCTCTAGCATAGAGAGTGGAAAGAGAAGAAAACCTGCTGTGTAAAGCACTAAATTAGGGTTTTTTGTTAAAGTAGTGCTAAACTTGCTTACAGATGCACAATAACTTGTCTTTTCTGTATTGTCCCTATTTCTTATTTGCTCCCTAATTATTTATTTTAACACAGGTAGGCATTGAAACAAGAGGAAGCAATGGTCTGTAAAGTTACAGAATGTAGTTTTATTAATTTTAAGTAATAATGAACATAATTTATCAAATAGACTTGAGTGAAATCCTCAAATTAAGGTGCCATATGCAAGACGTTGTCTGAGTCTCATATTAAATAGTATTCATAGACAACCATCATGTTATGGATCTTCTGAGTAATACTGCCTGTGAGCCTTTGACTCTCATGAAGTTGTAGTCACCAGTTACAGCACTATGATTTCCTTTACTTATTAAAGTCTGCCCAGTATTCTTTCTCAACCTCAATTTCAGCCTACAGAATGTTATGAACTTAATACATAAATTAGTAGTTCTCTTGTAAACAGTACTGTAACACTAAAAACAATTGTAATCCTCAAAACCACCAATTGGCCAGGTAAAAAATATTGTGAAACACAGTTTGAACTTGTAGTTTGCAACTTCACCACTATGAGAGCTCTGTAATCCCTTTATTTTGTAATATATTAAGGTGGGTTCTAGTTTCCTTGAATTATTTTTGATTGAGAAACAGAAGACATGGAACAATCATTTGTTATCTTTTTTTCTTTTTCTCTGCCTTCCCCCTATGCTTCTGTCCTTACATAAGTGAAGTATTCCAATTTTCATTTGGGATTTACAGATTAAAAAGAGGAAAAATGAGGAAATTGTTGAAAAAATATGGGTATTGAAAAACTCATTTCCTTTGAAAATCAATATAACTTCAACTCAGTAGAGCTTTTCTGAAAACAGGTATCCATACTGTCTAGTGATCAAAATAATCTAGAATTAAGTATTCAAATCCTATTTAAAGCTCTTTAGATTTCTGGCCCCAACAACCCTATTTACTGGGGAAAAAAAAAATAACACTTTCATTGCATTAGTATATTCAGCAACATCACTGTGTAAGAGAGAAGCAGGGCAACATTGATAACTATCACTTTCATAAGAATTTAACCCAGAAATAATTTTTTTTTTTTAACAAAACACATAGATCTTCTATAACATTCCTCTTCTTCTTAGAAAAGAAAATACACATCAAACCACTAGACATGATGATTTTGATATTATCAGTAGATATATGCATGGAACAAATGTCTTGTAAATATAAAATTCTCTGGTCCAGGTAGAATAAAATGCAGTCATATTTCTATAGATTGAATTATCAGGTTATATAATAAACACCCAATCTTTGGAGGATTTGATTGATAGTTTCTGTTATTCTGGAGACTCTTCTAAAAATCATCTCCTACTGTTTACAATTGGATATTGTAAAATACATCAATAATGAGGCTGAAATAATCTGTGGATACTTAATTTTATTTGTTTAGGTATGTTAGTTTCTGCCCTGAATCCACTAACTAAAATCAGACCTTCACACTTTATAATACTAGTAAGGCTACTATATTTTGGCTACTATGAAATAATGTTTGGCTAATGACACTTGAATTAATAAGACAAGCCATTTATCTTTATTGATATAATGTTTTCAAAGAAATATAAACATTATTCTTTAGATTTATCAAGAAATAAATGGCAGTCATTCAGTCACGTGAGTAGATGGCAAAGACTATGTGTTGTACAACTAGAAATAGCAAATGTTTTTCATTCAGACCATTACATAGTCAGACTAGTAGTTAAATAGCGCTAGTTTTGCTTTCCCTGAGTGGCTTTGGAAAGCAGAGCCTATAATTTAGTAACAGCTGCAAGGAATTAGCTGAAAACAATCTACTACAGACATAGACAATTTATATTATAAAACAAACAAAAACAACCCATTCACACAATCAAAACCCTCATCCCCCAAGTTTATTCAAACTGCTTATTCAGATTTCTTTCATATTCTTCCCCTGGGTGATGAAAAGCGTGAAGCCAGTTGCCAAAAAAGTTACTTATATGTGTTTATAATTTATATGACCTCATTATAGCATTTTTTGGGAGGGAGAGGAGGTAACAAGAAATGGTTCTTCTAATTATATGCAATAATTATACTATTCTTTGGTGCTAGCTCTGTATCAAATTATTTCAAATCATAGGTGCCTACTTTACTAATGAAGTTTCTATTCCCTTCTATTTTTGTTTATTTCTTAGGATCATTGCCTCCAGAGAGTTTGCTGAAGTATAATCTTGCTGAGGTATGCTTCTCATTGTACCATTATTAAGAAAATTTGAAGCTTATAGAGTTAATCAAAATTGTTCCTACATTTAAATTATAAAAACCTCTTTAACCAGAAGAAGATTTGAAGAGATATTTTTATTTGGTTTAAAATTGCCCAGAGGAGTACTTTTAAATGGAATGTTACTTTTAGGGGAAAAAAAAGAAATTTCACAGAAAAAAAAAGGTTTATATATTAAATTCTTCTATTTTCAGGGTTCTTTCCTTTTATTTATTTGGATTTTGGTTTTGTTTTGGGTTTGTTTTGGGTTTGTTACGGTTGATTTTTTTTTATATTGGTTATTTATTTACTTTTTCAGAAGACTTCATGTTTTGGGTATTTGATTGTTTTTTGTAAGAGGAAGAAGAACTGAAAGATTTTCCTAATTAACTATTAATTTTATGCTAAGAGTAAGAATGCAAAGAACTGTAAAGAAATTTTTTTTTACTATTTTTTGCATTATTTTTACAACTTTTGTAATTGTAACAAAGATCACGTATTTGCCTAAATATTAACAATTTTCTGCTTACAATTACTGGATCTAAAAAAGGAATAATCTTTTCCCTTTTAAAAATAAAACAGATGTACAGTCTTAATGAAATTAAGTCAGTTTCAATTCAGTTTCTAATAACAATACCAGTAGCATGATGAGACTTCAGTCCAATATGAATAAAGAACAATTTAATTACTTTTAAATACTTTGATAAATTTCTTAGTTCTATACCTCACATGTGGTATATGGATTTTTTAAAAAATTAGTTTGCATTTTAGAAAATTCATGGCTTGAAGGAAGATAACAGCAAACATGGGAAAAAAGGTGGAAACCAAAGAGCTATGTAGCCAAAAATAATTCAAATTCTTCTAATTTTGAAAGTTAAGAGATGCAGAGAGCCAGTATCTTCGGTGCACCAAATCAGCTATAAAAACTGTATTAGTTGAATTGTTTATAAGGTTTTATTAGTACTGAGTAGCAGTATCTAAGTGCTGGAGCACATGTCTACTCTCCTACACTTAAAAAAAAAAATCCCTTCTTGCCACTATCTTGGATTTTCCATATCGTTAGCAAAGAAACACTGATGTTCTAACTTCTATGTTAGGCTGAATTGATCAAAATGATAGTTGTCTTAACACACAGCAGTAGTTTCTTGCACAAAGAAAGCAGTTTCTGTCTTTCACTGAAGTAGTTTCTTGCGGTGAAAGGCATCCAAACCATGTACATATTGTGTAATTCTGCTATATACCTCATTTAAGATCCAAATATGTAAGTATGCAAATGTGAGACTTATCCAAACTCCCATCAAGAGGGATCTAGTCAGTATATACACTGAACTCTAGAGAATTATGCAGGAGAAAAAAATATACTGTGACCACAGCAAATCTTCATGAGGGTTTTCTGTTCAGGTGCCCACGTACAAGAGTCTAAAGCTGTGTGCAGAATGTGACATGTATAAAAATGGAGACAAGAAAGAGGAGCCAGAAGTGTCTCAGGTGGGTGTAAATGGCTAACTGTGAGCAAGTGAATCAGGTCCAAGATTCCCACCTGTACAGTCATCACAGAAAAACATTGGAGAGAGCCTGACTGTTCCTTCCATAGAAATGTCTCAGAGGGAGACCCCAGTTTACTCTCAGCTGTAAGCAAAGGAATTTGGATAGAATTGTTTTAATGTTACTTTACTTTGTTTAATTTTTGCTTTCACATGTTGCCTTGTTTTACTTCATTCTTTATTGTTCCATGGAATTTTAACTTTGCTGTCATCAATTCAAAGGCATGAAAGCCTCAAGAAAAATCTATATGGAGTAATGCCCAGAGTGTAAACACTCTGTTTCTGGACAGGCTTGTAAGTATCCAGAAATGGGAGTGAGAAGAAAAAAAAATAAAAAAAAAAATAAAATCATATTCAGTGTTGTTTCTAACATAAGATCTGAATATTTTTCTTTATATGTGAGGGGGACTAAATGTTTTGTATTCTGGTAAAACAATCTACTCTAATTGTAGAACCTTAGACCAGGATTTCACAAACCATTGCATGCCTCCCTTTGCTACAAACTGAATTAGAAAAACTTATGCATCTATTTTGCTTAGCATAATGATCAAATTTTGGTATTATGAAGAGAAGTAATAAACCCACTCCTTCCTATGCCACCCTGACCATCTGGTAGTTTTTATGCCTCATCCAGATGAGCACAACCCTCAGTTTTTGGAAGCATAATCATAAACACATGTGTCTCTCTTTGATTAGAGTGTATTTTCTTTTTATTGATGGCAGCTTGTTTATTGACTGTACCAATGAAGTCTTATTTTCCAAGAGATGTTTAGTGCTGAGATTGGTGTTGCCTGATTGACCTTCAGCTGCAGAAATACATCTGACATATTGTTACTAAATTAAGCAAATGAAATAAACTGTTCACATAAATGAAGACAGCAAAAAATCTAATGGAAGATAATTTTTGATAATCTGATATTTTCTTATGCTTTTTAATAAGCTTTTAAAATATGAATGCAATGTTCAGCTCACCTTTTTATAAACCAAAATGTGAAGGTCAAGCTCTTGTAAATGCATGTTTTAACTAACAGAATTCATCTGGCTTTTATTGTATGATGGATATAAAACAATTTTATGTGCTTAAAATCTTAATTTTTATATATTTAAGTGTTGAAGTGTTAATAATACTGGTTGAACCTTATGTTCATGGATGTTTAGGGTGGATGAGATTTCTCTCCATCATTGCTGCAGTATTTATTTTATAAGTTTTAAAAACTCAGTTAAAACATTGATCGGATACAGTTAGATTACTTTCACTGTCTATATAATTTTAATATTTCTCAAGAATGAATGAAATATTTCTTATATGTTCATCTACCTTAGGCTAATTTGCAGGTTATTTTCTCATTTTATAAGATGTTAAAAATTGTTTTTCTGCTCAAAACAGAGGTATGTAAAATTTTTCACTAGATGCTCAGGGAAAATATGTACATAATATAACATCAAATATATATTCTTTCAGATACTGACCTAACATTTAGGAACTTTCTGAAGCAGAGGGTACACCCAGACCAGTGGGATAGTAGCCAACAAACCTTTAGTTGCTCAATCTCTTCTTGAACCCACTCTTTTTTGTCTTTAATATCTTGTGACAATGAAATTAATGTTATGGTTAAGTATTTCAACTCCCCCTAATAATTTAGACTGTTAGCCAATTGCAGTAAATGGTCAGAATTGTATAATATTGCTTTAAGACAGTGAAGAATCAATGAGGCTGGTTAAAAAAGCATGAGCTGTGCCTCTTGCTTATCTTGCACCTGGCTTAAGTAAGGTTTGAAAAGTGAGTGATGTCTGGAGAGAAGCAGAGGTCTCTCAGCTTGATGTTGCTTCACTGAGGCAGAGAAGAGCACCACGACTCTCTACCAGCCAACAACTACTCTCTCTTCACCATGAAAAGCAAGCCCTGTAACAAGTACAGTTTGCTAAGGAGATAAAAGATGCATGCAAAGACCCCCTGATGAAGGTCAGAGAGCCTTTTACTGCTGTCTCAGTATGTGGTGGAGGACCTAAGTGTTTATTCCACCTTTTTTGTGAACTGTCAGTTCTGACCAAAATTAACTGAGATCCTCATTAACATATTAACTTCATGAATCTGAATTGTGTAAATCTTTACTGAATGCAATCAGACCCATAGTATAGGATGGGCAAACTGCACTATTTGTGCATCTGTGCTTGTTAAAATACTAAATTTGCTATAATCAGAAATTAAACCCTGCCACACCCAGCGCATCTGATCTCTGAGGATCAGCTGGTACACAAGGGAGGTTATTTTCTGCTAAATTCCTATACCATTCAAACTGAATATCAACTGATTTCCATATTTTTCCTCTTTTTTCCAATTATGATAAAAAGAGACTATCAAATTTTATTTGCTTTCTTCAACCTATTCACAGCTTTATGGACTTCCATCTTACCTTCCATGGGTTGTTTCTTTCAAGCTGGGAAATACCTTCTCCTCAGTGCCACCTCATAGGTGACTCATTTCCTGCTTCTGATCATCCTTTTCATCCTTCTCAGTACTTTGTCTAAGCCTGCTGGGTTTTTTTTCTGAGATGACTGATTAGAATATGTTATTCTGCATGGAGTATACCATGTATTTATATGACAACATTGTTTTTTTGTTTGTTTATTTTCATTTTATACTCCTACTCAATTTTTGACATAATATTTGCCTATTTAGAAATATTTTAAGATGAATTTTGAGAACGGTAGTGCCTAATTCAAAGACTATCATTGTGTCTCTTCAGTTAGATTGATAGCTACGTGTGTGCTTTACACTGAATTTATGAGCACTGAATTATCTAAGATATTTTTTATCACTGAATACAATGAGTTCCTTCTGCAACATTTTGCAGTCATCTCTATTTTTTACTTCCTTTGAAAAATGTTTGTCATCTTTAATATTTGGCAGCTCATTATTCACTCTCTTGTATAAGTACAGTGAAAACCATAGGTCACTGCATAGATCCTTTTTGTGACCCCAAGAGTAAGCTCTTTTCAGTGAAGAATATAAGCATTTATTTCTGTACTTCTTTTTTTTTTTTTTTTGCTTTATTTTAGCGTCTTCTTTTTTATCTTTAATCACAAATAACCACCCATGGAAGAATTTTCCTTGGTTTTCCCTCACATCTTATTGTCTTTAGGAGCTTTTTGAAGGCACATGTTTTTATGGTTTTCTATCCTCTTTCCATTTTCAGTTATGTTTCCATTTTATTTTTTTTCTCTCTTTCTATCTCCCTTTCTTGTTGAGATTTATTTCAGTTTTCAGTCCAGTTTGTATCCTTTCTGAATATTTTCTCTTCCCTTTTTAACTTTTTGCATCCTTTATGATGATTCTTTAAAAAAAAATCCTTCTTTTTTCATATTTAAAGCTATGTATCTTTTTCATTACTTTCTACATTATACATTTTTATTATTTTTCTCATATTTTTCATAGAAAACTTTTTTCTTTTTTTTTGAAATCAATACATATTCAAATCATAGAATCATAAAATACCTCAAATTGGAAAGAACCCCTAATGATGCTCAAGTTCAACTCCCTGCTCTTAACAAGACTGCCTAAAACTAAATCATATGACTAGCATCATTGTCCAGATACTCCTTGAAGCACGACAGGCTTGGTGCCATGACAACTACCCTGGGTCATGCCTATTCCTGTGATCAACCACCTTCTCAGTGAAGAACCTTTTCCTATGTCCAGTCTGAACTTCCCCTGACCCACCTTCATTCCATTTTCTCATCGCATCACTGGTCACCAGAGAGAGGAGAATGGCACCTCCCCCTCTGCCCTCCCCTTTGAGGCAAGAGTAGGCAGTGATGAGGTCACGCCTCAGCCTTCTCTCTCCAGGCTGAAGAAATTGAGTGACCTCAGCCACTCCTCCTAAGTCTTGCCTTCAAGGCCCTTATCTTGGTCACCCTCCTGTGGACACACTCTAATAGTTTGATGTCCTTCTTGAATTGTCATGTCCAAAACTGCACACAGTAGTCAAGGTGGGGGTGCACAAGTGCAGTATAAAGTGAAACAGTCATCTCCCTCGACTGGCCAGCTGTGCTGTGCTTGGTGCACCATAGGACAGGTTAGCGCTTTTGGCTGCCTGGTCACACTGTTGAGTTATATTCAACTTGCCATCAACCCAAACCTGACCATGTCTTCTTCTGAGCTGCTGCTTTCCATTCTTTCCATTCGTTCATTCCCCAATCTGTATGTATAATCAAGATTACATTGTGGAGAATCCAGCACTTGCTCTTGTCTAATTTCATGCAATTGGTGATTGCCCAGCTCTCTAGTCTATCCAGATCACTCTGTAACGCCTGCCTACTCTCAAAACAGTCTACAGTTCCTAATTTAGAATGATTGGAAATCTTAATGCACATTTGTTTTCTGTGTCCAGGTAATTTACAAAAACATTAAAGAACATTGGTCCTGAAAATAAATCCTGAAGAACACACTGGTGACTGATCACAAGCCTTTGTTCTCCCTTTTACTTCAACTCTTTGAGCCAAATCCAAACCCTACCTGTTCACCCAGCATATTGTGGACTTGTCTACCTGTGTGCTGGACATTTTGTAAAGAAGCATACTGTGAGAGACAGAATCAAAAACTTTGCAAAAATCCAAACCCATCACATTTACTGGCTTGCCTTGATCAACTAGGTTGGCAACTCCTCTATTTCTGACTTGTTACTAAGTCACTAATGCCACTAAATTATGCTTTATGTCAAGCAGAAACTAAGAAAAACTTATCCTCCTAAAATACATTTTGGGGTAAAAACATTTCCAACAACATTTGAGCATTTTATTAACATTTTGTTAATATTTCCTGTGATCAAGAATGATTTTGAATATCCATTGAATCTCACAACATCATCTTTTTAATTTGAATTTTATACAACTTAAAAGTCATTGTGAAATCAACTTGTAACCTTCCTTGCCTACTTATATGCTGTTCGTTTTCACTTTCATTTTCAAAACATATGGAATTCAGTCTGGGGCAAAATTATTAAGAAGTATTTGGGTTAAGTTTTTGGTAGTCTTGCTTTTGCATGGATCAGAATGTTTAGCTGAAAAACATGTTACTGGAATGAGTCCATATACTGATTCTGTATTGTGACAACCAGGCAAAATTTTTGCAGTCTGATTTACCCAGTTGTTTCTTCCAATTTTATGATTGTGGGTCACTACTTCAATGCTTTCGTGGAATATGTGGAGTACTTATGCTTGCTTAGTTTTCTTCAGTGTTATATACCCGTGTTTTAGAAATGCTGGCAACTCTATTTGAAACTTAAGATTTATGACTGTTCATGATAATATTTTAAAGTCTGCAAGCTCCCTAAGTCTACAAAATTCAGTTACTAGTCCTTTAGAGTTGTGGTTTTACAGGTGTAAAATGAAATAATGAGTAATGGAATAATGTAGAGAGAGCATGAGTATAGTTTAAGGGAATTTGATGTTATAGTTACACTATCTAAACAAACTATATAGTCTTAAAGACCAAATAAAATGTGTCCACATGGTAGATAACATTTATTTAAATAATTTCAGGTACTTACATCAAAAGTGCGTCAGTCAACTGTTCACCCTACAGTGTCTTTACAACCAATAGAAGATGTCAAAAGGAACATTTTTTCTGACATAATCAATCTAGTAAATGCAGATTTCTTCTTAATGTTGAGGAACGGGGTCCAAGGGGAAGATAGGATGTCTGGTTGTAATGCAGTTGTCCAGAGATTAGGCTGGATGAATGCCATATTACTGCACCAGTACATACTGGCTAAACTTTGTATGTTTTAGTTTTAGGCTTGTCTCATATAATTGTCCAGAAATCTTTGTAAAACCTGTAGGTCCAGAGTGCCATAATTTAGCTAGGTGTAATGGTATACAAGTTCATCTATCTTGGTTCTTAAGATCATCTAATTAAATCTTCATTGTAGTTGTGTTAAAAAGGATCCAATCTATCAAAATGGGTTTTTGCTCTGCATATGTTGTATCTCTTTATGGATAATAAAATCACAAATCCTCCATTTGAATTGCTTCTCACATCTACTGTCAGAATCTAAGCATACTGGCAACATTGATGGACATTGTCTTTTTTTGGCATAGCTGTCTCAGCCTCAGGATCATTATGGTTGCAAGCACATTGCCTATTAAACAGTTATTATCTTAGTTTTTCCCGCAACTCTCAAACCATTCTTGAGAAAATGTGAACTAGTACAGAACAAATTTGTGGCAGGGAATATTCTCACCGTTATCTAGCAAAGCCAGTCTTGCACAGGGTCTAGAAACATTCCTAGGTATATATTTTGCTTGGAAGATTCAGATTTTGTATACCACTCTATGACATGTTTTTTTTAAATCTCCCTTTGCAAGCTGTGCTCAGTGTACTAAAGCTTAAAGAACAATATAGGGATAACAGTAAGCTGTCTCCCTCATTGACTGCTCTGATAAGCAGGAAAACATCACTGACACTTAAGCGTATCATCCTTTGTTCATTAGCACTCAGTTAAATGGTAGGGGCAGTTCACATTTCCATGCTGTGTGCCTGTGTACTGACATGACAAGTATCCAATGTTAACACACAACACAAATAGCAGGAGACATCTTTGGAAGGACATTTTATATTAAAGATACAAAAAGTTTGTTCATGAGTCTCATATTTCATGACTTTTTCTCTGTGTTCTGTGCTCTGGAAGATGTGAGTTTACACTGTGACTGTGACTCGAAATTTTTCTGTAACCTCTTGCTGACTGAAACTGAAAAGAAAATTAATAGAGTTTTCTGTTTGATCGTATTTGTTTCTATATTGACAAGAGCTGTACATTTCTTCTTATCACATGAACTATTTTTACAAGGACAGTACTATTATTATTTTAAAAGACAAAATAAATATCATACATTAATCAGAAAGCAGAACAATTCTGTTCATAAAAATTGGAGATATTTTTAAGTAACATTGATTTCCTTTGAGTTGATGTAGTTACATTGACTGTGTCTAGACTAAATTGCAATACAGTGAATCACAGTAAAACTTAAGAACCTGGTTCCCCATTGATGCTGGATGTAAGAGAGTCTGGAGTGTCCCAGGACTATCTTTAGCCTAGTGAGTGCTGTCTTTATTCACAGAAACCATAAAGTAGAAAAGACTGGTGTGCATTCAAATCTTACTCTGAGGTAGTATAAGGACACTGCAAATATGGGACCTGGGAACTGCTCCTGCCTTTTATAAAGGAGACATCATTTGATATCTACCACGCACTGTGGACAACCTGAGTGATGTAGATGAATCTTTGTAAATGGGGTGACACTAAATGCAAAGATGAGTCTTCAGATTTGGACCTTTGTTCTAAAAGCAAGGTAAATAAGGTGAGCTGCTGCTCTTGAAATCAAAATGTAATTATCCATTTCTTTCAAAATTTCTGGGATATCTCTTGGTGTCTTAGATCCTGGGCTCTAAATAGGGTTCAAAATGGAAGAAATTATCTTTCTATATCTAATGGTCTGAAAATTTAAGGTTTTAATGTCTACCAGGCTTAAAAAATAAAGTTCAATAACCAGTTCCTAATGAAAAATTCTCAGAGGAGACTTTCATTATACCCTCTAATCGTATAAGAAGTGTATTAATACTGTAAAGAGGTAAAACATTGTCAAGCTTTACTGTGTTGGAAGCAGGTTTCTTTATCTCAAAGTGCATATTTGCTTCTGTTTTGTCTGTAAGTGCAATTCAGGCATACTAAAACATTAATTCTTGCAGTACACATAGTCCTTTTTATTAATGAGTGCCAGGAGAGGATGTAGTAAATGAGATCCCAAATTATCATTGCAAGTTCCAAGTGGACAGAAAGAAACCCATTGTATCTGTCTGCCTTCCTGCCTTTCACTGATGCAGAAAGGATTTTGCAAATGGTTAGGAACCAGGGGAAAAGCAGAAGGAATGGCTTCTCTGTACAGTCTGTTCATTATATCAAAACCTCATCCAGCCCTACAAATGTTCACATACATTCATGTTCACATGTTCACATACGTTCAAAATGGATGAGTACACAACTGTGACCCAAAAGAGACATAGAAAAAAAAAAAACCAACTCCAAATTTACCTCTTCTTCTGTGCTTCTACAATTGATGTCCAAAGATAGAAAGTGTTCTGTGGATTAAGCCCTGTGCCCACCAGCTTTGGGAATGATTAGCACACTTGCCTTTCTAGTTTTAAACAACAGTGACTTCCCTAAGCCTTCAGGTAGCACACAACTGCATCCCAGGGCAACCTTGGACTCCAAGCTGCAAGACAAAAAGTTATATATCTTTAATATTATTTAGAGCCAAGTGCAACTTTGGGCCTTAACAAGCAAGTAACAAGTTCTCTGCTTTGGTTCTGTTTTTCAAATAATTATCCTTTAGTCTCAAAGGCATTGTAGATAATATTGCTTTTAACACATTTCTGTTTATCTTATAACATTATTAAGAAGCATATTTTCTTATGCACCCATGCTCAGCAGACCCACATCAAAACTTCAAGAATGGAAAAGTTCACATAAAACATAAAACTGAGGATACTGGTTCTAAGACAATGAAAGATACGTGGTGTGTAGGTTTAGTGGAGACTACTCTCCAGTGGATAAATTTATTCCTCTCCCATCACCATTAATTACCCTCAAATAGCATTTAAGCAGAGTGTCAATTACATGGGGCAAACATAATATTTCTTTTTTTTTTTTTTTTTTCTTTTTTGGTAAGACTGGAAAGTTAAACCCTAATTTCAAATACAATATAATGTGTGTACTTTGACATATACATGTGGATTCATGAAGTCAGTAAGGTCTTCATTTCTCCTTCTATGTATTATCACCAAGTGTCTTGCACTTCAGATTCTGTAATTTTCTTTGGAATCTCTGTCCTTAATTATGCATACAAAATAAATTGAAAAAAAAAATTTCTTAAGACTCCTATTGAACAACATATATTTGTGCCTTAGAAATTACTATAATCCTATTCCTGATAAACATGCTATATATCAAAATCCTCACAGGGTGAGATGTTTTCCTTGTAATATCTACCCAGAAAGCTCTTCTGCCTGGTACAAACAGAAGAAAGTATGACCAGTAGTCTGGAAATGCCTTTCTTTCAATGAAATTTGCATTGTGACATTGGTCTTTGAATTTAGGAACTAAGCTGTCTTCTTGCAGTCTGTGAATCTAAATCTTTTGTTTGTAGTCCTTTACTTTATGACCTGTGTCAGTTTTACACAATTTTTCAATAGTTATTCTACATACATTGATACACACTCTATGAGAAAAATACACACACGGAAAAGAAACTTAAAATTCGTTCTCTGCTGTAGCTTTGATATAATTTTCCAAAAATCAACTATGTTTTGTCTGCAATGGTAATTAGTAAGCAATCTCTCTGTCTTTATCAAGAATTATAAGTTTTTCCATCTTTTTTTCTCCCTGTATTTTGAGTAGGAAGAGTAAAAGAGCAGCTGGGTGGGCATCTGGCAGTCAGTCAAGATCAACACATCATAGCAGTTAAGGTTTGATTATGGGGCTTACTGAAGACAAGAGTGAAAAACCCTAGTTTTTTTTGGTTCCTATTATTTAAATTACCTAGCCAAACAACATATTTTGCTGTGGTACTTCTTCAGTATTTCCTTAAACTAGTTCAATTTCACTTTTATTTGACAATATTACTACGCCTTAAAAAAAAAATGAGTTGAAAGATCAGAAAGAACTTGGATGAACCCAATTTAATAATACAATCCTGAATAGTGGAATTTTACTGCACAAAATCCTATTTTGTGCTGTATGTAAAACCAATTCTGAAGTTTTGAGTTTCTAATTTTGGGTACACAATAAAAACATCATCTTTATCCTTATATTGGAATTTTTCCTGTTCAAAATTTCATGAATCATGTTAATAATTTTAAATTGGATCTTTAAAAATATTGTGACAGCATATTATTTCTGACATATTTCTTACATTTACCACTGCTGTTCTTACATTATAATAACTATTTTCCCTTCTTCTGTAATGTATAGGTCAGTTTGGAGCTGATTTGCTGTAACATATTCATAAAAAAATTCATTTTCCTACCAGCTATGATTCAGACACTGGTTTGGGGTAAATGATATAAAGCAATCACATTCAGTTACTGTGTTAATTTGGATCCAATGAAACCTTGTATTTTGATAATATTCTTCACCAAGTAGGCACCAAAATGCTCTGCAGAGCAGGGTAGGATCATTCAACCTTGTTTTACTGATATTTACTGTGCCTATTTATAAAGAGATTAGAGAGAGCTGGTTGTGCACATGTGCACATTCATTTACACATATCTCAGATTTACTTATGCGCTCATTTCCTTTGGCAGGTAAGTTCATTTCAGTCTTAAATTAGTGAAGATCTTTTTTCCCCCATTTTTTCCCCTCATTTTTAAGACATTTTTATCTTTGGTCTATTTTGACCATAGACATCCATAATTAGGCCTATCATGCAAACTATGTCTAAGTATTTATACTTGGAATATAATGCATAATTAGGGTAAGCCTCTTTTGATTTCCTTTTTGTTTTTCTTCCTGTTCACCTATTTACAGTTTTGATACAACTTCTCATCATAAGATGGGATGCAATGGACAAAGCAGAAGAATATATTAAAACCACATATTCACTAAATATATTATGAAATATGATGACTACACTGTTTCTGTGATCCTTACACATCTCTTCTCTCTCTCGTATTTTCTTACCTCAAGTCATATCCTTCCTCAGACCACTCAAACTCTTCAAAATAAGATTATTTTTCTAAATCTCAGCTATGCCATGATAATGAATTAGATAACGAAACCCTTGAAAGTTAATTAAATGTCCTACATAGGCGACAAATAATAGAATTATGAGGTGAGAAATAACATGCATTAGCATCTTGTAATCCAAATCTTTGACTATCATGAAAAAAATTAAAGCCCATGAATTCGGATCTATTGTTAATCTTGACTTCCTTAGATGACTCAAGCTCTAAGTGCATTGATACTTTCATTGCATCTCTAAATTTCATTTTCTGCTTCACATATCAGGCTTAAAGTCCATTATTAACTCCTTCTGTTAATGTCTAATCAAAACAGGACAGAACTTACTGAGGCATTAAATATCCATCTCTCCATAAGTACTCTTCTGGTAGTGCCTAACACTCAGAATATAATGCCTCTTGGCTTCTGAATTTGAAGAACATGAATAATTGAACAGCTGGTTCTTATTGAAATGAAAGGTCTGCAACAAGGTACATTGTAATGTCATGTTGTGCTTCTGCTCTTATGCTGTGAAGTTACCCACTGCTAAATGCATGTCTACAACCCTATGAAGGGAATGAGAACAAAACAACTGACCTTTTTGTTTAAAACAGAAATCAAAAAGTAACTAATTTGAATTCCTCAGATTCAATGTAAGCCTGGGGATTTTGAGATTCATTTGCTATTAATTAATGCCAAAAGTTATTATTGTACAGAAGAAAAAAAAATAAAAACCCAAACCCAAACAACCAACAAAACACATTAATAAAAGCATGATTTTTGAAAATGCAAAGTACTGCTCTTATCTGCTCACATTGCATAAAAGAGTGAAATTGCAAAAAATGTTGAGACTTGAATGAATAGAAACAATTTAAACTGTCAGTTCTGAAAATTAGATCTATTCATGAGAAAAAAAATTGAATATTTGAAGCGATTGGTAGATTTACAAAATTTCATTGATATAATTTTTTTGTTTTTGAATAAGTATTAGTTTTAGCTAGTCTTGACACTTGAATGAGTGGCTTTTGAGAAGGAATTTTGACTCTAAACTACTTTTACATTACAAAAACCGAGCTCAGTGATATAGATGTGAGCTGATGATTCTACAGGAGGCACAGGGTTGAATCATGCTGAAGCACACATATACATAGTGCATATACATCGCACACAAGAATATCTAAGAAAAAGCATTTAAAAGCATCTTTTAAGAGAATTTTTGCTGCTAAGTAGGTGTGGCAGACAACAGGTAGAAATCTAGGAATTAGAGGAAATCTAGAGGAAATATATCTGAAATGCAGTTAAATAAGCCTCAAAATGTATTAAAAACCCCTAACCAAAGCAGACAAAAATTTGATGGATCTCATTTAAAGGATAAGATGGTGAAATCAGTCTCACCATAAGATTACTTACCTTAATTGTACATCTTATAGCTAGTTAAGTTGTTATTACAAACAAAACTGACTAGGCATCAATTTATAATTCTGAGATTTTTAAAATTTCTGCTTATACTGCAGCCTACTTTTTTTCTCCACATAATATTTTCAATGACATTCAAAGAAAAAGCTTTGAAAACAAACCAGGATTTTTTTACATAATTACTAAAATATTTGTAAATTAATTTAAAAAATTAACAGAAAATAATTTTTAAAATCCAGGACTTTTCTAATTTTTGAAAAAGGAATAAGTTCATTCACATCAACCTTTGATCTCCAATTATTTTCATTTTAATTAAAATTCTGGTCACCTAGAGTTAACATAACTTTTTTTTTTGTGATATTCCAGACAAAATATGCCTTTACTAAAAGCAGAGTATCCACTCTATGTAAACTTTTTAAAATAAAATTTTTGTATAAATTATACATATTTGAAATACCCAATAATTTCTGTTGAAGTCACATATGTTTTCTCTTCTGATTTTTGCCTAGCAAGATGTCAAAATTTAAAAAATAACACACTTTAGAAGGACATTTAGAACCCCAAAGTAGGTTACTTTTATGTGCCGTCTTGCCACAACATCTTGTCTCCAGACCATCATAGGTCAATTCAGCAATAGAGAAACTGATTTCTTAAGGACAATTTCTAGGTTATTGTTAATGCCTATCATTGAGACATAAACCCACCTGAAACATTCTATTTTCCCAAGTAGGAAGCACCAGTTTGCATTAAATAAAAATAAAATAAAATAAAAAAAAAAAAGAGAGAGAGAACATTTTCTGGTTTTAAACTTATTTAATTATAAGGCTCCTTCTCTTTTAAAAATATAATTTTTCCTAATAAAATTATTGTGCATTTCCAGCCTCAAATATTGGCACTTAGTCAAATGGCTATTTTGTGTCATGGTGCCTCATTCATTGGCCTTAAATCCATAAAGAAACTATAAATGGAACAGCATTTAAAACACTTCACTTACTCAGAGGTGAATTTTCAGTGTCCCTCTGAGAAGGAACAGTAAATTTGATTCATTAAGTTAATTATGTACTTATGTAAAGCATTTTCCAAAATTATTTCTAAAATCTACACAAGGTCATAACAGGGCTTTTCATTCAGTCATTGTTTTTAAGTTTAGAAACCTCCAAAGCTTTAAAAAAAAATGCATTGTGTCACGTAAACTTTCATATATTCATATACACTTTGTTCACTTTTTCCATTTCCATAATAACCCCAAGCATGCTTTTCACCCATGCAATACATATAACACTTCCATCTAGAGCATATTTTACTTTAGTAATAAAAAGCCTGTTTATGTCTTCATCATAACTTCTAAAGCCAATTAGGACTGCATGTCTTGAAAATTTACTCTTGTGTGGTATTTAATCTGCTTCAGTTTCTATCTCAAGAACAAACCAGATTTCAAGAACAAAGTGACAAAAAGAAGTTCGTCAGCTTTCTCACCTCAAACATGTATTTGAAAGCTTATTTTCCTCAAATACTTTACCATTATAGTAAATGCCCATGCAGTAACCATAAGGCAGAATTTAGTCATTTATAAAGATTACTATTTGCTATATCATTAAAGCCCCATTAAATCAGAATTCTATTAAAATGAGATAACTGACATCATTAACTCTATTTTCCCATACACTATGCCCTGCAGCCCTCAATTTTTTGACAAAGAAATAAATTCATCAACTTCTGTCATGCAAACTTTCTCCTCTATGTGAGTTTCTGCCTTTGTCATCTTGAATTTGATTCTTAGCACCTGGACCTGGGGCAGCTGTAACAATGGCTTTAAAATTCTGAAACATTTTCCATAAAGGACATGGTGGTATTGACCAAATCAATGCAAAATGACTGACAATAATTAAATCAATGCACCTGTGACAGTATCAGTTACAGTAAATGAGCCTGCAGATTACACTATTGTCACTAACACCATTTGCTGAGATATTTTTTTTCTTTTTGCAGTGGTAGGGAAGAGGGGGATTAGGGATAATTGTGGCTAAAATCACTCATATATTTCTGGCCTACCTATTTAAAACAATGTTGCAACTCCTCAAACACTTCCACAGTTATGTATGGGAAAATTTCATTTTCTACCTCCAGTTATATAAATATTGGTTTATGAAAGCTCATGCAATCTGTGACGGGCAACAAGACCACTTTTAGGTTATAAATGAGATTCCAGTATAAGATGGTGCAAAGCTGACATAGCAAACTGTTCTGCCACACAGGTAAGATAGTAATAATTCTCTACAGCAACCTTTGGTTAGCTACTCTATGATGAAACTATGCTCAAAGATAGCAGTGTGACAGAGCCTATAAAAACAAGCCTCTCCCATCTCTATTTCTAGATGCATTATTGTTCAACACAGTTGCTTCTCACTGCATTTAGTCATGTCAGGATCTCTCCCATGAACTGTGCATCAGTATTATAATAACTCAGCATGCAGGTTGTCATAAAATGCAAGTTTCCAGATATAGAGCCATTTCATTAGGAAATGTATTTGTAGAATCATCATTGCTCTTTACAACTTCCTGAGGAGTGGAAGTGGAGAAGGAGGTGTTGAGCTCTTCCACCTGAGACCAGGTAGAATTTTCAGCCATGGCAATGGCTCAAAAATGCTTTGGAGGAGGTTAAGACTTGACATTACAAAACATTTCTTTACTGCGAGGATGCTCAAATACAGGCTTCCTAGAGAGGTGGTTGATGCCCCAAACCTGTCAGTGATTAAGAGGCATTTGTACAAGCCTCCTAACAATATGCTTTAACTTATGATGAGCCCCCAATTAGTCAAGCAGTTGAATTAGATGGTCATTAAAGATGTCTTCCAGCTGAAATACTCCGTTCTGTTCTATTCTATTCCATTCTATTCTGTTTTTCTGTTAGTCTAAAGCATCCTACGAATGATCAAGTCACAGCAATTGTGTGGGCAACTTAAAGTCAGAAATAAGATAGAGGTAGAAGTGGAGTTCTTAAATATGACTTGCCAAATAACAATGTGGAAGCACTGAATAACTATGGCACTTTAATGTATGTAATAAGTCATATGTAGGAGTAGAATTTTGTCTCTGTACCAGGTAAGATGAGCTATGAATCTGAAAGGGATAAATGCCATCTGTGGGAAAAAAAAAGGAATGGCATTTATTGCTATTTTACTTGTTTGTTTCTGATGAAATATGGTTATATGGTATTATGTACATCAAAATTTGCCTCACATGTATTTACAGGATCCTGTCTTCGTAAATTCTTTTTCCTTTTTTTTTTGTTGAGTTTTCTTCCTTTTGTTGATCATTATTTTTCTTCAAAATGCCATCACTTTCTTCTAATCTACAGTGGCATGGATTCAAGAATAATTTTGTCTTTATTTTCATTTTTAATGTCTTCTGTCCCATTTATGACAAACTGATCATCTTGAATAATCAATCCCTGTGCCCTTGGTCAGAAAGACCGAATTTCCATCTGCTCAGTGATAATTTCACCTTGAAGAACTACTGTCTAGATAGTGAGATGTCTCTTCCCCTAGAAGTGTTACAGTGGTAAGTGGTACAAAAGGACAATAGGAACTAAGCTCAAGGAGTGTGTGTGGGTCAGGTTCTCTCTAATGAAATTCAAGAAATGTTGCTGCCAGAATTTAGATAATCCAGTCATTTGACCGGCAACTGTTAAAAGCCATTCTTTCTCATGTTTTAAGGCAGTCTGTCTTTTTGAATACTAACTAAGTTCAGAAACAGAACAAGAAAGTAATACTTTCCTTTATTACAACATTTTTAACAAGTATTATTATAGCTTATCATAAAAAATATTTGTTCAACAGATGGTCTGTTGTCCAAAGCATTGGCAAATGAGTGAGAACAGCTGTGAGTCTGTTGCAATTTTTACTTGAAGATGAAAGGTTGATCAACTGGTCAGCTTTAATTAGCTCTGAAACACTGTGTCATGAACAGTAAAACAGGCACTTCTGTCACCCAGAATAAAAGTGATATGCTTTTTTTCTTGATAATTCTAAAATGCAGACTAAAGTTGTTCCTAAATAGTCTGTCTAGTTGCTGGTTACAGTGCACTTGACCTCACTGCTACTGGATATTTGACACCTGAATATCACTATGAGCAAACAAATTTTGCAAAAATTTGCCTTTAAGATTTATACTGAGCCACAGGACTTACTGCTCACTGACTTACTCTCAGTGAAAAAAACGAAGGTGTGGTATTTTGGTTTTTCCCATCAGCTCTATAGCATGAAATTTGAATAGAGAAGACTGTGAGAAAGGGTAGAAATAGAAGACACAGAAAGTAAATCTGTTAAATAGGCTAAATATTATCAAAAGTTGTGACGTCTCCATAAACTCTTCCCCCAATAAATATTTAATTTAGTTGCAAATCTGTTGAGTGCCATGGATAACATAGATATTACTGGCTTACTTTTACCTGTCACACAAGTATATATGTACTCAGCTCACCCATATCAATCAGGCTTTTTTTTCCTTTACTGAGGAAAAAATCTTTATTCCTCAAAAATAAAGTTGCAAATCAATATGCAAAATATGCCTTTTTTATGAAAAGGTATATCTTAAATTCAAGTGAAATTTGCATGTATACTCTTAGTCACCCTTCAACAGACTCTGCTATAAACTCCTGTTCAATGTATCTCAGTGTGCGACACTACACACATAAACTCCAAAATGTTTGTTTTTCCTTGTGCCTGGCTTTGTGGTAATGACATTGGGTTTTGGAGTAGTTGTGAAATTTTAATGTAAGTTATATCTTCTTGCAAGATATTAATGTAGCTTATGCAGCTAAAGAGTCATTATACTGCTTATTATTATGTGCATGCTAATGTTGTTTTCTATCAAGTTATAGTTGCTTTTTATTAAACAGCAGAGAAAGGTCACTCTAAAGGTTATACTAGCTTTGCTATGACAGTATTAAAGCTTCAGTTCAAGTTTTCATGATGTCCAGAGAGACTGCAATATATACTGTTATATTCTCATCTACTAATTGCTCCTTCAAGTGACCTAGTTGTAGAAAAAGTATCTCAGCCTTCATTATATATACAGACAGATATGCTTCTCTGCATACTGTAGAGAACTATTAACATAGGATGATTGAAAAAACCAAACAACCAAACAGCAAACAAAACAAGGGCACAGGTTTTCAGTGGCAACCTTGGGATTACAAATAGTTTATAAGTGGTTGGTTAGAGAAATACAATCTTGGGACCTGGGCAAGAAATTAAGAACAAGTGTCTAATGCACATGAAAAATACATAGTAGATTAAGATGTAACATGGCTTTGCAATAGCACTGGAGAAAAAAGTATATATAAACCTTTGTGCATAATGATTTTAACTGTTATTATTGCTGACAATAAATATTTTCCTTTCTTTATAAGACATGCTTTCTTTTTGTCCATAACAATATTTTGAATACAAAACTAAGAAATCTAAGTCTCTTGAATATTATGCAAATTGTGATGCAGCAAAAATTGAAAGAGAGGGGTTGTAAAAATCATGAAATGAGATGAAGCACATGGACATGAAGGGCACAAGATCACTAGTTTTTTTTAATGTAAGATAGACAATCTTAATCTCTAATATTGAGCACAAATTAGTCAATTAGATAGCCTTAGATTCAATACAATAGTTTTTTGTAATTTTATTGACCAAAACTTCTTTACACAAGAGGAAACAGTATTCCAAGTTTACCTATTACCATTCGTGCTCTGATTTTGTCTTGTTATGAAATAACAACTTTGAAACTGAAGCAAATTCTACATAGGAACAAAATCTTCAGCCCAAAACAGAAGGGATAAAAATAAAAATAATCAGATTTTCTTGATACAGATTCTGTTCTCTGGAAGATGAGTCAGTATATATTTTTGTAGTATGTAAACCAAAAGACTTCTGCCCTCATTAGAGTGCCTGAGTGCATGCTTTGTTTTCAAATTTGCTTTCCAAGCAAATCACAGTTATTAAACCAAATGCAACACAAATGCATCTCTTTCTAATGATGGTATTTCTCGTTACTAAAATGTTCCTCTATTAAATCAAGCATTTTTCCTAGAGACAAAATCTATGTTAAAGGTCATTTTCACTGCAAGAAGTGCAGATTTTTATATAGTGTTTTAGTAGCATCCTTTCATTGACCTGATTCCCTCAAGCAATGAGCAAGGCACAGCTAACACTTTTTTTTTTCCTTTTGACATCAGTTTAGTGGCTGCAGACTTTAAATACTCTTTGGATGTAGCCCTCAGGATTCTTTGATGTTTGCTTCAAAAACACTGACTGTAATGAAAGTGATTTGATGATATTTTCTTCAGGAATTAATGATTTCTGTTTTATCCTTAGCTCATTGTTAGAAAAAAAAAAGTTTTGTATTGTTACAGCCCTTTTTTACTTCTTATTTATCTGATGTATTTAATTTACTTTAGTATGCAAACCAGAGGACACAGTCTACATTCCTTCACTCTTATTTCATAATGAGTCCTTCTTCCTCTCTCTGCCACTGACCACTGTTACTCCTAAAACAGGAGTTTTACTGCTCATGTGTGAATGTGTACCAGTTCAAGAAGGGACTTCATCCCTCCTATCCCCTCAGCTACAAGCAATCAGCTGGTTTTACTCATTAGTTTCAAATAATAACTGACACTGACTTCAAAGATGTTTATTCAAAGGGCTTAGTTCTCACACCTTATGTGTACTTTGCATATAGGTAACATCATTTCCTTTTACGCTGCTTCCCTGCTTTTCTGTGAAGCACAGTCAAGAACTTACCTCCTTTTGTAAACTCCTGCGAGACAATGACATGTATTTTTTATTTTCTTGAGTATGTGTATAAACAAGATTTAGTAGAATATCAAGACGAATCTTTTAATTATTTATTACATGACTGATCAAGCAGTTTCTTGCTCCAAAAATTGTCACTTTATGAGAAATTCATAAGTGCACAAGTACATTCTTCTTTCACAATCAGCTACAGGGCTCTGGAAAGTCACATTGGGACTGCATGTACATTATATATGTGACACAGACCAAGCAAAAATGCATGCTGAAAATACCAATTATCAACATCAGCTCTAGATCCAGGGCCAACTAATCATCTCTTCAGCTTTCAGATAGTAGAATATCTGATCAAAATGGGCAGAATGAAGGGCATAGACCTTAAAGTACATGTTAAATAATCTAGTACTGCATAGGGAAAAAGACCTCAGAATTTCATATTTTCCTCTGTGTGTCATCATCTAGTCCTGCCCAAACTAGTTTAGTACTCAAACTGCAGATGTGTGGAAACTGCCTGTTTTTCAAGAGAGATATTAGAAGTATAATTAAAAGTATACAGTGCTTCTGTCCAACATTATGCCTGGATCAGCAGTAGTTCCCAAATGGTGATGGTGGTGGTGGAGGATTTTTTTTGTTAATTATGACTCTATTTCTGATAATACAACTCCAGTTGCATTTGCTTCTCCATACTTTGAAAACCACACTTTCAGGTGTCTCTGGGCGAGTAAACTATCTTGTTATGCACATGTATCCTGGAACACAAAGTCTGTCAGTGTATCATTTACCTATTTGCATGTATTCTGACGCCCCCAAACCTGCATCTGCATGAAGAGCTAAGAGATAGAGGTTATTATCTTCACAAAAGTGCCTATAAAAAAAAAAAAGGGTCTTTTAGAAGGGACTTAAAACAATTTCTGAACTCCATGATTAATAAATATCTCTATTCAGCCTGATTTTTATAAACTTATGTTATTATGGTCTATTTTTGCTTCAGTTTTGGAAGAATAACTAACCATTATTGTGAACTGCATGATTTTTTGCTTCATACATATTTCAGATTATATAATATAATATGGTTATAGAAATGTTCTTGTAAAATTAGTTTGCTCTGATACAATGTCTACCTATACTAGGATTGCTTGCATTCTAGTCCCAGAGAGTTTAGCTGTTGTTTTATTTTAAGTGAATTTGAATAATTTGTATTAATTATTCATATGTCTCTTTTTTATTATTATTTTTCTTCTTTCCTTCTTCTTTTCTGGTCAAGTTATGAATATATTTTTACCACTAAAAGAAAAAAAAATCCATGGATATTAACAAAGGAAAAAGTATGATACATACAAATGAAAATATGAATATACATATTAGTACGATTTCTGTGTGCTACTTACCAGATAGGATGCAAACTAAGTTATCAGAATAAAGAAGAATTTTCTTATTAAAAAAGTCAAGCCTTTAAATAAAATAACTCATCAGGATATAATAGCATAAATAGCCTCTACACTATAAATAATGGATTTTCTAGTATTTGGGGATTTTCAGAAGTGGGGGATAGGTGGTAATAAATTACTTATTATCTTGGAAAATAATAAAAATGTTTGGTATCATATAAATCAATAGTGCAATGTGCATAATCTGCTCCTTTTCTTTTTCTGCAGGGTAACTTTCCACAGAACTTGCCTCACTGAAAGATAGAACTAAGCTGAGGTAGACACACCCAGACTCCTGTCCTATTCCCTGTAGTGGGAATGTGTTGAGGTAGAACAATGGCAACAATAGGATCAACCAGTGTGTGCCGGTTTGTGAACAGCCAAAAATTAGAGAAGCCAACAGGTGGCATTTCTGGGTACCCTCCACCTGGGCTCAGATTCTGTACTGCATTTTCTAACTGGCAAGGCAGAGATTCTGGCTCAGTGTGATCATCTCTCTGAGTACTAATGTATTGGCTCTGAATTGCAGAGCTGGCCTAGTCATTGGTGCCAAGACATTAACACTCCTTTTGAATAGGAAATTAAACCACATTCTACACCATCAAAGTCAATGAACTCATTATTACTTCTGTTCATTCAAAAAATGAGTCTCAGTTAGGAGAATTACTATTCTGAAAATGTAAAAAAAAAAAAAAATTATTTAAAAAAAAAATCCAAAGAGCATTAAAAACCCCATTAATGCAAACATCAGAAATAAAAGCAGGCATATAGATGTGAATGCTGGCAAAAACAAAAAAAAAGGTGAGCAAGATCAGGTCAGTAGTTTCTAAGAAACTGTGAAATTGAGAAATGGGAATACAGGTACAGTTTAATACAGTCTAATGGGACATAGCAGAATCCAGAACTTTAAAAGACCTTCATCCAGGGAGTTTCACGAGTGGGTCATTGAAAATATTTTACTCTTTATTGCCAACCAAATACATCTTCTGACATTTTCAAAGCAAAGTAATTCTCAGCAACCTCAAGAGAAGATCATTCTTGTAAGTAGACCTCCTACACTGCAGCTAACAAATCTGCCAAATGTTTCATTCTTGTGTCAGAACCCAATACTCTCTGACCAGGCTCTTTCAGATACTCTGTGAAAGGAAGGTTTAAAGCTTTAATACCAAATTTATTTATTTGAAGATAATGGATGTTACATGGGATTTTGATTTAGCAGGGCATGCAGCAATGTACTAAAGTCCTATTGCAAGCACAATATACCAGTTGCAATATCCACCTGGAACACATTATAAACACGACTCCCATCATCAACCCCCATACATGCACTGTCACAATGCTGACCACCCTCAGACACTTGAAGGAATATGTGGGAACTTAAGTCTGTTGCTGTTTTCAAAGTTTGTCTCATTGGTTGCTCAGATTTTATGCTTTGTGTTGGCCAGAGCCACAAATACATTTCCCCCATACTAGTCCAGCTGGCTCAGAAAGAAATAAAACCATTAAAGTTATTTAAACAGTCAGCTGACCAGCTCAAACTTTTGAATAAAATGAAGGTCACACTCTAGTTTCTTTTGTTTTAAGTTCAGCTTTCCTTACAACAGCTGTGGTCACTCCCTATACCCTTTCCTGAGTATCACAAGCACATTGTCTGTGACCATCTTCTCTGATCATTCCTTCATTGTAGGATTTTGGTGATTAGTTACACCATAATATTTCTTCTATGACAGCTGAAGGAAACTTCTGTTGATAAATCAGCATGATTTTGTTGGTATACGTGGCTGTTAGGAATCTGTAGAAGTTTCATTAAGTTAGTAAAAAATAAAAAGTGTTCCTCACCACTGCACCTCTAGGACAAAACAGGTTGAAAAGAAAAATAAATAAACAAATTTCGGTCCTATGCCCAGCATCGACAAAACAGCTGGGAGTCATTTAGTTACCAGGAAATACTGGGTATGCAGACAAATACACCCAGCAGTACCTATGCTGTCAGAGAAGATTCCAATAAGTATTCACAAAATGCACCTAAATCACAGAAGGAGAAAAGTGAAAAGACTGAGTATGAATTAAGTGTTGGGTTTTATGCAGCTAGGTAACAGATGGGTAATGCCAAAAGGTGTGGTAAATCCATTAGCCACAATACTTTACAGTGTGTGTTACTCCCAGCATACTTTTCTTGGTCTCACAAAGTTTAACACATTAGCTTCTTGTTTTACTTGCATGGGCCAAGAAGAAAGCTGCCACCTCAAGTGCTCTGGTATTGTACCACTACAGGAATGTTTCGCCATGCAGTGATATCAGGGAGCATGCCTGAATCCTGACAGCCAGAAGGTATCTGCCACATTGGTACAATTGCCCAGAAAAATGTTCTCTGCTAAAAGTCAGTTAAATAGAAGTGGCCTAAAAAATTACTCCAGACTACATGGTATTTCTAGGAATTACTTCATGTTTTGATTAACAATAATAACCTCCTGTAGGCGACCTCTTGATTGACATTAAAAGGCCAAACAATAATCATGTTATCTAGAGTGATTTTACATTAACAAAACTTTGCTCAAAACCTATAGAAAAGATGGACAATATTTAAGTCAGTATTTATTGTTTCACTTTATTAGTTCCATTTGCCTTGCTTTCTGCTTTCAGATACTATTGCTGTTCTGTTAGAATATAAAATACTATGAGGAAGCTTATTTTTATTTGGTTTTGAATCTTTCTTAGAAGGTCTAATCAAATACATATTGAATAAATATGCAGGTAAGATAACCTTCCATGGTTTCAGACCATAGCTGAGTTATTTTTATTATAAACAAAAGATGCAGAAAAACCAGTTCTAGAGAGCTTAGCCTGTTACAAGATTATAGGTTTTAGGTGCAGTGTAGCTAAGTTTTACAATTTTCTCCCTCTTTTTTTAATAAAGTCTAAAATACGTTTGTAAGCTTCCTCATAGTACAAAACTCCATTTAGCATATTTATTTCTGGCAGAAAAAGTGAAATATTTAATAAAACATCCTTAGGGGTTTTGATATTTTATATATATTTGATATTTTCTATAATGTCTATTAGTATACATAGTGTTACATTTAAAATGTATTCTTTAATTATAAAAAACCCACCCAGCTTTAAATTTTTTGCCTCTCCGAATGTTAGAACTAATCAAATTTCTCTTCTGTGTAAGAAGAAATAAGCACTTCGGAGGTTATCTTTTATTTTATATTTTATTCACTAATTTGTTTACCATAAGTAAATAAAGTCTAGGTTTTCTTCTAAAATTCTTTGTTGATTCATCATTTTGTATTAAAACTGCTTGGTAACACTTTATAGGATATGAGTTGACAAGTTATTTATGGCACATAATTTGCTTCCTTTGCTTACATTTAATGTATTATGCAAGCAGCAAGTTCAAACCCATACCAAAACAGAGGGTCAGGAACATTTTTTTTCTTCAAATAAACTTTTTTATATACATCATGAAATTTCTTTTCCTAATACGAATTTAAATATGCACGCAAGCAATAAACAACCCTTCATAGACAAAGTATTATAAGAATTATATAGCTTGAAAAATGTGAAGTCAAATTGACTTTGCTTAGTACAGAAAAGTGTTAACTCTAAAAACATTAAATAGTTTCTCTTTTATAAAGGGTGACATATTATATTAAATTCCTTAATATTCATGATTTATTTTGTAGTTGATTCTAGTTGTTGTTCTTTAGTTGTGCATTATTTGTTTCATATGGTAATGGAACATATTTGTTTATCCATTTCCTTATTACCAATATTTCTAGGCTTATTGAAAGGACCAGACAGATCAGATGGACCCCATGGAGTAAAAGGAAGAGACTTCCTCTTCCTTGAGGGAGCTACCACAGGCATTGCCACAGAAGTGGTGAGAAATGTCGGTGCAGGTAGAGATGGTAGTGGAGGCGGGGGGGGAATATTGAGATGAGAGAAATTGTTGCCCCCAATGGACCCAGCAGTGCATAGGGCAGTTTTCCTTCTGATTGTTTCCTGGTTTTCTTGACCTAATTGCCTTCAGATTTTTCTATATAAAGAGTCTCTTTTCTCATTCTTATCCCAATAAATAAAATCAGGCTTTCTTTATTTTAAACCTCTTTCAGTGTCCTGTGGGGAGGCACCCCAGCACAGACACCTCAAAGCTCTGGCCATCTCAGGATCCTGTCACAACCCCAAGCTACTGGCTGCAAAGGGAAAAATAACATCTCTGTTAGTGCAGTCTGGAGGACTGTAGTATGACTACCTGTAAGCAGCAGACCTGATGCATTTTATTCTTGCGACAGTTATCTATAATTTTCTTCATGTTTTTCCATGGTACATATATACTTTCTGCATTAACACTAACTCTGTCAGTGTTAGTCATCTATCTCACCTATTTGCCACTTCACTCCACTATTGAAAAGAGTGGCAAAACAAAATAAAATTTACCTTCATACACTCAAGAGTTTTTTTAGATAAATATGCCTAACAAGGTATGGGTGCTTTTTGGTGACATAATATATTCCACCTTCTTAAAACACAGCACCCTTTCCTATTAACTTGTGAAATGATGTTTTAGGCTGTTCTGCATATTGTCACACATCTCACTTGTAGTTGCATTGGAAAAGCCCATTTTGGCAGATGAATCCCTTTGTTTTAGCTAAAGAATTATATGGATGAATTCAAAAAAGGAAAATAATGTTTAACTGTTGATTTCTGTGTTTTTACTGTTATTTACAGTGTGGCAAGGATGCTTACCCTTTTCTAATAAAAATGTATATTCTTTCAACTCCTATAGTCAGGTATGTTTTTATTCTTAAAGCTCAGGTGTACCATGAAGAAATTTCTGCAACTAAAATGGTATAATTCTTAATCAGTGAAGCCATAGAATGGTTATTATACAAACTGTATGTCACTTTTTTAATGAAGCTTCAATAAAGAACTATCCCAATTAAATTATACCGCAAGGGAAAGTAAAACATAGTTTCCTAGATTACGGTGAAAGATTCCATTGCTTGAATTCTAGGACAAGGAAGACATACAAGATGGATAAAACCCCTTTGTTTTTCTTGAATTAAAGATAATTTAGAGAGTCATGTGCTTGTTATTTCATTGGCCCATTTACAGTAAAAGATACGACTAAGAAAAATCAAGGAAAAATCCTGAAAGAAATCTCCCAACTTCACCTCCCCCAACCTCAAACTTGTTAACTAGCCAAACTCATGCACCATCTGAAATGCTCAAAAAATAGGAGAAAGGGAAAAAAGGCATTTATATAGAATTCTAATGAGGTTTTTTTGTTTGTTTTTGTTTTAGAACTTTGTTCCATTGCCTCATTAAAGTCAACATTTCCCAGCTGGGTTTTTTGGTCACTTTTTTTTTTTTCCTCAGTAAAGCTGACTCTGAGTTACCAAACAATACTTGGACTTTCCCCTTCCCGAGGATGTTCTGTTTGTCTTTTTTTGTCAAAAAAATATTGATTTACCTTTAGTATTTCTGCTACCTTAAGGTTTAGGAAATCACTGTGAATCTGCCCAACCATTTTCACAAGATGTTAATTTACAGAGTTCTGTGTCCCTTGGCAAATGTTAGTCTGAACTTCTTCAAGAAGCTAAAGATAATGGGGGAACAGTCTAACCTCAAGTTCATTTGTGCTTGGTGTAACTCATAAACATCAGACTCTTCACCTCTTTCCACTTTTGTTTGAATATTAGTTTGAACAGTGTGAATGTTTTAGTTGTCCTTAAAAAATACTTGTTTGAGCATTCATTAGGAAGATAAGGATATAATAACTTCAGTTTTTCTTTTATGAATTTTCATTAATGTCTGAAATTATAAAGCATGACTTTTCTGTATATTAAATTAGAAATTGGCTGTCACATTAAAAAAAAAGAGGTTTTTGATTTTTTTCCTGCATTTGGTTTAAGATGGAGACCAGACTTAAAGATTAACACTAAATTAATGTAATAGGGTGTATGTGATGAGCAACAGGGTGTGGAATATGCATCATTAACTGTCATTGTAAAAAAAAAAAAGAGATGAAGTTATATTTTCTTTATCTGATAAGAAAAAAGGGAATTTTCATCCTCAGTGAATATCTTAGAATATGGTGGAAAAAAGACTTGATGAGAAAATCATATTGTATTAAATGAAAATGCAGTAATGATGGGTTCACATCAGATTGTGGTCATGGTTTACAGCAAGAAATGAAAATATAAAACCAAATTTTATTCTCTTGCCACTAAACAATAATGATATCATGAAATCAAATCCCTATAGAATAAGATACTTAAATTCTAAGTTCAAGATTGTGCACCCTAGTCAGAAACATCTTTTGTGGTTTGTTTTTTTTATTATTTATTTAGGAATTTGAAATGAGTCTCTCAAAATATAGTCATACACTAGGTTTTTAAAAGCCATAAAACATATAAGAGTATCATCATGTACCACTACATATAAAGTGCGAAAAGCCTTTTCAGTTAATAGCTTAGAGATTTAACTATTGTGTTTAGAGTGATTATTTCTAGGCTTTTACGTATGCATGTTGATAATGATGGCTTTAATGTTTGGGAAATAACTGTGATTAAGATCTAAATCAGAGAACATTTGTTTACTGTTTCACTTCATAAAAACTTCAGGTATGTCTCCTTTCAGATTATTTATTTTTAGTGTTGATTTGTATTTTCCTCCTGTAAAGGAAAAAGATTATTGCAATAATAAAATCAGTGAGTAGAAATTTAAATCTTTTCATATGTAAACAAATGAGTTTTGAAACACTGCAGAAATATATATGTTGCAGAACCTATCAGAACAAGATTTTAGGTAGCTATTGTAGTGTCTCTACCAACAAAAAGTGTCTATTAGCTCTCCTTGTCTTTTGAGCAACACTAACTTCTTTAGGTGCTCCAAGAACAAAAATATTAAAAAAGAACAATTTAGAAGTTTAGAAAGTGCTTTATGTATTTAGCAGCAGCCAAAATTCCTTCTTTTTTATCGGAAAAAGAACAGAATCACAGAATATCCTGATTCAGAAGGGACCCACAAGAATCATCGAGTCAAACCCTTAGGCCTGTACAGGACCATCCCCAAGAGTCACACTATGTGACTGAGAGTATCGTCCAAATGCTTCTTGAACTCTGGTGTTGTGACCACTTCCCTGGGGAGCCTGTTCTAGTACCCAACTACCCTCTGGGTGAATAATCTTTTTCTAATATCCAACCTAAACCTCCCCTGACTTCCCTCAGGTCCTGTCATTGGTCACCACAGAGATCAGTGTCTGCCTCTCCTCTTCCCCTCACAAGGATGTCAGACTGCAATGAGGTCTCCCCTCAGTCTCCTCTTCTCCAGGTTGAACAGACCAAGTGACCTCAGTGATTCCTCATACGGCTTCCCCTCGAGGCTCTTCACCATCTCTGTTGTCCTCCTTTGGACACTCTATAATGGCTTAATATCTTTCTTATATCATGGTGCCCAAAACTGCACACAATATTCAAGGTGAGGCCTCACCAGTGCAGAGCAGGGTGAGACAATCCCCTGCCTTGACCGGCTGGTGATGCTTTGCCTGATGCCCCTCAGGACACAGTTGGCCCTCTTGGCTGCCAGGGTACTCCTGACTCAAATTCAACTTGCCTTCCATCAGAATCCCAAAGTCCCTTTCCATGGCACTGCTTTCCAGCATCTCATCCACTGAAACATATGACTCACTGGGATACATGCTAAAGAATACTCTTTTGATTCCTTGATGTTCTTGCAAATGGGTTGCTAGTCATATCACACCAAAAACATTTTTTTTTCTGCAGTTTAACTTCATACAGCACTTGATAAGCTAGATGTCCTTGTGTTTAATTAACCTTGCCTCAGTTCAAGTCATTCCAGTTTCCTAGCTAGTCCACACTGGAAAATGTTAATATCTTTCAAAATACTTGTGCTGCACCAATTTTGCAGGTTACAAGTTTTAAGCTACTGAGATAGGGAATTTGTAGTCATCTCAGGTTGTTAAAAAATTTGAAGTTAATGAAGAATTTGCACACACAGCAGTGGAATGATTGTAGTCCAAGCAGTTCTTCTATTGATCCTTTAGTAGCCAGGAAGACTGATTTAACAGAAAGAATACAGGGATTATGATATGTCCTGGTCTTTGCTTTCTCCTGTCATATAACAGCAGATCATAAGAGCCTAGATCTTTCCTTCAATGGAAGAGATATAAGTAGAGATATAAATGCAGAAGCCCTTGCATTATAAATTTTTCAAACCACACATCAGGGATGTTTCACAGGTATTTCATCTTCTCTTCTAGATGTTCACATTCTGAAGGGACAATTGGGTTCTCCAATGCAGCAGAGACAATAGGTTTTCATTCCAGTTGTAATTACACTACAATTAGCAGCATTCTTACATCTCATATTTTGTGAGTGTGTCTACATTTAGTTGGAAAGAACTGCTCTTCTGAAAATTATCTGTAATGCTTCTGTAGAACTTCTGAATTAATGATCCCTAATGCAACCCAAGTAGTACCCATTTTAGGCTTAAAAAGTCCAAGCAATGATGTAAAGTTTTATTGCCACCAAATTACCTGTATTACCAATTTAATATTTTTGTTGGTTCATCTGTTATACTGACATCTCTAGACAAAAACAGAAAAAAAAATGATGCATGTGGCAATATTTTATCAATATATGGCATTCAGGATATTACTAAAATAGCATATTGGCTTCAGAAAACCTGAAAGCATCATAAATATCAAAGAAAGGGAAATTCACCAAATAAGTGCCAGCAAGTAAGAATTTCATGCCTGGGGCACAAGCTAGGTGTTGTAGTGTGGAAACTGAGAACTGCTATTAGAGACAAATCTGGAAGACAGAGCAGATGATTCCTGCATTGTAATTATGGACACATACCTACGATATTTCATCGCATGTTCAGCTTGATTTTGATTTTCTATCATATCCTGGGGCTTTTTTATTTCAGCAGTGGGTCTTCTGATCTGACAGGGCTTTTTGTCATCTGCCAAAAAAAAAGGTCAGATAATGAAATCACGCCCTACATAATTTTATTTCTACAAATGTCAACCTTTTCAGCTCCCACTTTGTTTTGCCGCTTCGTCTTAGCATCATTATATTTCTACCTCATTTATTTCCCTTCTTTTCTAATGCATCTTACGTTACTGATTCTTTCCACTATTCCTCGTTTCATACTCCTCTCTCTTTTCATTAGAAATTAGTGAATTCAACCCAAGACACCAGGTGTACAGAATAAAAAATAGACTATATTTTTGTAACTTAACTGGTGAAATATACATTTTAGGTGGAAATATCACCTGGTATTAATGATTTCTTCAAGTTCCTATTAAAAGATAAAATTTTCTTTCTTTATACTTTAAATATCTTTTAAAAATTGAATAATTTTTAGTGCTGGCAATCAGTCATAAGTTGAACTGCTACCATCTGCACTTCGCCTTTTAAGTTTTGTATTGGGTTTGCGTGGCCAGGTTTTGGTAGCGAGGGGTCTACACAAATGGTTTCTGTGACCACCTGCCAGCAGCTTCCCCCATGTCCAACGGAGCCAATGCCAGCCAGCTCCAGTATGGATCCACTGCTGGCCAAGGCCAAGCCAGTCAAAGACAGTATTAACACCCCTGTGATAACATATTTAAGATGAAAAAAGCTATGGAGCAGATGTAATTGCAGCCAGAGAAGAGAGGAGTAAGAATATGTGAGAGGAACAGCTCTGCAGACACCAAGACCAGTGGAGAAGGAAGAGAGGTGCTCCAGGCACTGGAGTGGAAATTCCCCTGCAGGCCATGGGGCAGACCATGGTGAGGCAGCTCTGCCCCTGCAGCCCATGGAAGCCAATGGGGGTGCAGAGATCCACTTGCAGCCTGTGGACAAGACCCACGTCGGAGCAGGTGAATGCCTGAAAGAGGATGTGAACCTGTGGGAAACCCATGGTGGAGCAGGCTTCTGGCAGGGACATACACACCATGGAGAGAGGAGCCCATGCTGGAGCAGGTATTCCTGTTAGAACAGGTGACCCTGTGGGGGACTTATGCTGGAGCAGCCTTAACTAAAGGACTGCACCCTGTGAAAAATAGTGACCCATGTTGGAGCACTTTGTGAAGAACTCTTGTCCATGTGGTAGACTCACATTGGAGAAGTTCATGGAGAACTTTTTCCTGTGGAAGGGACCCCATGCTGGAACAGGGGAAGGACTTCTCTCCCTGACAGCGGCAGAAACAACCTCTGATGGACTGACCATAATGTCCATTCTCATCTTCCTGCACCACTCGTGGGGAGGAGGTAGAGCATGGGAAGGACAGAGAGGTGAATGAAAGGTGGGTTTAAGATTTATTTTACTTCTCAATATCCTGCTATGATTCTGTTGGTAATAAATTCAATTATTATGCCCAAGTGCAGTCTTTTTTGTGTGTGATGATAACTGGTGAGTGATCTCTCCCCATCCTTATTTCAAGTCACGAACTCTTCGTTATATTTTGTCTCCTCTGCCCAGTTGCAGAGGGGAGTGAGAGACCGGCTTTGGTGGGTATTTGGCATCCAGCCAGGGTCAACCCACTGCACTATTCTACAACCACTATTTTATTACAATAATGCAGTCTGACATTGGGGAAAGTAAATGGTTTGTACAGTTAAAAAAAACTGCCAAGTTCAACCAGAGCAAAAATTATTGTTTAATGGCAGATGGTCATCATATTGTCAAGGTAATCTGATACAATTTTTATTATTTTTCAGTAAGTTTGCATTTATTTAACCAAGACAGGAAATTAACTAAAATCTCAGTGTTCAGAACTGCAAGAGAAAATACATTACATTCTAGGAGATTAATTTACACAAATTTCATCAGCACTATTTCAATATAGAGCTGAAGAGGGTGAATGAGACTTTGCAAGAAGCGTGTATATCAAAAAGTCACCAGGATGGTTACCAGAATAGAAATGCATGGCATTGTTGCTCTCTTATTCTCAGTATTATCGAGAATACAAGTGAGAAAGACAGATGGATGTAGTGTTAGATCTTACCATCGCTGTGGCAATTATTAATTGATGAAGTTGGGTGGGGGGGAAAGGAAGACTGAGTTTGTAGTAATGGCTGGCTGATGCTGATGGCAGACCAAGGATTATTCTTCCTTAAGTTACTTTTGAATTTTATTTTCTCCACTCAGGTAACTACAATTGTTTCAGAAACGGCTATGACATAATTTATTCAGATTCCTTATTTTAACTTTTTAGTTATGCCTATAAACATGTATGAATAAATAGAATTTCCACCACTTCTACGTTAGACTTCAAACAGTCTTTAGACATTTATTTTGTCATCCACAGAAGAATTTATTAACTTTTATGTTAACTTAGCTGGCATTAATAAATGTCCCTAAGGTAGCCCTGGCATCAGAAAATTGAAGCAGGTAATCATCAACCTTTCTCAGCTACACTTTAACTACTGTTGCTTCTCTACCTGTCTTATTGCTAATTTCATGACTTTTACTTCTGATATCTTAAGGTGTTTAAGTGTTGCCATGACACTTCAACATATCTGACATTAACCGAACATCCTAAAGTAGCAACTATATATGGTTTGGTTATCATAAAGAAAAAGGCAGAGATATGATAATTTGTGCTGTCAATTTTATGTCCTTTCTCCTTGGCTTTCAGCAGGTTGTAATTTATTTCATCAGCTACAAGAACATAGTGTGACAAGATATTTTCTACGTGAATTTAGCCATTGCATATACACTAAATGCTGAAAACAGTTTTTCAGTCTGAAATTCTAGGTGACTGTAGCCTTTCCTAATAGCTAGAATAAAACATAAGATTTTCATGAGAGTGAGCAGCAGGTCTGTGATAATTCAGAATTTCAACCTGGCTCCACAAAGAAGTATTGTGTAGCCAACAGCACAAAGAATGTGAAGTCAGAAGGAGAACACATGAGAACCACAGAAATGGAGAAAGACTGGCATAGAGAGGAAAAAAAATATAATATTTAGTTCTGCACTTAATATTGATGTAAAAAATTATATACAATACTTACATAAGTATATGGAAGCAGTAAGCCTGTTTTTGTCTTTTACCTTGGTTGAAAAAATGCTTGACTGTTTGATCTGAAAGGCTGAACATATTGCTAATTACAAATGGTTCAAGAACAGAAAGACTACTGAATAGCTGCTCTAAAACAGGTGTCAGATTCTGGAGATAAATGTTGATTAGTTGAGACAACTACTGTGTAAAATTATTGTGAAAATAGCTAGATATTGGTTTATCCTATACTGCTATAGCATTTAGTGGTGCCTATTACAGACTTTATTAATGTGGCTTGTCTTGTTTAGCAAACACACTCTGCTCTTGTTTAACTATATTTAAACTGGGGAACTCACGTGTAGTAACTCAAGTACTGATGAAAAAAAGAACAATTTTCCAGACAAGACCCTAGCAGAATTTAGTTCTTTGTTCTTTAAATGCTTATATAAAAATTTCACAGAACTGTTTGTTTCTAAATTGTGAAATATAGAACAAAAACCATTTTTCAATACCAACTGAAAAAGGAGAAAACATGAAAGAATCCTATGAACTTTTTTGTTTAGAAAAGAGATACTTTTACAGTAAAACCCTCCCTGCATTATTTTATTAAAGACAATTCATTAGAAAACTATGCTCATTTTGTCGTTAAATGTCTTTAAGACAGAAAATAAAGAAAATACCCATCTAATAATTAAGGGTTTTCTTAGTGGCTTAGTATGATTACTTACTGGTGAAATAAATCTTGTCATGTGAGAATTATGACCAGTTCTTCAGAGCAGTATCAACTAAACTTAGATTTTTTTTCAGGACTTATCCTATGCTCTGAACAGATCACTGTGAATATTCACCTGCTCTGGATGTGAAGTTTCTCAGATTGCTCTAGTACACAATCACAACACCTTCTAAAGAGAAGGCTATAAAGGTAAGATAATATTTTAATTTTTATATGTAAATAGTGATGAAATGGACTCAATTTGTTGATAAATGTGAAACAATTTACTGCTTGAAAGCTTTCAGAAAACATTTTTCAATATGTCAGTAATATCATAGTTGTTATGATGATATCAGTGTATAAGAAAGACTAGGTTTGAAAAAAAAAAAAACAGTAAAAAAGTTCAATCCTAAAATTTTCTTTCTTTGATACATGGCATTTCTCAGAGTTTAAACACTAGAGATATTTCTTTATTTCCATTTGAATTTTTTTTGTTGAAAGTTGTAAAAGTCTGTAGCACTATGTAGACAAATGAGATGTAGAAGTTACAATGGGACAGTCTTGGGAATGCTGAAGTGTGGTACATTTTAGCATACTAAATATGTGAAAAATTAACAACTGTGGATTGAATTAGCTGTGATACACATGAGAAGGTTCCTCCACATTGGGGGGAGGAGGAAAGAAAAATATGTGTAGTTGAAACATTGAAATAGGAAAGACCTCTTTAGCAGACACAGAAGTATGGTATATACAAGTAAAATGAGAAACACACTTTCTAGATCCTAATATTTTCAGTCAAAGGTAGACTAATTGAAAGGTAGAAAAAGGTAGCAAAACGGTAGTAGGAATCATCTTTTAAATAGGCACAATTTCATGAGAAAAGACAGCTTTAGCTGCAGTCATTATGTATTATGTATTTGTGCTACGCCATCTGAGATTCTGCAATGTTCTAGTATTTCTAACATTTCTAATGGTCAGCATAGAAAGTCTGAAGGACTTGTGGTGTACTAAGATGAACCTGAGTTTGCAGAGAATCAGAAAGATTGTTCAAATATGTCTGAAGTGTCCTTTGGTGGTCTTTGGGCACTGTGGTTATCCTGAAAGAAGATTCAGTGGCTGAAATGGGGGGAGTCATAGTTTTCTTAGTCTAAAGCAGTGAAGGAGTTTTTCTTGGATAGTGAGCCCTTTCCTTTAGCAATGCCTGAGCTTTATTTTCTTTAGGACTGACCTCATCCCATGGTAATTTCCATAATGAGCAGAAAGTTTTGCTGTAAAGAAGTGGTTTTAAACTCTCATCGGAAAACAATATCTGTGGATTCCTACAGCTGTCACTGGGAGATGAAAAGATGGTGTGTAGTCCCAGGGTTGCAATGGTCTATTGGCATTACCTGAGGCTCTGCAGTGCCTTACCACATTTCCTTTAAAGAAAAGAAGAGGAGGTGCAGGAAGAAGGGAGACTGAGGCATTCCTTAATCTTACCTCCTCATCAGATAAGAAATGGATGTTCACCAAGGCCAAGATCTGGCAGACACTCAACCTAACAGTATTTCTGGCCTAGAATTCACTGTGGTGTACTGGAAATCTTAGGCCAAAATCCACTACACTACTGCCCACTCAAGAATCAAATAATTATAACTTTAATTAGATTAACATTAAATGGACTTTAATATTATTTTAAAAGTGTTTTGGAGTGGGTTTTCAACATTCCATATATTTTATATACTTTAATTCTAAAATATTATGCAACAAAATAGTATCTGTTTTCCCCTAATCATAGCTAATTGTGTTCCAGTTTCAAATGCAGAAACATTTAAAAACTTCAATACAATTTCATTATTTTTCATAAGAATCTTGTATATTTTTAATTAATAAATGCACTTAGAATAAATCAATGAAAGTAATTTGAATTAAAAATTATGACATTAAATTGAGTCTCCTCAAGGTATCAAATTCCATAACTTTGACTATTTATTATGCTAATAATAGTAAAGATTTTATAACATTTGGTTATGAATTCTGATTTAAAAATTAATGTTTGCAAGGGAGTTCCACACATTCATATCTAAACTTCATCACAATATTTCAATTCATAGTCACATAAACTATGGATAATACTTAAAAATGAGGATGATTCCTTTTAAGAGGCCAGAACAACTTCTAAAGCCATTATTTTAAAATATGTCAGTAGATGTATTCACTATCTACTGCTGTAATGAAAAGACAATAAAATAAAAAAGAATCAACTTTCATTCAAGTCCTAGCTTCCTATCTGATACCAAGAATTTTTTTACTAGAAGAGGAGAGCAAGAATTATTTATATGACTCACAAAAACACAAAACTCTACCACAGTCTATTCCAGGTGAGCCTGTGGGAAAGGAAAAACCAGGAACGTTACATGAGGATAGCAAAAAAGTTTAAAAAGATAACAATGGGCAAACAACTAGAATCAGGTGGGACTTATAATAATACATTTTAGCTTGTTATTTTAAACAGGCAATTTGCACATCCCTTAGAAGGACTGAAGAAGTTGTTTTTTTATGAAAAAGACTAACACTTCCATAATGAAAATCTTTACATTAAATGAGATTTTGATTCACATATTAGCTCCTTGGTGTGAAAAAAATAGTCTCTGCTTGCTGTGTTCCCAAATTTTCATTTTTGTCAGAATAATTAATGTAGACTTGACCCCTTTTTTTGAGGAATTTATTCAGTAGATCAGTTCATGCATTTCTCTTAGGCAGAGACTTTCTTGTGAACCAGAATGCTACCTACACTTGTCAAGCAGAAACCAGTGAAGCAGTCAGTCACGATAAAGTATACCTTCTGGTTTCTAGAGAGGAACTATTTAGCTATGTAATCACAGTTCAAATTGTTATCCTTATAAAGAAAAAAAATCACAATAAATTAATGATCAGTAGGAAGGGTTGGACTTAATGAGTATTCTAATATTACTAGGAAGTAGAGGAAGGAAGAAAATATTGTTCTAATATCAAAGATCATTACTATTAATAGTCTTTTAGAACATACAAAAACTGGGAGCATGAAAAAATAGGCATTTATATATGAAGTTATTTCCTCAGTACTGGTAAAAATTTCCCAATAAATAAAACATTTCCAGATTACGAATCTCCTGTGTTTTTATCTCTGTAGTGTGAACACACACGTTAGAGCAAATAACCATGAAATACACAGCTACACCTTATTTTGGCATATTTCTCAGCACGTTAGGTAGGCTTGAAATGCTGCCTGTCCCCACTGAATTGCACTGAATCCTTTTAGTGCTTTACATGAGTTGTCAGTGTTGGTAGGATGTTAAATGCTGTGTATTTTCCCATTCCCAAAGGACAGAAAAAATGGAAGACGGAAATCAATGAAAATTTTTGGAAACAGGGGTTGGTAAACCTCCTTTCTTTAATATTTCATAAGTAAACACATTTCCTAGCAAAAAAAAAAAGTGTACACCAAGGTAGGGTCAAGGATTTAAAAATGTTTATGAACCTCAATGAACCTTTTTGAAAAATGCAGTAGACCTCCAGTTGGTAATGAAAATTGATATTGAGTGAGTGAGATTTTCTTAAGATTTCAAAACTCTTTGTGAAGTTTAGTGAGAGTTACACCCATTTGATTCTTCTACTCTTTTTTTTTTTTTTTACTTACTTTTTGTCAAGGCCAGGGAAAAAGTACAATATGAAAAATCTTCCTTTTCTGAAATAAGAAACAATGAAGTGAAGGGTGAGGTAGAATCAAACTGTTGTTTCGTTATTTTTGTCTTTGGTTGAAGGGGTAATATGGCAGCCCATGTATATCCAACAGAACACCATAATTACTTGATTAGCTTTTTAAGAAGGTGGTGGATTTTGGGGTTACATCAGTCTGTGCTCACTAGTAAATTGATATTTTGTACCAAGACACGCAACATTTCCATGATGTATTTAAATTCAGAATAAAACATACGTAATGAGAATATAAAAACATAAGAATGGGACTGACCAAAGGTTCATCTAGCCCTATATTGTCTCTCTAAAATCAGCATATTAAATTGCACTGCATAGATACTTTCCCCATGATCACCATCCCTGACCCTTCAAGTAACTTAATCATATATTTACTCAAATAATTTAATCATATATTTAATTCACAAAACCTTTTATAATTACAATTATGTTGGGGCACAATTTTAAAAACCATATTCTTCCTTTGGTAAAATCAATAGACTTGATTTTATAATAATGACAGTATACAATATGGATAAAAATTTATCAACTATTTTAGATAACATTTATATTATAGAATATTTTAGATAAATAAATATAATTACTCGTGATCCTTATAGATTCCAAACTTTTAAAGTAGAGTAATAGTCCCAGAGTCTTAATTCTGGAAAATTACTGGTAACTTTGCGGATTCATTGCAGAATATATCATAGATGTGCCAAAATGCGCAAAGTAACCTCTAATTGACTGGCATGATCAATGTAAGCATTTTACTGATAAAGTTCATAAACCTTAGTCTGTAGCCTAGAAAACTGCCAAGAAAGCCACTAGCAGAGATACTTTTTTTTACTAAGAAATCGATCAATATATTTTCTTAATTACTCTCAATATCTCTATATTCACAAGCTAGTTGTAGAGGGGAAGAAAGATCTGGTGAGTAAACAAATGTATTTGGTAAATAAGTAGTGATTGAGAATTATGCCATTTTAGAAAGCTTCTCATCTGCCACTAATGCTTTTGGAACAGGGCAAAGAGCAAAGTCTTTTTATTCACTGCAACCCTGGGAGTCAGGAAGGTGTGTGGATAACTTGCTGTCAAACAAACATAATAATACTCAAAGAGACACAAGTACATGAATCTGCTCACTCTCTCTCTATTTTCCCCTCCACTTTGCATGTCCTAAAATACTGTTAAAAAGTGCAGCATTCATATCAGTGCTGGGACATAACCCAGCTTCATTTCACTATAATTCAAAGGAGTTTTAGACATTTATGTAAATGGTATAGACAATAAACACTTGATGTTGGCAGTATGTAGAGATCAGACATATGAAATTTTGATCTTCCAAGTACCACTCAGTTAAGAGATGCCTTAGGTATGAAAAAAAGTCTTTCTGATAGTAGGTAGATATGTGACCCAGTTAATTCTTCTTTTTCTCTGAAGGGCAGTTTGAGAGATTCTACACTAAAAATTAATCCAGTGTAACAATCTCCAAGTTCATCTAGTGCTATATTCACTCTCTAAAATCAGTATATTAAATTGCACTGCATAGATACTTTCCCCATGATCACCATCCCTGACCCTTCAAGTAATCTAATCATATATTTGCTCTAATAATTCAATCATATATTTAATTCAAAAAAACCTTTAGAATTGCAATTAGGTTGGGGCACGATTTTAAAAATCATGAAAAATTAAAATTAAAAAATTATTTAAGTCCACAGCTGCGTGATTTCATATAGTTCTTTATGTATATAAAACATAGTATATGAGTCCAGTTTTTAAGTTCATTGTAACATTTGAATCTTCTTCTATTTTAATAGATTCTCCCAAACTTATGTCATGAAAAAAATTAAACTCTTGCTGTTAATCTTAAGTCAGTAAGAAAATATTAAGCAAGATGTGTCCCAAAATAGATATTTGAAAACCTCTAGTAGATATTTTCTCCTAATCTGGCATTGTTCCAACAGAAATCACAATAATTTCCAGTTCTTCAATTTCAATAGTGTATTACATTGCTATGCCAGTACCCATATTCACAGACTTCACTTATAATTTTCCATGAAGAGCCACATTAACTAATATTAATTCTTATCTAGAAAATGAACTGTTTTAAAATTAACATGAACTTTGTTTTTGAAACCGCCATAGAATTTTATGGGTTTGTGTTTTGGGGTTTTTTTCCCACTTATCTTTGCCTTCATCATTTTCTTTCAAAAGTAGTTTTTAAGTATCTTGGAATATTTCATCTGGACTAATAGGTTTTTGTTTATGTGACTTCTTCCCATATGCACCTCCCCCCCTTCTTTGCTCATAGGTGTTTCAAGAACTATGTCAGTTCTTAAATGCCTCATTTTTCAATATTTTTTGAATGATATCCTCTTGTCATAGTGTCATCTTTAGCTTGACAGACTTAATGCAATTAATTGTTACTGATATGATGTGGCATGTGACACATCCTTCAGAAGAGATATTATCTGATTAATTCTTCCACAACAGAATCATGGTCTCTGTTTTGATGTTGCTATGATAGAGTAACTCCCATATAACTTCCATTACTATTTTCCCACTCCCTTTGTCAATCTTGCTCATTCTAAAGCATTTTTCAGGCCTTAAAACATCTTAAATTTTACCTACATAACCCTCAATCAATATTTTCCCTGATTTATAGATTTCAGTCTTAAGTGATATCATCCTCAATATAACTATTGATTTAGCTAGATTTTCATTCTTCAACTTCTTTTATGTAGTTTTGGATATATTTTAATTCTAGGTCATTTTTACTTCAGCTCCTCAATTTCTTTAGTCCAGTCAGTTTTATATTGAGAACACAAACAAAGGAAAGTAAGAATATACAATATTTCAATTACTATATGTTTTTTCCTTAGAGTACAATATGTTTATTTGGAAGAATAGTTATATACCAAGCTAGCAATAGTACAAAATAGCTTCAACATAAGGAAGTATATTAACTATTGATGGTACAGTGCATTTAGTGTGTAAGTACTTCTAGACTTAGTCAATGATTGAGAATGTTTTTTGGGGGAAAATTTGGGATTTAAATTTTTAATTTATGTCCAAGTTCCACTTTAGGTGCTTCCATGCATTACTGGAATTACGTATCTCATACTGGTAGGTCTTACATATTTATTTCTGATTGATCATGAAAAATGCTCATTTTTTATTTGGTTAAATTTCATAAGAACGTGGAATATATACACCATTGATAAAAAATTAAAAAACCTCATGGAACATAAGTTGGGGTTATCTTGTTTCTTCTTTCCTTAAAAGAAAAGTATGTTGCTAACATGAACACAATAGTAACACATTGTTGTGGTTTAAACCCAGATGGAAGTTAAGCACCTTGCAGCCTTTTGCTCAGACCCCCTCTCTCACCCCCCACCCCTCCCGATGGAATGTGGGAGAGAATCAAAACTTGTAGTTTGAGATAAGAACAGTTTAATAATTGAAAACAAATTATAATACAATAATAATAATAATAAGGGGGGGGGAACAACAACAAAAAAGTGGTACACAAGACAGTTGCTCACCACCTACTGGAGGAGGCCAGACTCTGTTCCCAAACTCGGATTGGCCCACATTCTAGGTAACTCCTCCAGTTTATATACTGGGCATGGCATTCCATGGTTATGGAATATCCCTTTGTCCAGTTAGGGTCACCTGTCCTGACTATGGTCTCTTCCAGTTTTCTTTTGTGTGCCTCCTCACTGGGAGAGCATAACATACACTTAAAAAAAGAAGTCCTTGACTTAGTATAAACACAACTTAGCAAAAACCAAAACATCACTTTGTTATCAACATTATTCTCATTCTGAATACAAAACATAGCACTGTACCAGCTACTGAGAAGAAATTAATTCTATCCCAGCTGAAATCAAGACACACATAAACACAAGAAAACTCCCAAACTTCACTTTGTCTACTGATAAAACATAGTCTTCACAGGTTACCATGGCAAACATCTGGAGGTACGTTTACATAGATATGACCTGTTGCATGATGTTTTATCAAATCTGTGCCTGCTCTCAAGCAGTACTTGATAGAAAACCTGTCAGCTATGAAAGGATATAATTTTTGTCATGTGAGTAATAGCTTTGGAAGAGTTTCACATTGAAAACACCACCTGCTCATAAAGACATAATTCAGACTTCTTGCAAATGTCTAAATCCACTGATGTAGCTGTAAGATGTATCTTGTTGTGACTGTCACATCACTCACTTTTTAAATGTCAAACCTGTCATGTTTCTTGATTGAAGCACTCTTAATGTAAAACATCTAATTTTTTTTTTGTTGTTATTGTTCAATCAAGACAAGGCCATGCCAGTAAATAGCTAATATTTCAAAGTATCACCTGGAGAAAATAGTAATGGGTACATCTTGTACCATGATCTCCATGTATTGTCTCTACTTGTTTATAGTTGTATCCATCAGATGAGTCACTTACATGTCTACTATGTATTTTAAGTCTGCCTACATGCTGTGAAAAGGACACAACACTGATTTTTTAACTAGCTACAAAGGAATTGAAGACATTTTAGTCAAGATACAAAAAGCATACTGCATGTTAATTTGTTCTGGAGTTCTACCAACCTTTTTCCATTTCAACACATTCAAATAAAAATACATAAAAACTTGAAAGTAAAAGTACAAGGATCCACCTTCAGATTTTTACTTTCTAAGGAAGATATGTTTTCCTTGTTATGCCGCTGGCAGGCAAAAAAAAAAAAAAAAAGGAAGAAAAAACAACAAAAAAAAACCAGGAAACACAAAAAAAGGTAAAATTAACTGAAGTACTGCAGAGACCACATAAGCCGTGGTAGGTAAAGACAAGTACTGTAGAAGACAGTGGGATTTTCTGGGAGAAATATAAACCATAAAACCATCAAGGAATTCTGTGGATTCAAGGCAGCTATGAAGGGCCAAGTAGGTGATTAGGGATATAATACACTTCTCTTATGAGGAAAGGATGAGAGAATTGGGGCTGTTCTGACTGGAGAGGAGAAGGCTCCAGTGTGACCTTGTTGTGGCTTTTCAGTACCTGAAAGGGCCTACAAAAGAGCTGGAAGTGGACTTACAAGGATATGTGGTGATAGAATAAGGTGTAATGACTTTAAACTGAAAGACAGTAGGTTCAAATTGTTTCTTAGGAAGAAATTCTCTACTGTGAGGGTGGTGAGGCACTCTAGGAGGTTGCTCAGAGAAGCAGTGGATTCTCCATCCCTGGAAGTATTCAAGGCCACGTTGGATGGGGCCCTACCTAAGCAATCTGGTCTAGGGGAAGGTATCCCTGCCCATGGCAGAGGGGTTGGAACTAGGTAATCTTTAAAACCCATTAATCCCTTTTGACACAAATCATTCTATGATTCTAAGAGTCTTAGTTTCTGTGATTCTATGATAATGTCTAAGAGACAGAGGTAAATGAGGGTTATAGCAGTGGGGATCTGTTGCTCACATTAATGTTTATTAACTCTTTTGCTTATCAGATAATTTGTTGTACATTTTTCTTATGCTTAAATTCTTCAAAAAATAGCAAAACCATAATTTTAGCTAGTATCCTTTTTTTGCCCTTTCTCTGTGCTAAGGAATGATATAAGCTGCCACACCCTCCAGTGGGAGGCTGCGATTTCATTGTGGCCAGGGACCTATTGTCTCTGCCCAGGCTGGAAGGTGTGGCTGCCACCTCCCTGTTTGCAGGTTCAGTCAATAGCAAGGCTGAGCAGATATCCCAAGGACACAGACACGTGTACACACAGGTCCAATTACCCATACTGCCACAGACAAGGCACTGCCTCCCACTGCACGCTGATGCAGTGCTTACACAAACACAAGTGCAGACAGACAACAGTGTCTTAGTTAGTTGATTAAGATTGAAGATCGCTAGTGCAAGTGTATGACTGTGCACACAAACACATCTGCACTCTCCAGAGTCACAAGCACATGCACATTCATGGATTCCTTGAGCACTGATACTGCCCCTTTGTCTATCTGGTACCCATTCCTGGGTCCTGGGACCACTTACCTGACCCACAGGCCTTTGATTTACATGCAGGTGCTTACCTTCTGGTGCTCACCAACAGCTGCCCATGGGTCCTCCTAAATACTGTCATAGTCCTGCCACCTGACTGATGCCCCTTTCTAGTACCAGGTTTAGGGGAGATACAGATACTTGCCTCCAATCCCAGCAGCCAGCATCAGGCACTTGGCACTCAGCCCCTCACTCATCTGGTAGCTCTGTCACTGATTTTCAAAACACACACCATTTTAACCCAGCAGTTGAGGTCAAGTCCCCTACCTGCTTCAACTGGTGTCCCTGAGACTCCACTGGTTCCAGCTGCTGGCACCACCAACCCAGGAATCTTGTACACCCACGTCACTGTGGTGTCTGGCCCCAGTTCACTCACACTGCTAGCAACCAGCTTCTCATAGCATCACAAAGTCACAGAATGGGTAAGGTGAGAAGGGACCACAGTGGGTCATCTGGTCCAACCTCCCTGCTCAAGCAGGGTCATCCCAGAGCACATGGCACAGGATTGTGTCCAGACAGGTTTGGAATATCTCCAGTGAAGGAGACTTTAAAACCTCTCTGGACAAACTGTTCCAGTGCTTGGTCACCTGCACAGTAAAGAGGTTCTTCAGCATCTTCAGTTGAAATTTCCTGTGTTCCAGTTACTGTCCATTGCCTCTTATCCTATTGCTTGGCACCATGAGAGGAGCCTGGCTCCATCCTTTTGACAACCTCCCTTCAGATGCTTACATACTTTGATAAAATCACCTAATCCCTACAGCACTTACACTTGCACAGGATAACAAATGAGGTGGCAAAGGGAAACCTACCACAGGATTCAAGGAGAAGACAGCTACAGGTCTGGGAGATAAACCTGCTGATGAGCCCCAGCCTGCACACAGCCAGACCGTCCTATACCCAGCCCTGTTTGCCCCTTACCCCTTTGCTCCTTCCCATCCCTTTGCTCCACCCGCTTCCTCCTACTCTTGTGTGGTCCCACTGACACACCCCTCTAATATCCCAAATCCCCGTGCTCTTGTTTCCTTCTTATGAGTGACAAAGCACATGCTGTTCCTCTCCAAAGCTGTGCCCATAGTTTCCTAATGGGTGTTTTACTTGTGACTGGAGACTTGGAAATGACTCTGCTATCTGTTGGCTTTGTGTCTCTGTGTCTTCTTATTCATCACTTCCACCTTTATTTATTATCCCCTTTTCACTGAAGAGGTCATTGGTAAGATCACCTACATGAGGCAGATGCTCTCACATTCCACATATGCTTACAGTCTGCCCTGCTAAATATCTTTTCTTTCATGACTGATGAAAACTACAGATATTTTTTCAAGTATTGGTAAGGGGAAAATAATTTAACAATAATAACAATAATAATAATAAGAACAATAACAACAAAATATATAGGAAATTGACAGAAAATCTAATTCAGAATAACTTCTGGAGTAGACAGTAGTGAAACCCTCTCTCTTACTAAGTTGCTGACAGCTATGCCATTGATTTTATTAGTGCTATGACTTCAAACAGTGTCTCTCACATGGGGTGTTAATTAAATGCTTCTGGGCTTGAAGAAAACAGAAGAAAAAAGTAATATAAACAGGTATGACTTGATAGGATGACAGGTTGTTTAAGCCTACTTCATATCTTCATATTCTTTCGCTCCTCACCCTTTGTTATGTTCAAAGTATTCATGTATGTTCAAAATATATTGCACTTTGTAATGATTAACTCAGTTTTATTTCCGGACCATTTAAAAAAAGTCTTCATGTCCATATGCCTTGTGCTTTTCTTAAATTGATGTCCAATCAGAAAATTATGTGGAAAGATTAATGTGTAAGAAGGAAGTCTCTCTCTTTCTTCCTTTCTTCCTTTCTTCCTTTCTTCCTTTCTTCCTTTTTCTCCCTTTTTTCTTTTCTTTCCTTTATTTTCTTTCTTTTTTCTTTTTTTTTTTGTTCTTTTGTTCTTTCTTTCTCTCTTTCTTTCTTTCTTTTCTTTCTTTTTCACTTCCCCCCACCCCCTCCCCCATTTTTAGCTATATGAAGAGACCTAGAATGCAAATTAGTCTGCCCTTCTGCAGTCTCTCTCACTCAGGAGCTACAGTGTATCTACAAAATGAGGCTACTTCCTCTCGGTGCTCTTTCATGTTGAAGGAACCAGTCTTCATTGGGAGGGTAGATATCAGGATGTCCTACACTTTCACTGAACAAAATGAGGTCAGCTGAATCCCTTACACACAAGGTAAAGATATTGCTGTTCGGTCATAGGAAATATATGAGAAAACAGTGTTGATATCAAAGGGGATTCTTGTTAGTGAGATGAGTAGAGTAACATGCCCAAAGGATTCCCTGATGCATTTAGATTGTTACAAATAATAAGAGACAGTGCTGCTGCCTTTGGATTCTGGCCCACAAAGAATTCTTTTATCTTTGTTACCATTTCTGAGGCTGTAATTTATGCTTTTGTCATTGTTGGACTGGGGCTTACTTTCCCACTGCATTATGTCTTTTGTGTTCAGTGAAAATGCAGTGCACAATATGAAGAAGTTAGAAGAGAAAGCAGACTCAGATCTTGATTCCTGTGGTGCAATTGACTTGCTCAGAAATAGATAAAAGAAGTGGGTCTTTTTTTCTAAATGCATAATTAATCAGCAGTTTCTATTGCCAGAAGGCACCAGTGAGGCAAGGAAGTTAGAAGGGTTTAAAGATAATTAAAATTTTTTTGAGAGTAAAGAAATATTTTATAAAGTTTTTAAAGAAATTTGAAGCTGTTCTTTAAAGCATAAGACAGCCATTAGACTGGCCAAAGAGGAAACTCCTTATGAGGCTAAATTACTTGGTACCTGCCTGTAAAAGGGCTTTCTAAATTTGGTAGGTTTCATATCATACTGGTTACAATTGGAACAGTATTCTGCTTTTAAAGTATGGCTTTTAACAGACATCTAGTCAAATAACATGGCATTTTAAAAGTCTTCCAGAAAATGCACGTAAAGACCAAACCAGTGGAGACTGAATGTAAGCAATATTTAAAATTAAAAGGGTTTTATAATAAAATGTATCATCCTCCTATGTTATAAAATATTCTGTTTCAGATACCAGTGACATTACTAAAGTTCCAGTGATTCTAATTCAATTCTAGATCAGGCTTTTAGAATTATATCTGTGAAGAGAAATTAAATTATATTAGGGCATAGTTCTGTTTTTTTGTTTTTATGAAAAGGCAAGCCACAGTGGATAACACTATTCAACACACTTCAGAGATCTGCAAGTTTTTCATTATTGAAGACCTCTTGAGATGGAGTGGAGGATAGATTTTCCTGATACTGATACTGATACCAGTTTCACTGTGGAGTCTGCAGTTTGTTCTTATCTTGGCTAGCTAACTCTGTGAAGGTGGAAGGAAGGTATATTTGCATATGTGCAGTCTAGAATGATTAAGTATTCTGTGGCTTATATCTTAATATTTTATTTAGTTTTGGTTGTCCACAGTGCTGTGATCACTTCTCCTTTGCCTTCCGTGGACAGAATATATGCTGTTTGATCGAGAGGTAAGTGGGAATTAAATTTGTGAAAGTATGAGGTCAACAAAAACATAAAAATATTTTTCTTTTACTGTGAACTGCACAATACAATTAGCTCAAGTAAAACAGTAAAATGCTAAATAAAATTTTCTTTATCTTTCCTGGAAAGCAATATAAGCACATGGAAAAAGAAAAAACCATTTGAAAAATGTTAAACAGAGTTCTGATGTTATGACTTAAAATATCATATGAAATCCAATTGTATATATTATATTCAAATGATATTGTATTTTAAATGTTATGTATTATACAATTTATGTTAGGAATTATGTATCTCAATTATGCTATATAATTTACAGTGTGTTGTATCTTCTACATATATTTCTGTCATTCATCTGGTTTCATAAAGTACACTAACTTTGTGTGATTTGTGGCACAGTGGAAAGGAGGTCAAGAGATCCTGAATTCAGTGTTGCTAAAGGAGAGCGTATCTCAAGAGGGTGTTGTCTTATCCTTCTGTGCTCCAGTTGCAGAAAGTAGCTCCTTTCTGAAACTCTTACATACATTAGGGTCACAAGAAAGTAAATACCTGGCTTAAAAAAAAAAAAAAAAAAGTGTTTGAAAGATCTTCTTTTAGAAAGGCAACATTACAGTGACACATGAGGTGACAAGATATTTTTAAAAATAAAATAAACCTGTGGCCCACTTTCACTGGATGCTTTTTTTTTTTTTTTTTTTTTTTCCCTCAGATTCTTCTGCTCCAAACATCTGTTCCCCTTAAGTGGGGTAGCCAGCCTTTGGAGCCTTAGCATGGAGAGGATATTGTTTACAATTTTTACGTGGTGTCATTTTATTCTGCTCAAAGAAAATCTAATTAATGCCTAATTAAGAATCTGTCCAAGGTCACTGATGTCAATAAAGCTGAACAAATGTTAGAAAGGATGACAGTTCGGGGAATCAATCTGTCCAAGTACTAAGGCTGGTGTGAGGCTCTAAACTCGCTGTGTGTATCTTGAGGAAGGTGCCAACTTCATTTTAAATCCACAGCATCAGCCATTTCCTGTTGACTGATTGCTTGCCTTTTGGATTAAATCTGTAGCACTAAAACTGCAGGAATTTGTGAAGAGTCCAATATCTGATATGCAAAATTAGCTATATTCTTTCAATGTAAACTATTTTATGGTAAAGCATACCTTAGCAATAAAGATATCTGCAAAAGTTTCACATGGTAGGGATGATCCTTGACTCATTGGATTATAAAGTGATAAAATGGGATTTGTTTCTTTGTCACTTCCATTAATTCAGACTGAAAATTTGCTGCCTCTGCCAGGAGCTGTGGGAAGGAAGCAAAGCTTGCTATTTGAAATGTAAATTGATCCCTTTTGACAGGCAAGGAAAGATTGAGCTGGAGGTATAGGAAATGTATGTAGCATTTTATTACTGATTGTAAGTATTTGCTTGCACTTGCTCTTGAAGGTGCACAATTTATGCAAAGTTTAACTGCTTATTCCCATGCATAACATTACCCTGAAAAAAATTTCTTGTAAAAACGATGACTAGTACTTTCTTTGGGAAAGTGTTTATTACACTTCTGGAGTCACATAAGGAAAACATGTATATTATACTTCTTTGGGTTACTAAACAAATATCCTACTGGGAAAGAGCAGGTACAGGTATCCTAAATCAGGGTTCTCTGCTCTGAAGCAGCAGGTTTCAGCAGGCACATGGATGTAAATCAGTAAGTAGCTAGTTATCCTCTAGCATAGTGGTGACTGCCCAGCTGTTGCAGCTTTCTTAGATTTTTTTCCACCAAAAGAAATTTTCAAAGGGAATTCTTTGCCTTGGAAAGAGGCAGTTGCATTAGGTTTGACTGATTAAGCATATTTTGAAACCAAACCAGTAAAAATGGAAGTCACCTTTCATACAAAACCTGTGGAATTCACTGTCAGCTCACAGAGGAAAATTTGGCTCTTGTGTAAAAAAATCAGATAAACCCTGATTTCTTTTGAATTCTAATCCTAGGATCTTAAATTGCTTTTTCATATAGAGGGGATTTGAACATTATACTGAGTTTGATCGTTGTTGAGGAAAACAATGAGTTCCACTTGGAAATGGAAGAGGCACTGGCTGAGAGATTATGGGTCAGGATTAAAGGGAGGGCACAATCATGTGACATTATACTGTGGTCTGCTACAGGCCCCATCACCAGGGAAACTAAGCAAATGAGGCCCTCTATAGAAAGATAGGAGCAGCTTCATATTCCTTAGCTCTGTTCCTCATGGGGGACTTCAACCACCCCGATATCGGTTGAAGGGAGAACACAGCAAGGAAAAACAATCAAGAAGTTCCCTGGAATGTGTTGATGATAGTTTGCTTCTCCAAGAGACTAGAAGAGACAATGAGGAGAGGTGCTTTATTGACCTAATTCTCACCATTGAGATTGTGCTTGTGAGGAATATGAAGTTTAAGGGCAGCCTTGGCTGCAGTGACCATGAAATGGTCATTTCAAGATCCTTAGGGCAGGGAAAAGGGCACACAACAAACTCACTAACCTGGACTTCGGGAGAGCAGATTTTGGCCTCTTCAGGGATCTGCTTAAATCATAGAATCATAGAATCAACTGGGTTGGAAAAGACCTCCGAGATCATCAAGTCCAACCTTTGATCCAACACTGCCATGGTTACTAGACCATATCACTAAGTGCCACATCCACCCTCATTCCAGGGATGGTGAATCCACCACTTCCCTGGGCAGGCCATTCCAATGCCTGATTACTCTCTCAGTAAAAAATTTCATTCTAATATCCAACCTAAACCTCCCCTGGCACAGCTTAAGACCATTCCCTCTTGTCCTGCTGATAGTTGCCTAGGAGACCAACCCCCACCTGGCTACAACCTCCT
>JAWWLV010000001.1:95340767-95359719 GCA_035041135.1 Platyrinchus mystaceus
GCGCTGCAGGGGGTTGTTGTGGCCAAAGTGCAGGACCCGGCACTTGGCCTTGTTGAACCTCATCCCATTGGAATCAGGCCAACTCTCCAGTCTGCTCAGGTCCCTCAAAAGAACCTTCCAGCAAACCAATACTCTCCCCCAAACTGGTGTCATCTGCAAATTTGCTAATGGTACACTCAATCCCCTCATCCAGATCATCAACAACGATATTAAATAGAACTGGGCCCAACACTTGGAAGAGTTTCATGGGATAAAGCTGTGCAGGGAAGCTGTTTTATATACAAGCATCAAGAGTGATACATCACAAAGAGAAAGTCAGACAAAAACACCAGGATGCCTTCATGGATGAACAGGATGCTTCTGGATAAATCAAACACAAAAAAGAAAGCCTATAGAGGTTGGAAGAAAGGACAGGTGGCCTGGGAGGAATCCAGAGAAATTGACGAAGCAAGCAGGGATCAGGTTAGGATAGAATTGAATCTGGCCAAGGACATCAGAGGCAACAAGAAAAGTTTCTACAAGTAAGTTGCTGATAAAAAGAAGACTAGGAAAAATGTGGTCTCTCCCAGCAATGAAACAGGAGACCTGGTTACCCAGGATATGGAGGAGGCTGAGGTATCCAATGACTTTTCTCCTCAGCCTTTAGCAGCAACTGCTCCAGCATCTCTGCCCAGTTGAAAGAAGCCAAAGGCAGGGACTGGAGCATGAAGAACAACAAGGAGAAGTGTGGGAGACAGCTCAGATTACAAATCCTGGAAGAGAGAGACACCACGGTGACAGCCCTCCAGAATCAGAGTCACTTACAGTTTAAGCTGAAGACTTGCAGTTTATATTGTACTGTTTTCTTTTCAAGCTCTGTTATTTCCCCCATGCATCAATCCACGTGGCTTCCCTAGGCAGCGCCATGTTTGCCCTGCCCACTGGGCCAGCCCCCGCCCCTGTCCTAACCCCACTGGTTGTCTTACCTGTCTCTCCCCGATCCCCGGGTTCCTCTTGGGTGTTTATCTCCTGTTTCCCCCATTGGCTAGATCAAGGGCCGTCAAACTTTTTAGACGGGGGGCTGTTTTAACTCCCCCAACCTGGTCGCGGGCCGGTTTGTAGCCGAGAGGCGCCCCCTGGAGGCAGGCGGAGAACGAGGCGTGGATTAAGTCATGGTGGCGGGGAAGGCGGGCGCAGGCCGGGTTCGGCACCTTCAGGGGCTGGTTCTGGCCCCAGGGCCGTAGTTTGATGACCCCTGGGCTAGATGAACTGCCAAACCCCTCCCTTCCCCCCTGCAGCTTCCTAAGCTGTGGTAACTTTGAATAAATCTCTCTTTGCTGCTGAACTCCCTGTGTGCTGTGTGCTTTCTATACAGCTCAGCACTGGGGCTTACATCACCCATCCCTGGCCCTGAGGAATGGATGACGGAGAGCATCCCTCAGATAAAACTCTGTCAGAGAAGGAGTAGGAAAAGATCAGGTTTAAGACCATCTGATAAACATGAAGGTGCACCAGTCCTAGACATCAACGTTGATGAGATGCATCTGTGGGTCCTGAGGGAACTGTAGGATGAAGTTGCTAATCCATCTTATTTGAGAAGTTCTGGTAGTCTGGTGAAGGCACCACTCACTGGAAAAGAGGAATTATAACCCCCAATTTTAAAAAGAGTAAAAAGGAAGACTCAGAGAACCACAGGCCACCCAATCTCACCTTAGTGCCTGGCAAGATGATGGAGCAGATCCTCCTGGAAATTGTGATACAGCCCATGGAAAATAAGGAGATGACTGGTCACCACCAACATGGCATCACTAAGGGTAAGTCATGCCTGACAAATTTGGTGGCCTTCTAGAATGCAGTTACAGCTGCCCTGAAGAGAGAGACTTGGGGACATTAATGGATGAGAAGCTTGACATGACCTGGCAATGTGTACTTGCAGCCCAGAAAGCCCACTGTGTCTTGCAAAAAAAACCATCTGGGCCAGCAGGTCAAGAGAGGAGATTCTTCCATTCTACTCTGCTCTTGAGAGACTCCACCTGGGGTACTGTGTCCAGCTCTGGGATCCAAACATAAGACATGGACCTGTTAGAGTGAATCTAATAAGGGCCATGAAGGCAATAGGAGGGCTGGATTATGTCTCCTGTGAAGACAAGGTTCAGAGAGTTGAGATTGTTCAACCTGGAGAAGGGATGACTCCAGGGAAATTTTACAGAAGCATTCCAGTATCTAAAAGGGCCTATGAGAAAGATGGAGAGGACTTTTTACCAGATCATGTAGCGATAGGACACTGTAATGGAGTGTAATAGCTTTAAACCGAAAGAGGGTATGCTTAGATCATATCTAAGGATCAAATTCTTTACTGTGAGGGTGGTGAGGCACTAGAACAGATTGTCTGGAGAAGTTGTGGCTGCCCTGTCTCTGACCATGTTCAGGGATGGGCTGGATGGGGCTTTGAGCAACCTGGTCTAGTGAAAGATGTCCCTACCCATTGTGGGGTGGTTTGAAACTAGATATTCTTTAAGGTTCCTCCCAACCCAAGCCATTCTATGTTTCTCTTCTCTGATTCTGTGAAGACTAACTCCTTTAAGTATAGCAGTTTTTCATATGGCATGTTTTAATTTTTAAAAAATCAAAACAACAAAACCTCACAAGATGATTATAACTTTTTGAATGGTTGTTTATCAAGAACTCAAAAACCAGGGGTGGATATAGGGCTTTCTTTAGACCCTAGACTTGAAGTTCTGCATCTAAAAATGTTAATTATTTTTCCTTTTTCAAAGGGAAAATTTGATAACATGCAACATGCCTATACTTTTATCTCAGCTTAAGTTGTAGTATAAAATATGAATAGTTTTACAAAATAATTTTTTTTTTATGTAAGTCATAGCAAGTCACATATCTCTGTTCAGTTCCTCAGTCATTATTTATCACACTTTCAGTTGGGCTTTCTTAATATCTAGCTTTTAATTTTGGTTAGCTGTTGTTTGTTGTTTTTTTTTTCCAATAAACCAACATTTTCTCTCATGTTCTGTAGTTATCTAGGTTAGTTTATGATATATATTATATACTTGGTCATTTTGAGCAATGCCAAAACAATGACTGAGAGATTTTTCAAAAAAAGGTTCCTGTTTTTATTATTCACCCTTCAAGATATGGTTCTCTGCTATTTTTTCCATAGTTGACTCCTTGACTTTAGCATCCAGGAAGATATAATTCCTTGATAACACAACTCACATTTCTTAGATGTGTTTCAACATTTTTTTTAAGATACTTTATCTTGGTAGGGTTTCCCAGAAATGACTTTCAGGTAGCCCAAGGGTATTCCAGTATGTTCTTGTTCAATGACCTGAATGTGCATACATTCTTTTTTTATGGTCATTGAAAATTCATTCTACAGAGTAGTGGCTCACTGGAAGTGTTTCTGTGTGTGTGCGTATCTGCACGTGTGTGCATGCATGCATAATAGATTATGATGTAGAAAGGACTTTTGAATTATATGCACTGCAGTGTTACTGTTTCAAGATCAAAGTTACTTACCTAAATTATTTTCATTCTTTTCTGGATGCAACACTACAATAAGAAACTGAGGGAAATGAATTTGTTTAGTGTGGGGAAGAGAAGGAAATCTTGCTGTAGTTTTGTTTTTACCTTACAGTTGGTGCTAAAAATACAGTGCCAGACTCCACTCAAAGGTGCACAGAAACAGGACAGATGGCAATGGACACAACTTGCAAAAAAGAAAATTTTGATTGGACATAAGAAAGAAATTCTTCAGGGTAGGAGTAGTTAAGCAAAGGAATAGGTTCCCCAGAGATGGCAACAGTGGAACTTAACTATTGCTTTGAATCCATTAAGTTAGTAAAATAATACAATAAAGACTGGATATGGGGGTTCTAGATTTAGTAGATGGGAAATATTCTGAAATATTGAAAGCAAAGTAATAATTGAATACCTTAAAAATTAACAAATGCAGAACAAATATGGGTTTGTTGTATGAGAAATCAGATTACAGAATTCATTTTCATGGAAGTATTAAGTCAAAAGTTTAAGATTCAGAAGGATTCTTAATAAAGTTACAGCAAAAATCCTGTTAAAGTCAAATGGAAAATAACAGACTTCTTAACACAAAGGTGTGAATCAAAGTCTGTCAGTGATGAAATAAGACTATCAAGGGAAGACTGTCTTTTCTTTTTATTATTCTCCACACACACCCCACCCTAAACTGATTTTAGTTAAAAGGAAAAGGAGTGAATAATGAATAAAGACAGCACATTCATTTCAGGGTAATATCAGCAGTGGGTGCTAGTACTTCTAAAGGAAGTGTTTCTTATGTTAAATCTTCCATCTCTGTGACTGAGCCACGCTCTTTGTTGCAAAATGAATGGCTGCCACATTATCTGATGGCCTTGAATTGTTCTCAGAGAAGACAAGGAATATTTAAAGTTCAGCAAGTCACAACAGTTCAAACAATGCTTCAACATGAAAAGAGAAACACAAAATTGTATCAATTCATCCTGGAAAGAGTTCATGAGAGCTGTTGTATTTTGTTAGCTGCACAATGCTGCACAATGCTGAAGACTTCACTAACAAAAATACAGTACTAAAAATGCTTTGAGAAGCATACTTTTATGCCTAGTCAAAAATTTGAGTTGCTCAGGTTCAAGACAAAACAACTTTAATTAAGCAGTACTTTCTGCTACAATTTACATTGAAATAAATGAATCAGTTATGTCAAATTATTCACGTGGTTTTGGAGCAGAAGTGCTACAAACCGCACCTGAAGTTTGTTCTCAATACAGTCTCCACATCTGCAACATGTGAAGGATGAAGAATATTATTAAAATACATGTACCTTTTGCAGGTAAAAAAAAGCTATCATTCCAGATTTTCAGACAAGGATGTGAGTAATAGAGTAAATTCACTCAGGTCTGTGCATCACTAACTTCCTCAAGCTCAGTCTCAGAGGGTGCATAAATCTGTTGCAGAATGGAAGTGAATCTCAACCAAGGAGATTAGGCAACTTGATTTTGCAACAGAGAGGACTACAGCATATTTATTTTTCATCCTAAATGTTATCAGAAGATTATTTTATCAGAAAATCATGCTACACCTCTTCTGGATTTATACTTCGTGTCATATCTGTTCCAAAGACAGAAGGTAAAATTTTAAAATATAGATCAGTACACCTGAGCTGATTAAAAAAAATATAGTGTTGTATAAAGCTGAGCATATCTAATGTTGTCCTTATAATTAAAACATTACTATGATTAGGTCATCACTTTCAGGTCATAAGCAAACTATAATTTCTGACAAACAATACAGTTCTTTTTGAGATGTTATAGATAGAAACAGCCCACCATTTATTAACAGAAGATGTAACCAATATGAAATATTTTTATTTCTCCTTTCCTTGTAAGAAAATGATCCTGGTAATCTGGCCAAAGGCAAAGAAACTGATGCATTTTGTACCCATACATAATAAGGATTTATATCTCCCTGTTATTTTGATACTTTTAAAGTAACTATATGTCCTTGCTAATGTATAAACAGATTTTGTCCTGTATTTTTTAATTTTCAACTTGCTTTGTAGTGGATTCCTAGTAGTGAATTGAATCTGCCTTTTGGAAACTGTGGTAAGAGTGGCTCACAGAGTGGTGATTTAGCAAACACATATTCAAATTTTCTATAGGTTGTTTTGTGCAATGTGGTAAATATCCTATTCATCTCTATGAAAAAAAAGAAGAGTCAGATATGTTTTTTACCTAGCAACTTTTCGCACAAGTTGTTGTGACTTTTCCAACGCCTCATAGTTTTCCAATTTTCTCATGCTGTTGGGCTTGTGTTAGTATTGTTATTTGCCTGCATCTTCAAACCCTGAAACTGATATATCAGGTTGCCATTAGCTGAAATGACTCCCACAGCCTTGAGAATCACCTCAACTTCCCCTTGATTTTTCCTACCCCTTGTTTTTCAGGTTTATCCAATAATATACATGAACAACATTTATTGACCAGTCGTCATGCAAAACCTCATGAACTTTAACAAGGCCTAACGCAAGCTCCTGCGCCTGGGTTGGGGCAATCCCAAGCACAAGTACAGGCTGGGAAGAGAATGGATCAAGACTAACCCTGGGGAAAAGGACCGGGGGGGCATTGACAGTAAGCTCAATATGACTTGGCAATGTACACTCACAGTCCAGAAAGCCAACCACATTCTGGGCTGCATCAAGAGAGTTGTGTCCAGCAGGTCAAGGGCAGTGCTTCTGCCCCTCTATTCTGCTATTATGACACCCCATCTGGAGTGTTGTGTCTATCTTTGGGACATCCAACGTAAGAAAGATGTGGACCTGTTGGAGTGTGTCAAGATGAGGGCCATGAAAGCAATCAGAGGGCTGGAGCACCTTTCCTATGAAGAGCAGCTGAGACAGCTAAGTTTGTTCATCCTGGAGAACAGCAGGCTCCAAGGAGACCTTATAGCAGCCTTCCAGTACCTAAAGAGGACTTACAAGAAGGCTGGAGAAGGACTTTTTACAAGGGCATGTAGTGACAGAACAAGGGTGAATGCCTTGAAGCTGAAGGAGAGTAGGTTTAGATTAGATATTAGGAAGAAATTCTTTACTGTAAGGGTGGTGAGGCACTGAAACAAGTTGCCCATAAAAGCTGCAGAAGTCCCATCCATGGAGTGTTCAAGACCAGGCTGGATGAGGCTCTGAGTAACCTGGACTAGCGGAAGGTGTCCCTGCCCTTGGGGTTGGAGGCAAACAATTTTTAAGGTCCCTTCCAACCCTAGCCATTCTGATTCTATGAAAATCTTACCCCTCTCAACCTGTGTCATAGCACGCTCCAGTCAGCACTAATAATCAGGAACAACCAGTAAGGACTTTAGGTGAGTCCTGATGAAAACCTTAAAATTAATATAGAAAAAGCTTTATGGACTACCATTTTTTCGAGAGTGGTCCAGCAGGGATGCTCGCCTAGGAACACAGTTGCATCTTTTCCTCATTGTCCATTGGGGAGAGCTTTTTTTCCCTTCCCCTTTGAATTTTGTCTACTCTTTTCTTTATTTTTTTTTCCATTTTTTCTCTGTCTCCCTCTCTCTCTTTACCAATTCATATTTTTGCTTTTTTCCCCCAAAGTAACAATTACCTTTCCTGTCAATAGGTGCCATAATCTACAGACCCAGTGAAGAAATATTTGTGCACATGAGCCTGCCTCAACATCTTCTGTGTAAAAATTTGCAAAGATACTTCCTTACCGAACACTTTTTGAGATCTCCTTAAACTTCTAATTCTCTCATGTACTTCAAAGGGCATCTTGAGCTCTTCATTTGGGACTGAGAACTCAATCAACCACACGATGCATAGGTCACTTTTAACATTTATAAGTTTTTAGACACCTTGCTTAAGCTTATTACAGAAAAAAAAAAAAAAAAAAAAGTCTGGACCTCAATCTTCATGATGTTTGAAGTATTACTTCATTACTTTTTCATTGAAGATTAAATTCAGCTAAATGTTTCAGAAAAATATTCTCTTGTTTCAAGCTTTTTAAAAATTGTTTCTACTGCTCAAAGTGAATAGCACATGAAGAACAGTGTTCTTTGTTTTCCCTTTGCAGAGGAAAAAAGACAATTAAGAGAAGAAAATGAGATGTGGAATTGGGTAGCAGAGGTAGCATATCCCTTGCTATTTTGTACCTTCACATATGAAAAAGATGAAGAAAGATAACTGGCATGTATCTAAATGTCTGTTTAAAGCAGTGAAACTAAGGTAAGGCAAAGAAGGATCCATAATATTAATGAATGCCAATGCATTTTTATGCCACTAGTTGCCACTCCTGAGAAAACATAACAAAATTAAAGTAGGAAAGCCATCTAGTTTTGAGCTGTGAAATTTGTAAAACTTCAATCTGTTCCTTGGAAAAGAAAGCAAACCTTTCATCATGCCTATATTCTGCGTGCTCTGTGAGCACAGACAATGCATAAATTCCAGCTGGCACTGGTATTTTTGTATTGTTATGTAATTATCTGAAAAAACCCTATTCTGAATAATCAAGAAGTTTTATTCATTCTATTATTTATCTATGACTTATACTAACTGTGTGAAAAAGTCTGAAATCTTCAAAGCCTTAACTACTTCTTTAGTTTGGGGGCTTTTTTTAAAATTATTTAATATAATTTATAAATAGGAACATGTTTTCATGAAGCATAAATAACAAAAACAGCCTAGAGTGAACTTTTCCTACAAATACTTCCATGCACCATCTGACTCAACTGGTAAATGTATTCTGTTGGAAAACATGGATCATATTCTCCTCTGGATTCAGTAGCTCAAATTTTAGTTTTAATGAAACACGTGTTCACACATCAGCAAGAGATCCAAGCTCCATGATGGTTGGAGCAAGAACCACCTGGATTTCTTCCTGAAAGGAAGAATTTACATTTGGTCAGCTCAATTGGTCTCCAGACCTCATTGGTAGTATCTTTCTCTCACTGATTTTTGTGCCCCAGAAGAGATGCTTCTCACCAACCCTGAACATATCCATATAGGTAGCTTAGAGCAGTTCAGACACCCTTGTGTAGACAAATGAACTGAACCCTTAAGTAAACCCCAACCTTCATGACACAAAAAACATCTTTATAGTGATATCAGTCAGAAGCAATTAGGCTGAAAATTATGACCACATTAGTAAGACTACTTGAAAGATGGAATGCCAAAAATCAGCAGAGGTAATCTAAATTTTTATGTTCTATCAAAGCCTACTGTTTATTAATAGGTGTTCATGGTACTTTTTATACCAATAATTCATACTGCTTTAAAAGCATGCTGTCAATAACCATTAAAAATCACTTTAATTACTGAAATAAAAGCATTCCTGGGATAAAATGAATAATTTTCTAGAAGAATTCATAAATGTTTTTCATCACAAATGTTTATTATCGCAGCATAAACAGAGAACAAGTGATGACATCCTGTTACACAAGTAACAAGTGAAGGAGCAATGTGTGCTATGAATTCTCTTCTCAGCTATTTCAAAACTGGAACACTGAACATCAAAACCAAAACTAGAAGCAAACTCTTAACATACTTTCAAGGCAAACATTTTGTATCAATGAGTTTTATATTCTGATATCAACCATTTATCTAATTGTTTCCTTTTGTGATATATCTTGAAAATTATTTTCTCTATTTTTGGGTGAAACTGTCTTGTGAATTTATGATGTAGCATTGCTAGGATTTTACTGCCAGGGTTTCTCATTCAGCACTGATCTTCCACTTCTGTTCTACTTGATCTGATTTCTTACAATTAACTACTTGTGAGCCAGTTTGTTTTAGGGTTTGGTTTCTGGTTGGATTTTTTTCCCCCTGCATTGTGGAGTTTGGTACTTTATTTTCTGTCGAATATCCACTAGACTTTAACAAAGACACACAGATGAGATGGAACTATTGCAAAAAAGCCTCTGGAAATGTACTACTAATAAAATTTGTCTGATTTTGAATTCTAAGGAAAAAAAAAAAAAAGTCCTCTGTTTAACACAGGTAATGTACAGGCAGCAGTGTGTTTTTCTCCTTAAGTTAAATGGCAGTGATTTTTTATAAGGATTTACATCTTTCTAGATGACTCACAACCACATTTTCTTCACAGTGTTTCATCTGGTTTTTTTGTTTCTAAGAGTGGACTTTTCATTAAAAAAAATATACCATCATGCAACCCAGGGCAGGAGGAAGAACTTATTGAAATTTTAATCCCTCACCTTTAACAGTGTTTCTTTCATCTCTTTTCCCCATCTGCATTCCAAATTATAATTTTTGTCTTCATATTCTGGTTAATATGACCATGCTTAAGTGTCCTATAGCCAAATCAAAGGTCCATGACACATAAAAATTACAACTGCTTTAATTGGTATATGATTAATATTAGTTTGCCTTGAAATCAAGTATAAGGATAAGTTGCGAGTGAAACAATTTTTTACATTCTCATTCTCAGTTTAATCAAGAAATTTAATGGTAAATGCTATTAGGAGCTTTTTCCATCTTTAAACATCATAAAATATAAACCACTGAAAGTAGAGAACACAAATAGTTCATCATTTCTCTAAGGTAATGAATTCAGTCTGAAAACAGTTACAGCCTCCAATCAGGAGTTGTCTCCTCAATGGGGCAGCTGGGTCACAGCTAGTGGTTAATGTGCTGTCCTTATCCTGTGCATTAAGTTGTGTTGAGCCCATCTTTGGACTCCTTTACCTCAAAAATTGATAAGGCTTGTACAATTCTGCCCCTTTTTGTGGAACCCACAAATTTTACCCCTAGGTGTTCCAAAGTGCATCCTTATCCCATTATAAGCTGCAGCAATTCTTCTTATTATGTATTGTTTTATTATTAATCGTGTGAACAATCTTTATCAGGACTCAGTGTAACTTCTCTTTAGGGCAACTGTCCCATTCACTACTTCAATACCTGTCAACACCTTTTGCAGATGTTGAGTATGTGAAAAATTCCAGGGACTTTTAGACCATAGTTAATAGGCTTGTAATACTGGATCAATTTATTTCATCTAACCTCATACTGTAAATAACAACTATTGCTTTACAAAGAGGAAAGGTGTTTGTCTTTCCTGCAGGGAAGGAAGAGGAATTACTCATGAAAGAGGTAATCACTGGAGGTCTTAGTCCTTACTGACAGTACAGACTATGAAAACTGGAAGGACACTATCATAAAACTTTAGAGTTTGTAGATTGTAAGGAAAGGAAATACTGGAAAAAAATATGTTTCTTCTCTCAGGAATTCTGACTTATTTTAAGTTTTCAATGAACAAGAGAATGGTATTTCCTTTGACTGCAGGTGATCCAAAGCAGAAATACATATACTACTACTGGTATGGCTGTTATATCTTCGAATTGTAGGACTTTTGAGCTTCTAGCAAGGAGAAGAAAAGAGTAAAAATTCAGTAAAAAAAAAATTCCTTATTCTCTTCTTTTCTCTATAAAAACTGATTTTGTTGGGTTTAAACTGCTTTTCTCATACTCTTTCTTTAAAAAAAAAAAATTATGTGCATACAATAATTTATTTTTTAAAAAAGAAAATGGACAGCTTTAGTTTTGTTCCTTTGGCAAGGGATGCTGAACTACATTGTTTAAAAGAGACTGGAAAAAATAAGAATATGAAATTCATGAGAAAGTGGGAGAATTGACTGAGAAGTCAGCTCAAGAAATCATAAAAATGAAAATATTTGAAACATAGATATCTAAGGGGAAGTAATACAGATTTTTCCTAGTCTTACATCCCTCCCTAGACATTTTTTATGACCCTCCTGGAGGCAGGATTTTGGGTTACACAAGCCTGTGAAAATACCCTGATGGTATTCTTATGCTTCTCTCCTGAATGTTGCTGTTTCTAGTGATTTGAGCAGATAATAAGAAACATTCCTTTTGTGGTTTCACTCCTTTCATAGAAACTGACAGAATATGTAGCTGCATGTTCTGAACTATTTCAGTGGTATCACTTACTGTAACTGTAACTAAAAATTGGAGCAAGAGTCCCTGTTAGAGAACAATCCACCTTATCCAAAAATGGAACAATTTATGTAACCTGTCTTAGATGTCCCCAGAAGTGTCTACTTCTTTCTCTCAATAATGGGAGAAGTTATTTCAAATTCAGCTTAATTTTAGATGTCTGAAGACAGGGGAAATAATAATATAAAAATCACAAAATCATTTAAGGTTGGAAAAGATGTCCAAGATCGCTAAGTATAACCAATAACACAGCACTGCCAGGTCCAGCAATAAACATGTCTCTAAGTATCACAGCTGCACATCTTTTAAATATCTTCAGGGGTGGTGACTCCACCGTTTCCCTAGGTGGACTATTCTAGTGCTTGATAACCCTTTCAGTGAAGAATTTTTTCTTGATATCCCATCTAAACCTCCCTTGGTGCAACTTGAGGCAATTGGTGCATGTCCTATTTGTTGTTGTCTGGGAGAAGAGTCCAACCCCCCTGTTATAGAGCAATGAGCTCTGAGCCTCCTTTTCTGCAGACTAAACCACATCTGCTCCTGCAGCCACTTCTCATAAAACTTCTGCTCCAGACCCATCACCAGCTTCGGTGCCCTTCTCTGGACATACTCCAGCACCTCAATGTCTTTCTTGTAGTGAGGGGCCAAAAACTGAACACAGGACTCAAGGTGTGGCCTCACCAGTTCTGAGTACAGGGAGACATTCACTGCCTTGGTCCTGCTGGCCACTCTATTGCTGATACAAGACAGGATGCCACTCTTCTTGGCCATCTGGGCACACTGCCAGCTCACGTTCAGTTGGCTGTTGACCACACCCTGAGGTCCTTTTCTGCTGGGCAGCTTTCCAGTCACTCTTCCCCAAGTCTGTAGCGATACATGGGGTTGTTGTGATTCAAGTGCAGGACCCAGAACCTGGCCTTGTAGAACCTCTTGCAATTGACTTTGGCTCATCTATCCAGCCAGTGCAGATTCCTCTGCAGGCTCTTCCTACCCTGCAGAAGATCAACACACCTGCCCAACTTGGTGTCATCTGACTGAGTGGGGCATTCAATACCTCCCAAATTGTCTGACAGGGCACTCCACCACTTCATCCAGATTGTGGATAAAGGGACATACATATCAAATATATGCATTACCATAGAAGAGCTACATTGCTTGCAGCTTTCCAGAATGGAAATATTTTATACCAGAACCACTTACAGAATAATTAAGGCTGTAAGGCATCTCTAGGATTGTTAGGCCCAATTTTCTACTCAGAGCAGGGTCAGCTAGAGTAGGTTGCCCAGGACTTCAGTTTTGCTCCGAGTACCTCCGAGAACAGAGAATTCACAACCTCCTTGGGAGTGTTTGACAACTCTCTTAATAAAAGAGAGATATTTTTTATGTTCAGCCAGAATTTCCTGTATTTCAGTTTGTGCCTATTGCCTATCATCCTCTTGCTGGGCATTACCATGAAAAGTCTGCCTCTGTTTAAAGTAATATAAGAATAATGGATTGAATAAATATTTACATGACGCTGCAGACTTGGCCAAAGGTATCTGTTTAGTTCCTTCAAGGAAGATGTGAAGAAATTGATCAAATAAAGAACTGCCAAAATGCCTGGCCAGCTTTTTTTCAATGGTACTATAATGGACTTCCTCTTTCATGTGGTTTGGAGTAAATATTGGTCTTCATGTAGAGCTCTACAAGCAACAGAAATCACTTTCTTAGGAGTGTAATACTGGAATATAACATTTGTATTTTAGATGCAATACTGAGGTAATAAAATATAAGTTTTGACATCCAAACTACAGAGAGTCACAGTTACTGTTTTCTATAAAAACTGACAGACACATGAAATTTTAAGCAGTCAGAAAGGAGCAATCAAGAATGCTGCACTTCATACTTTTAACAGTAAAATAATTTGATACATTGCAAGCTAAAAACTTTCAGCTAATATGGACTCAAGTGTTATTATTTACAGAAAAAACTTACTGAGAATCTACTCATATGATTTATTTTCATTAATATGTGATTGCAGGAATAGGTCTAAAATTTAAAACAGACAATAGGCAAAATTTTTGACTGGCTTTTTTTATATATATATACTTATATATATATTCATAGGTTTGCCTTCTATCCATTTTCCTTTCAAAGTTAAAAAAATATGCATGTTTAGAAATTTCATTTTTTTTTGTTTTAATCATCCATGGCATCCATGGCAAAATGAAACAAGCAGAATTTAGATTCTAGTGTATATGTATCTAATGTCCTATTATCTATCAATGTCACCTCCAAAATCTCCAGCTATCATTTAATTCTAAACAAATAAATTAGAATTATAACTAACCTTGAGAAAAAGGAAGAAAAACGGAGAGAACTATTCTTTGAAATCTCAAGAAAAGCTTTAGTGAGATGTCTCCTCGGTTCTTCTCAAGGAAATGAATAAAAAATTATACCTGTGTGTACATGCATTAAATATTAGTGTCTGATTTCCACTATGTAACAATGAAAGAGGGAACTAGTGGGTGAAGTGGCTAAGCCACTATCCATCACATTTGAGAAGTTCTGGTAGTCTGGTGAAGGTACCACTGACTGGAACAGAGGAAATATAACCCCTCTTGGAAATTGTGCTAAAGCCCATGGAAAATAAGGAGATGACTGGTCACCACCAACATGGCATCACTAAGGGTAAGTCATGCCTGACAAATTTGGTGTCCTTCTACAACGCAGTTACAACATTGGAGGATGAGGGAAGAACAACCAAATAACCTACCTGGACTTGTGCAAAACATTTGACACTGGCCCACATCATATCCTTGCTTCTGTAGTGGAGAGACACAGATTTGACAGATGGACTACTCAGTGGACAAGGAATTGGCTGGATGGTCCCACTCAAAGGGTTGTGGCCGACAGCTTGACATCCAAGTGGAGATCAGTGACGAGTGGTGTTCTTCAGGGGTCAGAGTTGGGATTGGTGCTGTTTAACTTCTTTGTCAGAGACATGGACAGTGGGATTGAGTGCACCCTCAGCAAATTTGTCAGTGACACCAAGGGGTGGGGTGGCATTAACACACTGGAGGGAAGGGACGGCATCCAGAGGGACCTTGACGGGGTTGAAAGGCAAGCCTGTGTGAGCGTCATGAAGTTCAACAGGGCCAAGTGCAAGGTCCTGTATATGGGTCTGGGCAATCCCAAGCACATATGCAAGCTGGGCAGAGAATGGATTGAGAGCTGCCCTGAAGAGACAAACTTGGGGACATTAGTGGATGAGAAGCTTGATGTGACCTCGCAATGTGTACTTGCAGCCCAGAAAGCCAACTGTGAAGTGGGATGCATCCAAAGAAGCATGGCCAGCAGGTCAAGGAAGGTGATTGTCTCTTTCTACTCCACTCTCATAAGACCCCAGCTGGGGGCTGCATCCAACTCTTTGGCCCCCTGCATAAGAAGGACACAGACCTGTTGGAGTGAGAGGAAGGCCACAAATATGATTAGAGGGATGGAACACCTCTCCTATGAGAGAGTTGGGGTCATTCAGCTTGGACAAGAGAAGGCTATGAGGAGACTTACAGCAGGGTTCCAGTACCTGAAGGGAGCCTAGAAGAAAGCTTGAAAGGACATTTTTTACAAGGACATGTAGTGATAGGACAAGGAGTAATAGCTTGAAACTGAAAGAAGGTAGGCTTAGATTAAACCTGAAGATCAAATTCTTTACTGTGAGGGTGGTGAGACACTGGAACAGGTTGCCCAGAGAAGCTGTGGATGCCCTATCCCTTGCAGTGTTCAAGTCCAGGTTGCATGGGACTTTGAGCAACCTACCTTTGGAGGGGAGGGATCTAACTACCTAATGTTTAAGGTCCCTTTCTGTCCAAGCCATCTTGTAATTTTATAATTCTATTATTTATTAGTAGTATTCTATTAATTTTGTTATTTTCTTTGATCTGATATTGAAAATTGCAATTTTGATTGATTAATCTCTATTTAAAAAAATTAATATATTTAATCCAAGGCAAAATTTTTTATTTTACTTTTAAAAGCACTATTATTTTGCAGTGTAAAACACATGAACTAAATAAATAATTACTCCATATTAGGGACCCTTTTCTAAGTATGTATTAAAGAGCAAAATTACAAAGATACAAGAAGGCAATGAGATTCCAAAGAAAGGCAAACCAGCTTCTCTAAATACCTATAACTCCCAAGCTTTAGCAAGGAGGTTTTTTCATCTAACAGTCCTTTCTTTTTCAGTGACATTACCATGTTGCTTCCATTCTAGGATTCTGATTTGCCATTAGCAACAGTGATGAACTGACAGATGGATGGCTTTCCAAAAGTCACACAGGATGGCTGAGTCTAGGAGGCACTTCTAAGATGACCAAGTCCAACTCATTGCCCAGAGCAGGAGCAGTTTATTGGGTTTGTGCAGCAATCTTTTGGTAGTGGGGTGGCTTCTGTGACAAGCTGCTAGAAACTTCCCTTATGTCCAAAAAGCTCAATGCAGAATTCAAACCTTAAAAAGGTAAGTAGCCTTTGGGTTGCAGTCTTTGCCTTCTTTTAAAACTATACTAAAGGAGTGAGTCTTAATCCACTTATTTCTAATAGTTTCTGAGTGGACTGTACCCTAAGCTAAATTGTGAGCGATGAGCTGAGATCATCTTTTCATGCTGTTACTTCTGAGATGGCCTTTGTAAAATAAATCCAAGATGACAAGTAAAACCAAAAGAGGACAATTAACCCTGTAGATTGATCATTGATGTCTCCCTAACTGATGGACCAGAGATACCAACTTCTCACAAAGACCCCATCACACTGTTAAGCTTTTGTATGTGAAAATGTCTCATTATTGGGTTATTTCACTACTGCATTTTTTTTTTCCTATTCCCCTATCTCATTCTTTCTTCCCTCTCCACTCCCACCATTAGTAAGAAAGAAGTATTAAGATAATTTATTCCTTTGGTAACCTCATTTCTCTATATTCCCAATTAGGTTTGCAATCTGGACATAATACAGAGATCAAACTGATTTTAGTGATTTTAATGATTTAACAGTTTAGTGGCCTTGTGTTATTTATGGTACTTTTTCAAATGTATTGAAAACTTTTGTTATCACCTATCATTATGTTTCACTGTTCACTGTGAAGGCTCTATGAGGAAACAGAAGTGTTTCATTTCTTCCCTTTATTTACCCATAGAGAAATGTTATATGGAAAAGATATACAAAATCATATCTATTGTTTCATTTCACTGATTCCAGAAAATCTATTTTCTACTTTTTTCACTTGTATGTAAAACAGTTGTTAAAACAGTAAGTGGGAGACCGCTGATGCCAGTTTTGTATTTTAATGGTTGACCATTCTGCAAATATGCCAGGATGTGGTACTTTCTCAGAACACTTGTTCAATATTTTTCAATAACAAGTTCATTTTTTCCAGATCAGTCTGTCATAATAGTTACATGCTTCTGCTTGGATACAGGCTTTAATATATTGTTTCATCTTGCCTGCTCAGTCACTATAATTTGTTTATCAACAGCTAATCTTGAAACAATCTTGAAAGGTGGTTCAGATATAACAAGTGATGAAGAACATTAAGAAACTAAGGCAATATATTGTATAAGTCCTTCAAAAACTGACCTTGTTTTTCAGAACACCTCAGTATAATTTATAAAGATTATGGAAACCACATACATATTCCTCTATTTTATTGTTAATTTAATTAATGCACCAGATGGCATCAAATACTTTGGGGGTTATTTAATGCATAAAGTTTTTGTAGAAAATTCCTGACTGGAATTTAACAATACAGTATTCAAGCAGTGACTGTACTTTGTTTTTGTGACTGGAGTGTTATGGGAGTTGAGTTTGGTTGATATAGTCATCTTTAAGTCATGCTAGGATATACCTTGTTAAACATATAGCCTGTTATCACCTCTTTTACATTGTACTTTGTATATTTTTCTACTTTTTTGACATCTGGTGTTTGAAAAGTCCTTTGTTTTCTGATATAAGAGGCCTACCTTCCGTGATTAAAGCAGCCTAAGGACTTGGGATTTCAATCGTTGTCTTAAGGGATGTAATGGGAAAATTATATGCCATTAGGGGATTTGGCAAATCATTACAGAATTCTGTTCAATCATATGACAATCCCTATGGAATGGGACTCCTCATGCTGTAATATTATGTGATCCTCATCAGGGTTGCAGGTGAATTTTGTATAAAGATTTTATGTTGTTACCTTTTTCAAAGTAATTTAAAATAAAAATATATGTTTTCTCACACTTTTTATACTTAAATATTTAGATCATTCTGCTTCAGATATAGAGAAAATGCATGAAAAAAACCCTTCAGGAAGCATGTCAATAATATATATCACTAGTACATGAAAATTTCATTTAGAGTAATAAAATATTTCCTCTTGATTTATGAATGTTTTATATCTAGTACTTGAAATTACAAGCTCTTCTTTCTACTTTTGAATGAACTGTAATATTACAGCATGAGTTGCTTTCAAGAAGAATTTTTGCTAAGATATTTGATGGAAACTGGTTAATTTTGTAAATTTAAAAATATATTTAGCTGTAGCCCAGAATGATTAATTATACAGTCGAATTAGTTTAACTGTGTTCCAGCTCTTTATAAAAGATTGAAGGTGGGGGTTTTTAAAGCATATTTTTCTAGAAAGGTTTTGTGGATTTGTTGGGTTTTTTTTATTCCCAGATATAATTTTAAAATCTTTTGTTTATGTTTGGAACTCTAGTAATTAAGTTAAAACTTAAAAACCCAAACCTGAGAGGTTTAGTGTTATAAAAAATATTATTTTAAATTAAATTTTTATAGAATTTTAAAAATTAGGAAATTTAAATAGCAATTTTAGCCATTTCCCACAGTTATTTAATAAAATCAGATTTTTTTTTTGATGGCTGTTTATTTTGCTCTTAATGTTCACCCACCAGTTGTTTGCCAAAAAGGGAATTCTTCTCAATTCTGTGGTGATGAAATAGCAGTTAAAATAGACAGGAGAGGAAAGCAGATAATCAATTATATCTAATCATGCCTTTAATAAGATCCTGATCCCGCAATGAGGATAATGAGAACTGATTCCTGACTCCACATGCATCTGTGTAAATGAAGATTTCAGGCCTTGCAATTTTCAAAGCTGGACTGTAATTCAATCCCGGTTTTATTTGTGCACAGACTGTTCCTTCTCAGCATTAAGAGATGCCTACGAGGTGGCAGTAAACTAATGTACGAGAGTGAAAATGTGTCTGGGACAGGTACTTTTGCCTTTATTTGTTCATACATAACATATTAAAATCAAAGTCTGAAAATAGGACCCTGAGACACTAGTATAATATCATGGCTAGGCTTCGCAAACAAAGATTTGGGAAGGGCTCTACCCACGCTTGCTGCAAGCACACTGATGGCTAAAAAGGCCAATGTGAGATAGACAAGTCTGGTTGCAAAAGGCACAGCAGAAAGACTCCCTGGGTGA
>JAWWLV010000001.1:95377661-95402817 GCA_035041135.1 Platyrinchus mystaceus
GTGTGATTGCACTCAGGATGATCTGCTCCATGACCTTGCCAGGCACTGAGGTCAGGCTGACAGGCCTGTAGTTGCCCCAGTCCTCCCAGCAGCCCTTTTTGTAGATTGGCGTGACATTTGTCAAAATGTGTTCAAAAGCAAAGACCCTAGCAATGCATAAAGGAGTTCAAAATATAATGCATTAAGTTCCTAGAGTTTCATTACTAATATTGTTTTTTCAGTACAGTTTTGAGGGTATCTTTATTCCTTTCCTGTAGTTGAAGGTGTGGAATTATCTTCCCATGATTCTAAGAATAGATGAAGTTGGAAGGGACCTCTGAAGAGTTATCTTGTCCAATCCTCTTCATTGCAGAAAAAATTTCTCTCTTGTTGAATGCCATGCTATTTGGAGACCAAGTTAATCCAATCCAACTGACTGGTTGCTTCATAAATGGAATATATTTGATTATTGTGCCTAAGATTAAACACAGAAAATAAAATAAGGAGAAAAGAGTAAAATGTGGAAATGCCATCTGAATACAAAACTCCACTATATTATATAAGACTCTTAATAACTATAGAATCATGGAATGTCTGTGTTATTAATGAATATATAAATATAAAGATAAAGATATAAATATAAATAACACTGGTCCCAGTACGGACTCCTGAGGGACACCACTTGTCATTGATGTCCATCAGGACACTGAGCCATTGTCAACCACCCTCTGGATGTGATAATCCAACCAATTCCTCATCCAACAAAAAGCCCACCCACAAAATTCTTTTTTCTCTGATTATGAGAGAAGGATGGTTGGGGGGGACTGTGTCAAAGGCCTTAAAGAATTCCAGATATATGACATCTGTAGCCCTTCCCTTGTCCACTTACATAGTCACTCCATTGTAGAAGTACATCAGATTGGTCAGACAGGACTTGTCCTTGGTGAAAGCATGTTGGCTGTCTCAAATCACCTCCCTCAAATCACTTTATTCTCCTTGCCACAGCTTCTAGGAGAATCTGTTCCTTGATCTTTCCAGACACAGATGTGAGTCTGACAGCTAGTCTCCATGGTTTTCCTTTCTACCCTTTTATAAATGGTATAATATTAACCTTTTTTCAGTTACTGGGGACTTCACCTGAATGCCATGATTTTTCAAATATAGAGTGGCTTGGCAACTACATCAAAGGGGGTATGCTTTCTTTGACCTTCCTCTTCTGGCTGATATACTTGCAGAAGCCCCTGTCATCCTTTGCATCCCTTGCCAAGTTCAGCTCCAGCATTGCCTTAGTCTTCCTTCCTTGGGAATGCCTGGGGATCTACAGACTGGTAAGCCTCACCTCTGTGTCTGGGAAGATCACGGAGCTGATCCTCCTAGAAGACATGCTAAAGCACATAAAAGACAAGGAGGTGATCCGAGGCTGCCAACACAGCTTTGCTAAGTCAAATTGTTCCTGACCAATCTGGTGGCCTTCTATGATGGAGTGTCTGCACTGGTTGTCAAGATATGACTGACCAATGTCATTTAACTAGATTTCTGTTAGGCCTTTGACACAGTTCCATATCACATCTGCATCTCCAAACTGGAGAGACATGGGCTACCTGTGAAGAGTGGCCTGTTTGTTCCAATAAGGAATTGGCTGACTGTAAACAGCCAGAGAGTTGTGGTCAATGACTCTATGTCCAGATGGAGACCAATGAAAAGTGATATTCCTCAGGGCTCTGTCTTGGGACCAGTGCTCCTGAATATTTAATCAATGACATAGCAAGGTCAAGTGCCCCCTCAGCAAGTTTGCAGATGACACAGTGTCATCTGTGAGTGGTGCAGCTGACACAACAGAAGGGAGGGATGCCATCCAGAGCTCCAGAGCAACTTGGACAAATTGAGAAGTGGGCACACAAGAACCACACTGTTTGGTCTTTTGTTTTTTGGTGTTTGGGGTTTTTTTGGAAGGGTTGTTTTTTGTTTTCTTTTGTTTTGTTTTGGTGTGTCTGGTTTTTGTTGTTTGTTTGTTTGTCTGTTTTTCTTTAATGCCAATATACTAGTTTTAATAAATCTAAATAATAAAAAATAAACATACTGTATAAATGATGTTTTGGTTAATCATTGGTTTAAGTGCCATTTTTTACATCTTTTAATTTTCATTTACTTAAATCCTAATGCCAGCTGTAGTTGTAGTAATTAGATTGAATTTTGAATTGTCACTACTTCCACAGTCAATTTTCACTACCCTTATTCCCTATATCAATTCACAAGGAGCACAGAGGGTAGCAGAAGAAAAGCCCTAGTTTGCTTCAAAAGAAGGCAATTAACAAATCTCATTTAGTGTTAATTGCAACAGCAGTTCTCATCATAGTTTAATCAACACCTTGCTGAAGCAAGCTAAAAGAAAGAAAAAGACTAACATTGATTTCATTCACAGCCAGAACTGTATTGACACATTTCAAACACTGAACATCTCACATTCCCAACAAGCTGGAGTGGTTACTGTCCATACAAATTGTTCTACAAAACTCAGAGGCTTTAGCCTTAAGAAAATAAGGACATGTCTGATATGTATTCTCTCAAGACACTAAGGAAAAAAGCTGTATGTCACACTGAATTCCTTCCAATGGTATATTTTTAGAACATATTCCACTGTCCTAGCTATAAATTATGTCCTCATGTGCAGATTCACTTTATCTATCTAAGTAAAATCAGGTATTCAAATATTTCTGCATTGGCCTATACAAACAGTAAACACAAAAAAAGCTAAGCAAAAAGTTGAGCGCATCCTTGTTTAAAAAGTGTTGATAGTTTGCACCTATGGCTACCACTCAGATCCAGACTAAATAAGCTGCAGTTGACAAGATATTTCAGTTGCTCCAAGGCACAAGTTTTAACATTTCACAAATGCATTAGGCACTTTGTTGTGGTTCTGTGAAGCTCTGAATTACTGCTCTGTATGTTGGACATAAAACTCTAAGCCAATGTTTTTTTGTGCCCTTAAAGTTTGGAAATCGACATTGAATGGTAGAACACGTTTATATGTGACAACAATGACATGAAGTAACAGTCTGTAGTAAAAGCTGATACATTTTTTTCACCTGTTAAAATGCCTTCCTTCTGAGAAGAAAGATGATGTTATTTAACTAACACCTGCATTAAAACATTAAATATTATACATTTAAATTAATTTAATTTCCTGTCCCTTCAGAAGTCTTTGAGTATTTGTGACCATTGAACGAGTCAACAAAATTGAGGAAGACCTTTTTTTATTTAGATATATAAATTTCCATTTCAGAACTTTTTTGGTAGAACAGCTGCATTCAATCCTATCCTATATTCAATTCAATTCCATTTTAATTCTGATTATGCTTTCAACAAGAAAATATCTGGCATGAAAATTAACTTCATGATTGAAAAACTCAAGATGTATAGTAATGAAAAGGTCAATATAACATTATAGTTATAAGACATTTCCATGACTAAAATCAAGACAGAAAATGCAGGATAAATCAAATTTAAAACCTAGTCTAGCAATGTTGTTCACAACTGATCCAGAACATATTTATATCCCTTGAAATTTCCTTAATATTGATAAAATGTGATTAAAAATACCTCATTTTGGAAGAGTTGCAGGGTTTTTTCCCTTCACCTCAATATCGTCTTCCATACAATTGCCTAGTTTTGCTAAAACTACAGTATGAGAATAATTTTTCCACAGTTCAATGGCCATTTCTGAACACTCTAATGTTGTGAACTATGTTCCATTTTGCTAATTTAAATAATATCTGAGAGCAGAGGGGCACTTTTTTTTTTTGTTGTGGTTGGTTGGTTGATTGTTGGTTTTGTTTTGTTTTCTTCACATCCTGGATGTTTTAAATGTTTTTTGGTTTTGGTTTTGGTTGGTTTTTTTGGGTTTTTTTGTTTGTTTTTTTGTTTTTAAGAACATTTGTCGCTTTATTTTAGATAACTTAGTAGAATCCAGAAGACCAATACAGCACCTTGTGGAAGAATAATTTGCTGGAAAAGACAAATAAAAGTCTATTGTGTCATAGTCAACACAATATGGATCAGAATGATATGTGACAGAAAAATCAAAAGCTGTATTTTGTTAAAAATCAGTCACATGAATACAAAGTTGTCACCCTAGTGTTTGCACTTACTTCTAAATTCAACCCCACATGGAATTGCTTTTCTGCTTCTTAGAATCCTAAATGACTGCAACATGTAGTTATCTGCCCAATCTACTCAGTTCAGCAACCCTTCATTCCATGAAGAGAATCTTTTTTGTTATATGTTGTTCCCACCCTTCTTTTATTCTGCTACACCAAGAGAGAGTAGCCAGAACAGTAAATGTTGGCAGATTTTTTCTAGATTAAATCAATGGATAACTCATTCAAGCTCATTTCACTCTCTGTGTCTGTGTTTTTCTTTCCTTTTAACTTCATTATATATTGAAGCTGAGGACAAGAGCTTTTAAGATAAAGAGAGTTTATATTGTTCTCCTGTCATGATATCCATAGCCACATCCCAAAAACTTCAGCACCACAAACAGCGCACAACACAAGGCCAACCTGCCCTCATGATCAAGCTGTGTTAGAGCACCTAGACAATAGTGAAAATCTAGGTAATAAAAATGTGAAAGAATTTTTTAGGGGAATCAGTAATAAATTCTTATGTGTTCCTTGCAGATATAAAATCATTGAACAGATCTGTATTTGAGTAGATACATGGAGCTTACTCCTATAATTTTCTGTAGAAAGTTTATGCAAAACAAAATTTCAGAGACTTAGCAATAGTTTATGCTGATCAGCAGCATTATTTACTGACATTGTGGAAAGCAACATATCATGTCAGTACTTTTAAAGAAATGCTAAAGACTATTCCTGTTTATCAAAATGCATAACTAACAATTTGTGTCCATTGGTACACAATTGTATCCATCACTGTGAAGGATATCTCAAATTACACGGACATTCCATTGTGAAATTGGTATAATAATACTTCAATGAGAGTATTTATGGATTCTTTTTATAGAGTTAGTCTAGAACAGGGATACAGGTAATTAAAAGAATATAAATACAGTGTTGTGCTGAAGTCTTGTCTGTTCATCTAATATTTCAAACTACTTTGTTCATAAATTTCAGTCAAAACAAAAACCTTACCTTGAAGAAATTAAAAAAAAAAGTCAGTATATTTGAAATATGGAACTGATACCTTTAATAGTACTCAGTCAAGGCATGTTTTAATACTACTCAGTCAAGTCATGTTTTATACTAGGCCATCGAGTAATACTAAAAACTAACAAGATGCCTATCTTGTATACCAAATGGAAAATTATGTTAATAGATATTACAGAGATTCAAACAGAGAAGCCAGTGAAGCTTGAGGCTTCTAATTGAAATTTGTAAATACCTTGGATCAATTTATTTATTTTTTCTTTGAACATAACTTGTAGGAGCAGAGATAAGTGCATTTTTTAAGAGCTTGAGCTCTAATGATGCTTATACCAACATAATTTTAGTCTAAACTTTTTGCTGCTGTTGGGTTTAATTTTATTGTGGCTGTTGTTTAAATCATTACATGTTTTCCAATGACATAAAGGAGATCCCACCAACAACTACCTTCTCTCTCTGTGTGACTCCTACCTTGAAATAAAATTTGTAGCTCGTGGGCCCATTGGCCAGTTCTTCTGGTTCCTGTGATATTTTCTGGAATCCCCTTTAAGTCTATTCCTTTTTGTCCCCACACACATACTCTGAAGCTGGCACTTTTTTCTAGTTTTCTACTTTTGCAGGCGAGTTTGCCTGTGTCTTTCAGTACCATGTAAAGCCCAAAGGTTGTTCCAGTAATCTTGTCATCCTTTTGGGCTGGCCTTGGATAAAGGGGTCTCTTGGCACATGACTCTTATTTGCATGTGACAGGATTTGTACCAGGGACTGCCTAGAGTGTACCTTCACCCTTCAGAACCTGAAGCCAAGCAAAATTTGAATACTTGAAACATTCTTTAGTGATGACCTTTTCCTTTTTTTCTCTACCACCCCTACCTACTGGGCTTGGGGTTTGTTTGGTTTTGTGGCTTTTTTAGTCTCTGAGCTATATATAAAACCATATGTACAACTGAAGGTAAGTGTATAACTGAACAAAAGTCATCAATTTAGCAGTTTTGTATAATTTCTTCAATAGCAGATAATTTGATAGAATTTCATGGCAATTTATATGTTTGAGTGAAAATGTATTACTAAGACATATAATTGGAAAATTATTTGTATCTTTGAAAAAAATGGAAAGAAAATAGTCCATCTATGTTATCAATATTTTTTCAGCTGAAGGTAATGTGATAGCATATGAAAAGAGAAGGGTCCTGATGATCCTTAATCTATGAAAAATAAGTGCAAAATCTATGAAAATATGTGCACTGGAGTTCAATGTAAGATACAATATTTTATCTGTTATAGCATTAAACGAAGGACCAGCTTCTACTCTCACTGTGCTCCACATGTTGAATAATCACTGAAAATTACAATTCTGCTCTCTGTATGAACTGAGATAAGCATTCAGATTTAAAGGTATTTAGAAACATTAAAATATTCTTCTGGTTTTTGGGATTTTAAACCCATGAAGATGCAGATTCAGGCACAACAGTGCACTCATAATTCAATATCTAGACTATCTAGACTAATTCAACTAATCTATCAGACAATTGTTCTGAAGCAGAATGTGTTAATACTTCTCTCTGGAGTTCTACCTATTTTACTTTTTTTCCTAAATTGTTAGTACCACTGAGCTGCATGATATGCTGAAAAGCTACTTAAAGTTATTACTATTGTTACAATCACAGTTGTAGAAATTCAGGACTTTTACTCAATAAAGGTCCGTTATACCCAAAAGAGAAGTTATCTGGAATTTAAAGGCTTTTGTTTAAAATTCTGTTATAAATAATAATAATCATCGCCATAATAAAAATATAATGAAATATTTAATCCAATTCTTTTAATTTCTGAATTTAAATGACATTGTTTCAGTTGAAAACTCTAAAGACTCCTGTAGATTCAAGAACTGAGCTTCAAGAAACCCAAATGTCACTTTTTGAGTAGATCAGTGATTATGTTATATACTATATGAAAAGTGGGAAATATTTGGCACATCTCAACCATCTTTCTAATGCACTGAAGGAAATAGGGAATTTTTGGGTATAAGTCACCTCATCCTCAGGTAAATATCTGGTTCATCAGGTCTGATGAGCTATGCCTCAAATTGTCTGTTTTCTCCATTGACTATAACAAGATTTAAGATGAGAAAATAAATATAGACAACTAAATCTGATTTCTATCATGAAGGAAAATGACCTCACCACAAGTGTGCTTCTGCTTAAGGCACATGCTGAATACCGTGATTGAGTTCTGGAGCCAAAACATTTGCAAGTGCTGTTTTTTTATTAATATAAGGGTAGAAAAAGTAGTTTTGTGTCCCACTTTTTCAGCAGTGAGTAGAGTTGGGGAAAGGGATTCAATTCATTCTTCAGTTGGGGGAAGTAATTTATTGCACTTCAGACATTTAAAAAATATATTTTTTTTTCTTTTTAATGAAGGCATAAGTATGTGTGAAAAAGACTGGTGCAGTTCTGTTGAACTTAGGCTATTCTAAACCTATCCTAAACAAGTATTTAGAAAGGCTTAAATTTACTATCAAATATTCCTAGGGACTACAGAGATAATTATGTAAGCTAAACAAATTTTAAATTTGTCTTCAAAATTGCTCTCATATCTGATTCTTGGGACAAGGTAGATAAACATAATACATCGTTGACGCCCCCTGTAATGTAGCACAAAAATAAATTTAAGAAAGTGAAGATTTTGGTTAGAGGACTGCATTAAAAAACCAGTGGTGACTTTCTCAGGTTTCTGGACTGACATGTCAGATATTCAACTATACTCTTTCAGTTGTTATGAACAGAGCCCCAAGATAATCATTCAAAGGTAGACAGTTTCAAGTGGAAAGGAGGAGAAAGTAGGGAATCTAAGAAATTTTAGTTTTCAAACAAAAATAAAATAATCCTTCTTTATTTATATCATTTATTTAAATAGGCAATTGAGAGAATATGAGCCTACTGATAAAAAATATGAAATATATGTGAAATTGATCATTACTTTGGAAGTGAAATGATACCCATGAGAAGCAAACCAGTCTGACTTGGTATGAAATATCTTTAAGTGAAAATGTGGACTGCACACCGAGCAAATCTAGTTTTCCAATTTATATAATTTTAAAAATGCTAAATGATTGTTAAAATAGCTTTTCAATCCATCTATATGATGATATGGATCATAGACACCATATACATAGAATTCATAGACAATAGAGTTCTCAGAAATCCAAACCAGCCAGTTTCTGAGGTGTGGTACATATCATACATGGTCTAACAAGGTCTGCCTGCAAAGCAATCTAGTTAAGCTAAATTGCAGATTGATTTGTTCATGCCAATAGCTTTCACTTTTTCCTATAAACAGTTGACATGAACGGGGATCATGGGTAGTTACTCTACATTTTCAAACTAAGCATATCAAAGCTCAGACAGGGAGGCAGATAACCTATAATCCTACCTTTTATGACTCCATTGCAGAAAGATATGAGTATGACATCACCTGGAATGAATACCTTAGTTACTGAGGCACTCTGCAAGTGAAAGTTCTGTGACCATTTGCTCCTAAGATGAGAACATAAAACTCAAGTTTTCATAAAACCCAGAGCAAGTGGGTTGTTTATAAGACTACTACATAAAGATTTTCCATAGGGCCATAACTGCAAGTAGCTGACAATATTTATGATCAGAGTTACTAAGTCTTGAAATAGTTTAGGCAGTGCTGTCTGATGTTGGGATATAATGTGAAAAGCAAGCCTATCTATTTAGGATATCTTATTACATCTGACTGTCTACATTTGATGGAAAATTTGGGAGCTGGCACAAATGCAGATCAGTAACTGGAGGAAAGTGAGTGATCTGGACTGTTGTCTGAAAAAAAGAAGCCTTTTTAGGAGGGATTCATGCAGAATGCATCTAACCTTTTTTTAAGAAAATAAATTATAACTACATTTTAGATAAAAAAATTTGCAGAGAATTGGAAGTGCTGTAAACTCTGTGTTTTATGTTCCCAGGATTAAAAGTGCAAACACTATTGCCTAAAAATGCATGATGCATTGTAGCAGCAAAGAGATTTTTTTGTAATATTGACCCTGACATACAAATAAAATTAAATGACACAAAGGTCTATGTGATTGCAATTGCCTGTTTGGTCATATTCACCAAAGGTGTCTGATTTCAGGCTTCCTAAATACTTTAATTGTGAACATAGAAAGCCACACACACACAAAAAAGTACTAAAAGAAGATCACTGACATGAAGAAGCTTGTTTATAAAAAATATAATTTCTTCAACATATTATTCAAAGTCAAAACATACAGAGACCTATGAAAGGCTAAAAATTATTAGTGCATGTTAATTTTTACATTTATTGCTCCATGTACACTGTGGCAGGTTTGGGAGTGGGGTGAGGGATGAGCAGGGCTTCTAAACCCATGGGCTATCTTAATCCAATTGATGCTATGATGATAATCCTTCTACTGCAAAAGTGTCATCTGTCTGTCCCTTATGGTTATGTGTCATACATCACTCCTACTTGAGTTCTTACATTTTGTCAGATTTTGCTTTGAAGTCGAGTTTGGCATTACACAAGCTACATCAGTTCCTGCTTTCTTAACTTTTCATTTTGTACTTATACCTGAGAAACTGTTAGTTTAAGGGGGTGAGGAAAAGTTTCTGGAGCCTTGATGATGGCAAAGTTTAGAAGTAAATAACACAGCTCAAAGATAGACAACGAGGAGCATGGTAAAGCTTCATGAGATTTATTTTGAGAGAATCAAATCCTTCTAGGATGCACATGTCTGATCTGCCTGTTACCTCAAAGATTTCACAGAAATAAAGTGAGAAACATGCTGAAATATACTTTGAGGAGAAAGAGGTCCATTTTATGAAACCTCACAGTAAACTTTCAGATTAAATCTTGACCTACTGCTGGTTTCCTCTATAAAGAAATGACAGCCTAAGGTAAGTAGTTGTTGAAGTATGTGTTTCCCATTTCTCTCTTCTATTTCCTATTTGCAATTCCCATTTTTACGGTTCTTCAAAATAAGCACAGCATGTCATCCCTTTATAGATTAGAAGAGACACGCTGCATGTTTACTGCTGCTGTGCTTTACAAGTTCTAACTCTTATGTCCTTCACTATTCTCTTTCCTTAAAAAAACCTGGAAATAACAGTCCTGAAACTATTATCAGTGAAGAAGCAAGAGGTTACCAATGTTATCAGATGGTTTTCATAGCACTGGTGATTCTGACAACTTGACTGCTAGTCTCTAATTGGAGGTTGCCATAAGGAGATTCTGAATATATTCCAGAAACAGGAAATCTTTCACTGATTTCAGTAATGCATTTTTCAGTATAACAGTTTCTCAGAGAGAATACCAAAAGCAACATTTTAAGAGGAACTTCTTAAATCTTTTTAGTGGATCTTAATTTAAAAAATAGCTAGAATAATTCTAATTTTTTCTAATGTTTCAAAAATATGAACAAAAACCTAAAGAAGTCCTCTAACATACATAATTTTGCTACAGTTTAATTATTATGAATGAGAAAAATAATAAGAAATTTTTAAAATAATACATACAATCTCAAACAAATTTCAAAGAAATTAATCTAGATTGTTAGCATTCAATAAACTAGTATTGTGGCTTCTAGGGTACATTTTCTGTCTTTAATACTAAGTATCAAAAATAGTAGACCATACTTTGAGCATTTGGGTGTAATTAATATACAGCATAAGTGTGACAAATACAATTGAAGGTAATCTGTATATTTTAGCTATATTATAGTATAAATGTAACAAATAAAATTGATGACAAATCTGTACATTTTATCTATGTTACAGGTCCAGTAGAAAACAAAAGAATTTTGTACAAAAGTATTGCCTAATAAACAAAAATCTGGACTGTATTTCTACATTATGTGAGGCATCACTTATTTTTAATTTTTTAAAGAAAGGTGCCTTTTCTGTATGGTAAATTCTGCAAGATGGAATTTATAAATGTTGAAGATAGAAAAAAACTGTCTCACTTTCTTTTTTTTTTTATTTTAACAATTAACTTTTCCATATGGGAATATTCTCATCATACCTTCCTCTAACTAGGAAATTAGAAGGACAGGGATAAATATAAGAAGAATATAAGAAAAATAATGAGCACACATCAGACAGCACAGAGGCTCATGAGGACACGATTAGCAGAAAAAACCTTGTGGAAGGGAAGAGAGTAACAGTAAAGAAGAAATTATGCTGTTCAAGAAAGATACAAGTTTCAAAAAAGTGTAGAGAAATAAGTAAAATTAGATAAACCTCTTTAAAAGTAGCATATCTTATGATGAAATTAAAAAGAAAAACAAAACATTTGTAAGAAAATATTGGTACTATGAAACACATACAGGTTATAAAAATAGAGCAAAATGAAATAGAATATCAGTAGATCAGGAAGAAGCAAAAATTAAGAGAGAAAAGCTACTGATATGGTAATGCTATGCAAAGTATATGATGACAGCTTTGTGTGCTGCAGAAGATCAAAAAGAGTGAGTGGTGTCTTCACCCGGCATCTCTAGGAGATTTTGGCATACACATTCCAAATTCAGTTTTAAACCTGCAACGAGAGTTCTGAAATTGTAACCATGCAGAGTTCTTATGTGTTACAAGAAAAATGTAGTGCATGGTTTATGAAACAGAATTATATGTTTCTGAACCAAATCTCACTTTCCCTTACATTCCAATCACAGTAATATTCAGTCAGTAATATTTTTACTACAATGTTCTTCAGTTGTTTAGGGCTGCAACTTTTCCCCAATATGCTTTTACAACCCTTTCTTGGGCAAAAAAAAAATAAATCAAGAGTAGAAACAGTAATTTTTTTGTATTCTTTTTTCCTCTGCCATACAGCATACATGTTCACAGCAAAAACCTGAATTTTCTTTAGAGAGAAAAAAATGAAAATTCACAAGTCTATCTAGTCTTCCAAGATAGATCCAAAACCACCAAGCCAGAGAGTTTTCTTAGTGTAAGTGCTCTCCATCTCATCACCCATTGAAACTGGGTTATGGTGCATTCAGGATTACAATTGTCTGTGTCATTCCAGATAACTGGTACTGAAATGGCTGCCATCACACTTTTTTAGCTTTTGGAGCCTTTTAGGAGATATGCTCTTTGACTTAAGTTGCTCTATCTGTACCATGGCCAGAGACTTGGTTTGGAAGTCAGTGAACCAGTAATGTCAGTATTTGCTTTTCTATCTAATTCCTTTTTTGTATTATAACAGAATGAAGGAGGATAGAAGCTTTATACGGTGTCACCAGGGAGACTGAGGTCAATGTACCACAACTTCTGTATACCCAGGACATTCACAAGAGGGAGGTCAACCAAGACAGAAGGTGCTAGAGCATACATGCAAGACTGTAATGGGGTAAATAGTAGATTGGGGACCAAAATGTGCTCAGACTTCATCTAAAAACGCATTGCAAATATATCCAATGCATAAAATTCATGTCTAGTTCTGTATAGGAATACATGAGAAATTTTACTCCTTCAATAGTTTCATTTTGCTCCTTACAAGAATCTGAATAACAACAGCAACAAAAAACTCTAACCAAACCAAAAAAAAAAAGAACAGCAACAAAAACCTACAACAAAACAAAACAACCAAACCACAATTTCTTACAGAAAGTCACATAAATCCATACACACAATCAACATAATTAATTTTTACTGTTTATGGAAAAGCAGTAAGGTTTTTTTAAGTATTTTCCCAAACATCATATCAAAATACTATTATTTTTGTAGCAATTAGAATGAAAATATGTACTGCTTGCTGATCTTGACAACAAACTTGACAATAAATACCAACTGTGAAGGTTATGTGTTCAGACACCTGTCCACCCTCACCTGGGATAGACTGATAATTTGTTTATCATAGGTCATCAAACCACGTTCAGGCAGCAATAGATTCTGGTTGCAGTTAAGTTTAGTCTGGAAGATAAGAGAAAAAAGAGAGAATACCCTTACAGTGAAAATGTTTTACTGGCATTGCTAATCAAAGATACAAACACTTATTTTAGAACTCTTGTCTGTCAATTTTATGAGAATGAATTACTTATCTTCATTTATATGACCTAGATTACATTTTGCATTTCAACACTAACCCAATTTTTTGCATTTCAGTTACCATAGTATGAGCATTTCCAGCTGGGCTCTGTCAGCCTCTGTTCCACCATAAATCATATCTGCCTTCTCATTCAAAGGTGCTAACTGATGAGGCAGAAATAACACAATCTCAGCTGGCTTTGTGGCCTACTTATAGCACAGCTACAGCAGGAATGTAGATTGCCTCTCTGATCTTCTGGATAAAGCCACAAAAAATGTCATATCCATATCAAGTTACTGTTTTGGAATTCCTCCAACTCCTGTGACTATTTTTTTCACTGAATACAGTGAAGATAATGCTTACACTGCAAACGGCCAACAAGGTCTTAACAATACTGGAAATTGACCCATTGCCACAGTCATGAAGGACTAGTATACAGATTAAAAAGAATCCACTTTTCAAATGTTTGTTATTTGGTTTAATATTGAAAAACAAGATAGTAATTTATGTGGTTAAACCTAATGGCTCAATACTACGCTATAAAATTAAATATCAGGTTTTAGCGTTCCAGCCAATAACTATAAAAGATTGAAATTAAACCTGAAGGGGTGAGAACATAAAACTACTGCATACTTTTCCGCTGTAGGATTGATAAGTACACTGCCTGTGTTTTATAAATGCCTCTCCCTTGTAATTAAGAAGGTGAATTAAAGGCAGGAAAGTTTCTTGTGTTCTTTCCTACTACTAAGCTCCAAGTTTATATAAATCTTACCTTCAGCCTCCTGCATTTTGAGCTAGTGAACGTTATTACATTTCCTACAATCCTGCATTTCTCTTTCTCAGTCTAGAGGAAGGTATGTAAAAGGGATTTATTTTTGTTTGTGTAAAGAAAAAATGTATTTTTAATGTAAAATGAATGGTTAGATGTAAAGATGCAGAGTACAAACAGATATATGCATAGACATATATATATAAAATGCATAGCATACAATTAATATGATAATGAGGTTATAAGTATGAAATATGTATATATGATTTTTTAAACAAAAAAAATTCCTTACGTCCCACTGTTTATTCTTTGAGAAAAACTGACTCATGAAACCTCCTTTTGTAAGTATTTTTTGATGTCATTTAATATCATATGTATATAGATTCATAGTTCATATAGGCTGTAATTCTATAGGGGAAAAAAAAAAAAGCAAGCTTGTGAGGTGGTAGGATTGGATTCCATACTTGTGAAGATTTTATGTAGTTATTTTTTCTAAATTTTTCCTTGCCCTTAATAGCTCAAAACTCAACTGATCAACTCAAGCCATTCATCTTCACAGAGATAATGAGCCAAAAGGAAGTCTTGTGTCTACTATGGCTGATTAAAAAATGACAGTTTGGTGTGATTATGGAAAAGAGACAAATGCCTATCAGACATCCAAGCCATAAAATATGTCCAGTAGAGATGGTTAAAAACTATTATTACATAAGGACTTAGTAAGACCTCACCTGGAACACTACATGCAGTTTTGAGTGTTTCTGATAGGAAGATTAATGCAGACTTGAACAAATGCAGAGGAAGGCTGCTAATATGATCAAGAGCATTGACAGCCTTCTGTATGAGAGGATATGTTAAAACTTTGGCTTGTCAGCCCAGAAAAATGAAAACTCCAATAGAATATGACTGCTCAGTATTTATAAAGGTGTTTGGAATAAATATCACGGAGGGAAAAATCTGTTTGAGCTAGAAGACAATGCTAACACAAAATCAAGTGCCATAAATTATCCCTTGATGACAATTAATCTTATTTCCTTTTTTGTTTCTGATTTATTTTATTCATTTTTTCACTTTACCAAGCATTCTAGAGAGGAAGAAGCAGGACTTTTGCAACTCCAGTTATGTATGATGATCTGTGGAGGGGAATTCTATTTAAATAGAAATTATTTAGAATTTATTTTCATGCTCTTTTCAGAGCAGTTAAATTAGTATATTGGGAAATTAATTTGCTAAACTGGGCCAAATCTAAAACTCATAATTCCTCTTTGTAATTTGCAGAGCTTCCCTTGATACCTGCATAAGAGCAAAACACAAAGTTTTTCACACCATTGTGTTGCTTGGCTATCAGTGAACTTCTGAGCTTATTAGTTACACTGAAAAGCCTACAGATAATAAGTGTATCTCATTAAAAATACAATAATTGTATAGTTTTCCCTGATTTCTAAGTGTAACTTTTTTACTAATTGCTTTTTTTATTATTTTGGAATCCGTAATTCCTAACAGCAATATGAAAAATATCACATCGTCGATTTTAATAGACAGCAAAATATATATCATATTGAAATACAAAAGAAAATAGAATGTGTCCAGTGGTGAAGTTTCTTATTCTTTACTGAGTTTCACTTGTGTTTTCTTTTGATTTGGAAGGCTACCTCAGATGATGAGTTATATATGATTGTAATCTGTAACATTATTGTTCCCATCTTCAAATAAAACTCCAATAATACACTGACACATATTACTGCATCTGACTGGAAGGGAGCTAATTGTCTTCATAGCAATGTCCTATGTATTGGATTGTGGCTAAAACAAGGCACCAGTATTTTGGCTTTTAGTGAACTCTGCTTTTACAGCATCACAGCTTTGTCTCCACCCTTCTCTCCAGCAAGCAGCTGTGCTGAAGGTGCACAAAAAGTTAGTAGAGGACTCAGCCAGGACAGCTGACCCCAACTGACCAAAGGGATACTCCATACTATATAGCATCTTCCTTAGCAATAAAAGGGAAAGAGGAGGAAGAGGATGCACTTGTAGTCATGGTGTTTGTCTTCCCAAGTAACCATTTCATGCTCTGAGGTCCTGTTGTCCAGAATTGGCTAAACACCTGTCTGCTGATGGGAAGTGGTGCATTCTGCTTTGCTTCTATGCACACTTTTAGCCTCACTTATTTAACTACTTTTGTCTCAATCCATAAGACTTCTCAGTTGGTTTCTACTGTCACCCCACCCCATGGGAGAGGGAAGTGAGCTGTGTGAGGGTCTGTGCTGGTATTCAGCTCTTGGCCATGGTGAGCTACCTTTTGTAGGATAGGAAGACAAATTTCATCTTAAGTGGCAGGGTAGTGTTTCAAAGAACTGTAGGGAAATGAAGACAACCAGATTGCAAACTACTGAGTATACCTATATAAGACAAGAAAGGAAGGCTTCTGTAAAGTCATCTTGTGGGTTTTTTTGTTCGTTTCTTTCTCTTTTTTTTGCAGGTAATATAAGGTACAAGAAATTTCCTTGCTTACATTTGTAAAATATTTAGGCTACAACACTACTCCCACAGAGGTGACAGTGAGTGACAGTGACAATCATTTTGAGATTCCCTGTGGATTAAATTATACCAAAGACAATGACAGTCATTTAAGAAAGGGGAACACAGAAATGAGCAAAACTATGGGCATCCTAAAAAGAAAAACCAGAAAAAAGAAACCTCTGTCACAACATATCTTTCCATACTGTAGTATATAATTCTTGGTCTTTTTGACAATATTTATATATGTCCTTGATTACGTCCTCTTTTTATTTGTTCTTAGGGGTTCTCCAGAATAAACATTCTGGACTTTTGCTCTAAGATTGCAACTAACAATATCAACAACTAAGAGACATATTTTACAAAATTTTCCATGGAAGAAAAAAAAAAACCCATGTATATATACACACATAAACACATAGGAAGTCAATATATGGTCAGATAAAATGCTTTACTTCTGAGAAATTATTAAAGAGGATTAATAAATTATGTGTTAAGTCACCTTTTGTTTTAAAGAGCAATGCAAAAGTATAGGAAAAGAGAAATGTCATTGTGTAACCTGAAAGAAATGAACTAGAACACTACTTAGACACTAAGGTCATACAAATGAAATTTGCAAGCACAGTGGCCCATATGCAAAACACAAAGATATTTTCCAGGGGATCAATAGAAGTCCTATTTATAATGCCCAGAAGAATAAGAAAGTCTATCAAATGATCACAGGAAAAAATACCTGAAGAATATTAGAATTAAATTTTTTTTTCAGATAATAAATGAGTAGAAAATGTAGATATTTTCATTCTCACAGAAATTTTGGTTTTAGTTTAATTGTTGTTTTCCAGATTTAGTATCTTAAGTATAATTTGCTACCTAATTGCACTGTAGAAAGAATTAAGTATATTTCTGTTAATTTCATTAAAGGTTATAATTTATTTAAGGGGAAAAAAAAAGAAAACAATTGATCTAATACATTACAGGGTCTTACAGCAATGATAAGGAAAGAAGAGAGTGTTAAGTAGTGGTCAGTCAGTGAGAAAATGGTTCCATGAATTCAAGACAATGAGAAAATGAACCACATGAATAGATGGAAGTATAATAGAGATTTAAAAAAAACACACCTATTTTACATAGGTACTATTTAAAATGTTACTATTTGAATACCTAAAAAATAAAATAAAAACTGACCAACCAAACAAACCACAGAGAAGATCACAAACCACACACAATAATACAACCTCTGCTGCCAGGAATAATCTAACTGCAAAGTATCCTGCACATCCAACTGGATTCTTCCATTAAATTTACTTTTCTGAGTTTATTAAAACTCAGTGCTTACAGTGTTTCCTTTGCTGGGATGTATAGATATACCAAACAGAGTCATATAGTTATTATACACAGTTATAACGTGTAGAACACCATGGCAGCAAGATTTGCTTCATTACTGCAACTGACAAGTGAGACACAGCAATTTTTTATTTTTAAAGTATACTGTAATATGAATGAGCTAATGGACAAAACTGAAATGATATAGCTTAAATAATTTAGCTAGTCTGGGTGACTTTATCGAAGTTAATTCAGAAGCAATTTTGTGAGTAGCCCTGCTCTCTTCTGTAGGAAGATCACATTCTGCAGAATACATACACTGGCATATGTTTCAGTCATAACTACAAAATCAACCTTTAGCACTATTTAGTGTGCTTGGTGTTGTTTTGGCTTGTTGGTGGGGTGGGTTTATTGTTGTTTTGGTTGTTGTCTTACCTAGAGCAGGTTTACTGACCTCTGGGGCCTGCCTTTTTTTACTTTATTGGGTGTTTCTATCCTAGAGTTGAGCACTCAATTTTCATGTGACACACATAGATCATACTAAACCTGAAAGTGGTTAGTTTAGTCAGCCAAAACACATTAATATTTGCCAGGCTGTGACTCATGAATTGGAAAATGAAATGAACATAAAATGTTCATTCAATTTTACATATCCAGGTAAATTTTTATTTCATGATACTAAAGTTTTTCTTTTCCTTTCCTTTCCCTTTCTTGTTAAGCCTCCATCCCACAAAAGTATGGATGACTATGGAGATGAAGAACACACTGCCTTATTAGTTTTTGTCACAGTCTGAGCCTGTGTGTACCCAAGTTCTCCTCTGCTTCTGGCTTTTCTAAATGAAAAAGTTACTGCTCATGTCCTCAAATATTATATGAGGTCTGTATGCAATTGTCCTCTAATCTATTTCAGTCAAAAAGAAATGGGCTAGCTTAAATAATTTAGACAGTAGCTACCCTGACTGACTCTAACTAAAATGAATTCAAGAGCGATTGCATTAGTAGCCCTACTGTAAAATCCATGAAAGTGCTAATCTGCAACCCAGGGCTACAGATATAGCATTAGTTTTTCTCTGTCATGCCTAGAACAAAAAGTAGCACAACCAGTGCCCCCTGTTCCAGCTACTGAAATGACCTAATTTCTGAAAAAAAAAAAAAAAAAAAAAAAAAGCAAGAAAAAAAAGTAAAAAACACACAGCCCAAATTGTGTCAGTTAGCTTTGTTCATGGGCATAAGTGTGGTTGTTTCTGTGATCAGTGACTTTCATTCAGTTCACAGCAAACAAAGGAAATTGTGATCTTTCAGTAATTTGACACTAGGGAAAGTCTATTTCAAGGTGAAAAACTCCTCTGGGTGGATTGCTGTCTTTTGTGTTCATTTGTGATCTGCAGGTGCTTGACAGGAAATGAGCATGGTTGTGGCAGGACTATTTCTCTTTGAAAAATGTCACAAAGCGTTACTGATGGAAAATTTAAAAAGCAGGGATTACGTCTGAACTGCAGTATAGTACTCAGCTCACAGGATCTGTTTCTGTCTTTCAAGCTTGAGAACAGAACATTATTTTCGTTTCTTCTGTATGCTCTCACAACAGCTTTGAACTTACTTCAGCATAAAACTGGGGAATGATGACTTCACGAAAAACCTCCAGCCAACCAAGAAACAAAGCAAACAAAAATTATTAACAATTTATCTGCAAATATGTTAGCAAAAATTAGATTATGAAGAGAATTCTGTCATGTTTGCATCTGTTCAGTTCTTCTACTGAAAAAATATATTAAGAGGTTTTTGTACTGTTACTGTGTAATGTTGACATTGATTTCTGGAAAGAGATTAATATATTTGAGAGAAAATCAGCTCTTTGACTCTAGGCAGTAGTCCAGAAAATGTTGTGAGAACCAATTCCAAACTATTTGTAACTACAGTGCAATTAAATTTACAGTGTCATTTTTCTGTTGGCCTATGAAGCATCAGTGATGGCATAGTTTATAAAATCATATTAAAAAGTTAGAAGACTGTGTGAATATCTAGAAAATTCTTAAAAATATTAGATGTTTTATTATTCATCATAATAGAATTTCAGTTGATTTTTTTATATATTCAAGGAAAGAAGAACAATTCCGAAACTGTCACCACTAGTCTTTTGGTTTATTTATTTTATTTTATATTTTATTTTATATTAAGTACTGAATACACAAACACTGCAGAGAGAAAACTTACATCTAATGAGAGACTTGTAGGTTGCTGTGTTCTCCTTTTTATCAGCAGCACTCATTGAAGAGTATTCTCTCAGAAACAAAAAGGAAAATGCCAAAATTTCTTCCTTTCACATTTTGTAATCATTACCTCATCAGCACTGCAGCTAAACCTATTTTTAATAAATGCTCCAGACTGGAATCTACAGAAAAATAAACATAGGTTGTGTCAATATGGAAACTGATATGTGAAACAACTCTGTGGCTGTGCATACGGAACATGAAAACAAATTATATATGGAACAAGACAAATGCTATAGAACTACATTTAGTAAGTACACAACTTCTTAAAGTAACATCGTTTTGCCAATAAATTTCTGCTGTAATAATGTATTACCTCGATGAGTCATACTTTTGTTCTGACAGAATAAAAACAAGCAGCATTTATATTTTCATAATAGGAGACTTAACCCAAAAAATCAAGTCAATCCACAAAAGTAGTCTTTCAAAGCATTAAAATAGCAACTCAAGTTCACACGTGGGAGGTTAATATTTAAAGTATGATGATCAAAGCAATATTTTTCAAACAAAAATTCATGGCCTTACAAAAATATTTTGTGAGCAACACTGACTTATTGAGGGCATCTGGTTTGACCTTCTCTCATTAAATATCAATGTCCTAGAGTTCCCTTTTGTTTCTTTCTTCTTTATTTTTACAGAGAAAATAGGCAGGTTAGCATGATGTGCCAGAAGAAGTAAGAACTTTGAGTTATTAAACACTGATGACTGGGATGCTGATGGAAAGTTGCCATAATTTAATTATGCCATTTTATTATCACTATCATGCTGAATTAGGAAAACAAATAAATATAAAAGCAAAGAAACTATTTTAATAATTTTCATCAAAACTCCAATAGTATTGGATACAATTTTTCCCCGTTTCTTAATATAAATTTAACACTCTAAGAAGGTATATAGTATCAAGATAGTTGTAAGGAAAAAAATGCAACTCCTTCAGAAAAAGTAAGTAACAATAGCAAAATGCTGGAAACTGATCAGACTCATTGTTATCTCCTTAGCATTCATATAGAGTACAATGAAATTGTATAACGGAGACACATGTAGCTATTCTCTACAGCTTTTGGTGAAAAGCACATTCTCTTGAGAGTAAGTTGCTGGGACTAATAGTGACTTGTAAATTGCAGTTGACTACATTCTCTGTTAATAAATAACATTTCTGCTGGGAAGCTATTATAATCTTACAAGAATCAGAAACATTTCTCCAAAAGCCTATTGTATGTGCTTTTGGCTCCTATGGTTAAATGAAAGTCTGTTCTTTTGAAGATTCTTGACGAGAAGATGCTGAGGAGGACGGATTGTGGTGTTTACCGAGTCTCTTAGGGAAGTAACCAAGGTAATTATTCTTTAAGTATTGAAAAAAGTGTTTTGAATTTTAGTGCTAAATAATGATAACAATAGAAAAATACAAGTATTTGTGAAGCAGTGATTTAAAGCAAAAGTTTAGAATACTTTCATAAAATACGTTTGTGTACTTTTTACAAAAAGTCAGTAGAGAATATGAGATCTAATTGGATTTTACAAATGTTTTGTTCATTAATAAGAATATAAAAATAATATTCATTATCTAAAACACTAGGTGTTGCCCTGGCATTTTTTTTCTCAAGTTGATATAGCAAAATGATTGAGGGAAGTTAGGGATGTAATCATCATGGCTTCATGGAGCTTTAAAAAGTTCTGCTTCAGAAATAATGCAGAGATACAAGATTTGGACAAGGCTGTTCAGACTACCCTACATTAAATGAATGTTCTAAATTACTCTCTACAGAAACCTATGTTGCTCACAACTGTCATGGAAGTACAGGGAACCAAACCTTGCATATTTAAAGTCAGCCTTTCTAAATACTGAACTCTTTTTCACTTCTCCCAAGGGAACTTCTCATTCACTGAGGCAAAACCTGAAAAGAAAAGGGTCTTTTATACGAGTTAAACAGTGGAGCTACAGCTCACACTAGTTTCACTTTGAGGCTGACTTTTGGGCTGCTGAAAACATGGGATGTGTTAAATGTGGTAAAATGCGTTCCCTTGAGTTTCAGAATAAAAACTCAGACCTTAAAAAACATAGACTGAGATGTAGTGTCTAAAGCAGCATTACACTCACTAAGCTTTGTTTTATAATTACAAACCTGCTAAGCCTCAAATATAGGTTTCCTTTTAGTTGTCATTTCTTAATAATCATAAAATATACTATAATGATGCATGTGAGAATTTTATTATTCACTATGCATATTATCAGTACTGACAGATCAAAGGAAAAAACAGCTTTTCCTCTCTAGTTGGATTTCACCTAAACATCAAATAATCTTGCACAAATACAATTATTTTTTCTACATCATGAACTAGAGACTCGTAATGCGTAAACAAAGCTTGGGATTAAATTACTTTAAACAGAAGATTTTTTACAAGATGAAAAATCCAAGTATGTTTCAATGAGCTTGTGCAAGTGTTGATTTTTGGTGTGTCATCTTTTAGTTTTATTACTAGGTCCTTGGAGTAGGGGGATGATTGCTTTGAAATCCCTGGAGAGAACCAGATGACAGTTTCAGAAAAGCTAAGAACCTTTCTAAACAAACACACTCCCTGCAGAGAGAATCAGAACTGTTGATCTTCTCAGCAAAAACACTACCTAAATGTAGCCACAGTTAATTACATCCTGTTGACAAGAGGCACCTAAAACACCGTGCATTTTATCGTCATGCAATAGCATAAAAAAGACAAGTTTTGACAAGTATCTATTTGTTGTTTTCAGAATTTGCATTGAATATGACAAGTGTACTTCAAGCTATTATGCCTCAGTGCTATTTAGTCAATCATCCTTTCCTTTTGAAGTTAATTCTAGTTCAGATAAACATGTCCAGATATGCAGCTTGTGTGATATCAATAGAAGCTTCAGGTCTTAGGCAGAACATGAACACAGTGGTTGTGCCCGAAGCTATCAAACACTTGGTTAATGCTTTTACATCCATGAGAACAACAGAAATGGAAGATTTTGGTTTCATACTATAAATTCATTCATTGGAGAATTATATCATTGCCCTTCTATTTGGATATTATAGCTCTCTCTATTAGTTCTTTTAGCTGTTGTCTCCCATTTGAAGTGTTCATGGTCTTATGTGCTATTAGACTATGGTATGAATTTCAAAACATCCTTTTTTGTGATTATACAAATATGATTTCTAGCTCATTAGCCTGCTTTTGAAAGAAAAAAACTAAAATAAAGAGTTCAAACCCAAATCCTGCTTTCCTGAACCAAGTTCTATTCTAATAGTAATGAAAATATAGGTCTGTGGATCGAAATACAATGAAGCAGTGTAAATAACCACTTAGAGTCAATCAAGAAAAACAGGAAAAGGTGATTCTAGGTAACTTAACTTTTTGGCCTAAAGAATACAGAAGCATTCTTTCAGAAGAGGAACAGAGCAAGTTAACACTGGAAACAAACACATGGATTAAAGAAGATAAATGAATCTATGGACAAGGTAAAGTCAACCCCCAGAACACTGTGGTCAACTTAGAACGTTATTTTCATGTTCCTTCTGGATATAGAGGTTAAAATCTAAAACATACATAGAAACTGTCCTTAAGAACACAGGATTATTTCTGAAACAGAAGACAGTGAGAATATATCTAACCTTTTTCAGAGAGTTCTAGGGACTTTGGGGCTTTGCCTCCCATAATAGCTTTTGGAATTATTTACCAAAAATGCCACTGTCTAAAGTATTTCTAAAATTTTCTGACAATACTTCCTTTCATGCAGGTTCTTTTTTTAATTTTTATTTTTTAAAATTATTTATTTTCTCTTTATTCTGGTGACAGCAGAAGCTGATATTGGTACTTAGATGACTAAAGGAATAGTATTCATGATCAAATGACCAGTTTGAGAATAGAAAACTCAGGCTCACTTATTTCTTTTTGACACATACTCGGACAAGCAGAGGAAGGAGGAAATGACAGAGATAAAACAAGTCATCCAGGATGGTACCTTACTGTATTGCATGTTAGAAAACCAAAATAAAACAAACACTCAAAGCTGAGAAAGGTAGCATACTTTACTAATTGTTTGTACACTTTCTTCAAAGAATGAAGTTCAACCCCTTATGGGGGCTTGAATTTACCTTAGTAGTACTGTTCAGTATCACAGTGAGATGGGAAGGGATTTAAGGGTAGTCAGATAAGCTTTCTGACTTGCACTTATGAATGCATTTTGTTTCACAGCCTCATATACCTTTAACACCATCATTTCTTTTTATGCAGGATTTTCTACTCTTTCAACAAGCAGCCCCTCTAAAGCGCTAAAGTCCTCTCACTTCCTAAGGAACATTACAGGATGTAAAAGATATGGACAGATTAAGCTGACTTACTATGCAGCCAGTGATTTTTAGCACTGTGAAGTCATTGTAAAGGAAGATAAAACCAAAATCTAAACTTGGAAAAAGTAGTGTGGAAAAATGTATTTATAAGAAGTCCAAATGGATCCAGCATGATAAAAGTTGCCTAGTACCTACACAAATTAAGCATAGGCAGAGAATTCAGAGGAAAAGCTCTCCCTGTTTCCTGTTATTGATAGCCTGAGCAATTGTCTCTGGAATGTAAACATACTGTGAAAAATATCTGTAGGCCATATTTTTCATTTGTTCTCCAGTACTGTCTAAAACTGAACAATATTATTTTGCCAGGGATCAAAAAAATAGAAAGAAGACACAGACATTACAGAATGAAAGTTTGCAATTAAGAAACTAGCTATCTGGTAGCTTAAAAATCTTGAATACACAGTGGATTTTGTTTTGAGTTGTGCACTCATTACTATATTTATGTAGCAGCAACTTATGCTGTGTGTAAATAACAGTACTTATCAGAGTTTGCACTTGCCACTAACACAGCTTAAATGAAAAAGGCTGTCCTGCACCACCTATTACTGCCATTGAGATTACAACCTTCCTTGCTATAGAGCACCAGGTGATTCTCCTTTATGTACTCCTAAAAAAATCATCTTAAATGAGAAGTTAATAAGATGGTGTGGTGGGGGAAAACAGTTTTTCCCCCTCTGAAGGTGAGAAAATGGTAAACCCCCAGGGGGTGGTGATCTTTAG
>JAWWLV010000001.1:95402917-95421966 GCA_035041135.1 Platyrinchus mystaceus
ACCCATCTCACACCGGGTTAAAATTGGGGAGGGAGGCCTGAACTCGGGATTGGATTTTTAGGGCTCTCAAACCACGAGCTGTCAGCTTATAATTGGCACATACAAATGTACAATACCAAAAGAAAAATCAGTTTCCTCAGGCATTAGCATTCAACTCGCTCATGTTTATTGTAGAAGCATATCTGTTTTAGCAGAATGTGGTTTTAGTTCTGGCCAGGACTAAAACTACTGTCAAAAGTAATCTTGTTCCCATATTTCTGATGGGGATCAAAACCAAAATGGTAAAAAATTTGGTTCTTGCAAGCTCTTCAGCTAGAGTTGTTGAATCAAGGTTCAGATATGTTTCAGCTAAGCACATAGATTTCAGTAACAGACCAGAAAGGTATGGATAATTCTCCAATCACATCAGTCTCAGGAGAAAGATATGTATCTCGTTTTTTAAAGAGCATATTTTAAGGATCTGATTTCTTGTATTAGAGAAGAATAGATTTGGGGGGGGTGTTTCCATTGTTACGCTGTTTCTGGTATAAATATAATTGAAACTTTGTTCAATTTAACATTAAGTGCCCAAGGCCAATCCTTTTACAGTGGCAATTGTATTGCTCATAGAGCAGCTGAATGTGACAAAGAGGTTGGCTTTGGCTGTTTTCGGCTTCTCTTTCTCTCCTTTTTAATGATACAGTTGTATCTTAAAAAGACATAAGTAAACAAGGCAAAAGGACATACTAATGGTGTCTCTGTTACCCATGCTATAGTGACAACAGGCATATATTACCATACAGTGGTAGTTTGCTAAGTGTTTCCATTCTTTCTCTTAGGACAGGATCCAGAAGAAACAGAACAAGCAGCAGTTGTTAAAGTCAATATTTTAAAACCCTTACCTTGTTTTCGCTTGCCCAGTATCTGTTTCCAAGGAAACAGAAGGAGAAGCCGGAATCAGTAGCAAAGCAGTGATAAAAGCAAACTCACCAGCTTTCAGTTGCTGGCTTCTTTCCTGTTTTTGTAACTCCTGAAATCACAGTTAACAAGGCCCCTGATAGTTTAGAACAACATGAAAAATGAATATACTTTTATTCAATGCCTATTTGCATATAAACAAAAGGGAGTTGACAATACAGGTGGTTTTCAAGATGGAGGTTTTTAGCTGGCCATGGACTAGGGGATGAAGTTTGAAGCAGGAGAACATATGGACCCAAGAGATAATATTGTGGTGTGTAAATCAGAGTAAATTATAGCAAAAGAGTATTAAAAACTCTTCCATGAAGTACAGAACAGAGAAATAGGAACAGAATTTCAGACTTAATTATTTATTACTTATCAAGTGTTGTCGACTCGTCACATATCTCCAGGATAATTAGGAAGATATTTCCTCATCTTTGTTGCACTCACTGTCTAAGATGAAATATAGGAATATATGGAAGCTTTACCAGTTCAGAGTCTTCTGAATTTCAAAGGAAATTCAAGACTGAACTGCATGGTGTGTACAGCACAATATGGTCAACAGTTACTCCTACAACACCATTGCTTTCAAAATACGCACTGAATTTTAGCAGAACTGTTTAGACATTTTACTGAAGAAATGTTTTTTATTTCAGAAAATTACAGAAAAATTACAAAAAAATTTTCAGAAAAAAAGGTAATTAGTTTTTTACAGAATTCCTCTCACTGTTTTCAGTTAAGGAAATTTATCCTGTATTATACACACTCCACAACTCTACAAAGTTAAGCAAAAGCTAATACAAATTAAGTAACAATTAGAATATTTCCAGCTTGGAGAGTTTAAAGGTAGTCAATGTAGGTATATATATGACACCTAAATACATTCATGAATATAAATGAATGTATAAACAGGTTCTTTACGCTTCAGCTAAACACAGAGATGACTATTTGCTCCCAATCTGGACTTGAAATTTTGATCTTTGGTGATTAGTATTGAGTCAGATTTGTTCCTGGCTTCTGAAGTCTGAATTCTTCTTGACATAAGAAAGTTACAAAGATGAGACTACTCTTATATACACACACAGAATGGAATGCAAGATAACAGTGTGATTTCAGCTGCAGTATACTGCCAATGTAAGAAATAGATAGATACCCAGGCAGCAAAAGTGCATAAAAATGTTACCTGAAACCCCACATAGAAACATTCTATATATCATAATCAGACCTCTTCTGCAACATAAAAATCCCTGGAGCTTCATGAAGATTCCAGTCTTGTTACACCAGAACTGTTATTTCCCAAGTGTTCTTTCAAGGGAAGTATTTATTTGCAATAGATAATAAGCTTGATTCACACAACTGAGTTTCAAATTTTTGTATTACATCCTCTGTTATTTCCATTTATGATTATGTGAATTAGCTCTGCTTCTCCCACCTGTGTTATGCCATAAGTATTTCAAAATATTCAGCAAGCATTTCTCTTAAACTCTTGTTTCTAGTTGTCTGGAATTTTTGTAGATGTAGGGTTCTATCATAGTGGCTGGTTTGTAATGCATTCTGGAACATTTCAACAGTTTGTCCAGATCAAAGGGTTTTTCAGATTTAGGTTTTTTACATATCATATAGCTTCATGTCAAGTCCAAAAGACATTAACTTGTCACTGTAAGCAGTTCATAAGATCAGTAACAAGTTTGGTGGGGAAAAATAAGCTTCTGTGTCCTGCTTCTGAGCTGGAAGATTCCTGTGGAGGAGGGTAAAATGCAAACTGCATCTCAGAATGGTAGCAATTAATCCTTAGGTGGTTAGAGATACTGACAGTACTTTTTATTTATTTTCATCAAACTGATTGCATCTTCCTTGACAATGTTCAAGAAATTTACATTTTACATGAACTGGAAGCCTAAAAATTTTATAAATTCACTAATATTTATTGGACTATGTTAACTTCAGGAAATGTATTGAATTTAAGTTTCCAGGTGCTGGTAGTAAGGGTCTATAGGGTGGTCTCTGTAAGTAGAGCCCAGGGCTGCCCCATGCTGGACACAAACATTTCCAAATGGCTTGCAGGGTACAGCTGAGCACTCCAGCCAAACTGGTGACACCTCTGGGAAAATACACTTAAATAACGTTGGCAGAAAGAACAAATAGAATGAGAGAACGAGTAAGATACAACAGAGGAAACACCAAAGTCATAGTAGGATAAGGTACTCCAAGAACTGGAGAAGACCATGGAGAAGACTACAAGAAGTAGAGCAGATTGTCCCTCTGCAGCTCACAGTGGATCATGATGAAGCAGATACATACACTGCAGTCCATGGAGAATGTCAGAGCAGAGCAGGTGGGTGGATATTCTTGAAGGTGGCTCATGGAAACTCTATGCCAGAGCAGGGGAAAATTGTGAGGTAAAGTGCTGGTTTTGCCTGGAGTAGAGTTAATTTTATTCACAGTAGCTAGTATGGGGCTGTGTTTTGGATTTGCACTGAAAATGATGTTGATAATATAGAAATATTTTTGTTATAGCTGAGCAATGTTTTCACAGCGTAAAGGCCTTTTCAGCTTCTCATCCCACCCCACTGCAAGGAGAGTGGGAGTACACAAGGAGTTGAGAGATGACATGGATGGGACAGCTGACCCCAACTGATCTGTGGGATATCCCACACCATATGACATCATGCTCAGAGTATAAAGCTGGGGGAAGAAGGAAGAGGAAGGGGGTAGATGTTCAAAGTAATGGAATTTTTATTCCCAAGTCACTGCTACATGTGACGGAGCCAGACTTTCCTGAAGATGGCTGAAAACCTGCCTGCTGATGGGAAGTGAGGAATGAACTTCTTGTTTTGCTTTGCTTGCAGGTTTTTTTTTTTACCCATTAAACTGCCTCCATCTCAACCCACAAGTTTTCTCACTTTCATCCTTCAGATTCTCTCCCATATCCCACCAGGTGGAAGACTGAGAGAGCAGCTCTGTGGGGCTTGTTGTCTGGGTTTAAACCATGACAAGTAAGAAACAGAAAAAAACGACTGTATGCTGACTGTAGCCCCCTGGCCGCTCCTGCACCTCTGGGTGGAGGCAGAGTCATGTGGAATAGAGGAGTGAACTTGATCCTGGAAGAGGTGAGAGGAAAGTTGGAAAGTTGTTGTCTTCGTTTCTCATGACACAAATCTATTTTAGCCAGTACTAAATTAAATAATTTTTCTTCAAGTTAAATATGTTTTGCCTGCAATAATAATTTTTAAGCTATCTGCCTATCTTTATCTCAATGCATGAGTTTTCTCATCTTCCTTTCTCCCATTCTCTCATTGAGGAGAGGGAGAGTGAGTGAGAGACCGTGTAGATGTTTGGCTGTTGACCAAACCTAATTCATCACAGGGGGAAAACCCCATCAGTGACACTATCAACAATAACAAGAAGAAGATAATATTTGAAAAATATATATTTTAAATTACTGATTTAGACTGGACACATAAACATAGCAACTCACAAAATGTCAATCAATCTACTTTCACTAACTTCAATAGCCCTACAGAATTTTAGAACACTCATATGAAGAACTTTTACAAAATTCTGAATAATTGCACCTTAGAAGTGGAAAACAGAATAAAAAAAGGAAAATGTTAGAGAAGGGTAACAATAGTCAATACAGAGTAAACTAGCACAGGTTAGCATCACACTGCTCATTTCTGATTCCAGTGGAAGTCCATCCTCAGCATGATGTGGTTGTCATTGACTAGAAAACCTGTAAAGACAGTAAACTAATATCTGCTGAAATTTCTGCTTCTTTTATTAAGGTGCAGTTGGGACATAATCCACATAATTTACAGCACAATCAACTTTACAAAAATATTTTTATGGGAACATACATATATATGTACATATATATACATATACACACAGATACAAAATAAAAGTTCTTTTCTGTATCCTAAATATTTATTATTGCTATACACCCCTGTGAATTACAGTCAGTTAGATTGAGCTCAATGAGTTAGTAACAATTAACTTTAGAAGTTGTATCAAAACAGTTTAGTAGATATTTTATATGATAGTTTGAAGTCCAAAACATCTTTGTTTAAACCATCTAAAACCTATTATTCTTATGTCTTAACTTATGGATACCCTGTCCTTCAGATGAAAGCAAGTGTGTCAAAGCTTCAGTGTTTATACATTTTAAGCAAAGCTGGTTTGACACAATTTCCTGCCCTTTTCCACTTCAGTAAATTCATTTCATTTCCATGTATTACCATGGAATAAATATATTCTGTGAAAGGTAATAGACCTTCAGGCATCCCCAAAGCTAAATCCATTGCAAAGCAGGCAGATCTAGAAATGTGCAATGATTTATTTTATAGTTCTTTTGCTAAAAATCAGGGTTGACTTGCTTTCCCCCTTATCAGAGTATATACTTCAAAACTTTGTTGATTAGAATAAATTGTCATTACATTCCTGTGCCTCTTTTCCTTGTATTGTTTTCTTTGAAGGAAATCAGCCATTCTGCAGTAACCAAACAGTTCGAATTGTAATCAACAATGCAGAAAACCTCAAACTCTTAAAACCGCTCTTAGCTTAAGAGTTTACTGTCACACATTCCATAAGCGACTCCTTTACTCTCATGAAAAGCCATTTAAAAAGTGGATACTATTTTAAAGCCAGTAAAAGAAGTCATCCAAATGTCCTCATATGGAGATTAATTAAGTTACAAGAAAATACTCCAGACAAACAATATCAATACCTATAGGACAGAAAAGACTGAAGTCTGTTATTGTAGCTGCGGTAGCAGCTATAGCAATATCAAGCAATGAGCAAGCCCTTGTCATGTCAGTAGAAATTGCCTAAATACACAGTGAACCACAGTTTAGTAGTATTAGATTAAACATATGATTTTTAGTTGGTTTTCGGGTTGGAAATTTATTCATAGTTAGAAAATTTTACTAAGGATTGTTTTGTAAGCAGTTCTGTTGCACATTTATTAAGAAAATCCTTGACTCTATATCTTCTTCAGAAAGAAGGAGCTTTACATCCTATTTCCTGCCACTGTCTTTAGAGGTTAAATCAATTCCATATTCATTTTTCTACAATTGAAAACTGAGAATTAAAAAAAACATAAGTATGGATATCTACCAATAAAATGGTGTCTAAGCTCATATTAACGTCAGTATGGAGCAGTTGGAGAAATTATCAGATCTAGTCAAGAAACAGAAAATGCCAACGAAATTAAAATCTGAATTGAAAAGATGTCTGAATTCCCTGGGCTCAGAACATGGATTGCCATCTCCTTGGTCTGGAAACGTGGACTACCATCCCATGTGGACACACCTGGGGACATCTATGTGAGGGCACTGCAAGGGTCTGCTGCCCTCAAGGGCAGTATAGTAAGGGCAGCCATCGTGGGTCTTCACTCCAGGGCACCTATCCCACAGCATCTAGCAAGGGTGCAGCGCTGCATCTGGGCTGGAGGTGCCCACCAGGGCCAGTCCAGAGTCCAGTGATTTCTTGGTAAGACTGTGGTGAGAGGGGAGTGAAAAGGTTCAGGCAAGAAGTCATGTGGACTGGAAGCTGGATTAACAGGACCCATAAGCAAAGCTAGGTATGTAACTATAACATAGCTCATACGGGGATTAAGCATAACACTCAATTTAAAAGCTTGTCCAAATCAAAATGAGTGAGATGCATTAAGGCTTCTTACCAGAGTTCTTCAAGGATAGCCTCCACTGTCGTGTCTTTCATTACTTTCTTCAAAATGGCTTTTATCAACTGTCTGTATTTGAGATTAAATGATATCCCAGATAACTGGGCTACACTATCTCTCATTCTTATTGTTCAGTCAACATGTAGACAAGAAAGTAAAAGCCGTAGGAACAAGGGAGTGGAGGCTTACAAAGTTATAAATATTGCCTAGGTGTTGAATGATGGGATTCTGAGTTAAATATATTTTATGTATTTGACATAAAAAAGTGCTAAGTTTTCATCCACAATAGATGGAAACATCTAATTTACTCTCCAAGCTAAACAGAAAGTAGAGATAGAAAATAGGTGCTCAGATAAACATGCAGATATAATATTTTTGGTTCCCTATGATTTGGGCTTCTTTCCCTTTGCCACATACAAGCTTATCTGAGTTGACGTGGATTTTCTTGCTGGGACATATGATTGTATTTTAAATGATGTTACAGCTTACTTTATCCATACCTTACCAGAACTACATTCTCAAAGAAAAAAAAGGAAGAAACAAGTAGGATATTTGCATGCTTATCTGTAACTATTTGCCTGAAAAACATTTAAAATAGCAAGTAAGGAGAGATAACAAGAATTGTTTTGTATTTTGACTGAACTGTATCACCCTTATTTTTTTTCTACATCCTCATGAACTCTCTTCCTTTGATTTGGGAGTAATGCAAAGCGACAAGATAGCCACCAGCCATGCCAAGCTAAGCTAGCAGTTTCAAATGATAAAGTATTTTGCAAAACATGTTTAAAAATGCATGCAAAGGTTCAGACACAATGTGCCACCTTTTACTGTTTGCAATCAAACTGCAGTGAGTAGAGCTGGCCTTATATCCCCATATGACACACTGCCATATTCCTTGTTACATTTCTTCATACATCATGTATAAGCCAGAAATGTCTTGTTCCCCAGCCATCAATAAATAGAAGACTGCCACTTCAAGACTTTATCTTCAAGACCTTCATAATTTATGAACTGAATTTTTTTAAACCCAGCAATTGGTGTGAATTCCATCTGGTGCTGTGGTCACAGATGGCCTTGACAGCAGCAGGTGCATGAAGCAGCAATGTGTGGTGGTTGAAGACAGCACTGCAGGTGCCCAGCACAGACACAGGGTCTTTTCTTCTCAAGGTAATAAGCTCAGTAATTCCTTTTGTTGTTGTGAGATGAAGATTAGGGTTCTCCTAATCATTTCTCATATCCCTCAAACACAGCAAAGGTTAGTACAAATGCATAGTGTCACTACCCCCCTACAACACTGAAGTTCTCTATTCTGAGTCAGTCTAAGAACATTACATGATCAATACATCACAAAAGTGTTCAATAACCACCTTTTCCATTAGTTCTACCTAATGGAACTTGTGCTTTGTTAGGGATTTAACTCTGAAACCTATGAAGTAGCCTTAGGTTTATATATATATGTGTGTGTATATTACATTCAACATCTGCTTGGCATTAAACTTACCTGAATATGTCCATGAGATAAAAAGTCCTCTACCTTCTCTATTGTTGATAACAATGTAATAAAACTGCTTTTGATCTCTCTCTAAGAAAAGAATTGTCTTAAAAAAAGCGAGACCCAACACAGTTCAAGATTTTGTTGGTGTACTTCTCTTGACTGAAAACTCATTGACATTAGATAGTAAAATTCCATTCTTTCTTGAAACAAGCCTTTTCCAATAAAAATATTTCACAGTTTAATTTATTAAGTTAAAAAAACCAACATAGACACACAAACTAGGGTGATTTGGCTGATCAGACTCATTTCTTTATCAGACTAAAACAGTTGAATGCAACTAGCAGTAGATTTCATTTTTTTCATTTAAGGAAAAAATTATTTTGATTTCTAAAGCAAACAGTTACCCTCAAATATTTTTGTGGCAGAAAAGACAACATTGACTCTGTGAGAGGGTTTGTTTTTAATTCAGATTGTTAAAACTTCATCGGGCAAAATCTTGTGCAATCAAATCAGTCACACTCCAACATCAGCATGGTGGCAAATGCTTTTACTTCCTGATATACTGTCACATTGCTCACAGCAATAAATTTAGTCAACTTTGCAAATGATTCTTAATAGAACATCTCTTACCCACCTAAAATTAACTGGGTTTGAGGGTGTGAGGAGGGAAAAAGAAATATTTAAAAAAATTCCAATAGTTTAGAATCAAAGACTTTAACTAGTTTCTTTTTTTTGCTTTTCAGTCTTTCTTGCCTGAAAAATTTAAAGGGAAACAAAATTGTTTGTCTGTTAGTACTGATAGTTCTTTATGTAAAATTCCTCTTTTGTGATATTAAAACAACATCCAGAGAAAATGAAACTATCAGAAATTTCAGGAAAAAATATTATAGCCTCACAAAATTATATCCATGCAGATGCAGTAGATGTAGACTGATTCTCCAAATCAATGGTTGTGTAGGAAGTATCAGTAAAATAAAATAAAGAAAAGAAACCAGGCCACCAAGGTTATTGTATGTCCTTTTAGTTCCTTTGTAATAGAGAGCCTGTGTGCATGTAAAAAAATGTAATTCTTGATATCTTGTATTCCTACAGTCTTATTATTTATTACCAAATGATTGTTATTGGTGTTAGAAAAAGAGACATTTTTGTCTGTGTATGAGCCTGTGTTGGGGAGATCACCTTTAGACCTCAGCTTGTGAAAATCTGAGAACCGTGACTGATGATTTAAGGATTAAGCAATCAGGTTAATCCCTTATTGTGCTCAGAGACAAAGAAGAGGTGTGCTTTTGCAGGCAAGAAGAATTGGGGGAAAAGAAAAATGCAAAAGAGAATTTCATGTTGCTTTTCCTACTTCAAGTAGTCAAGGGTAAGTCAAATAGAGAATGCTAAAATGTTTCTAAATAAAATTATTTACCTTTTTCCTGTGAAGGCTCATTATTAATTACCTTATTTTCTGTGCAAAGATGATGCACATCCAATACACGTGTTGGAATATTAACATTGCATAGCTACAGGTACTGCAGAATGTGTGTCCTGAGACATTTTACAAAGAAAATGGTAGTATATTCATGTAAATTTAGGCTTGATTTTCAGGCATTTATAGAATAATTTATTTTTTGCATATATCTATTTTGTGTAAGAGTCTGAGTTTGATTACTTTATTCCTACATCTTTAGTGATGAAGTCATATGGCATGATAAGAAAGATTGCCTAAGCTACAAACAAAAATTCACAGCCACCCAGAAGCATATTTGATTCAGAAAATGTTGTTAGTAAAAGCTGAGCTGTCAAGATGAGAGATTAAAACCTCAAACTTCTAACAGGGATTTCAGAAGAAAAAAAAAAAAAAGGAAGATAAATTAAACCTTAATTGATTGTTAAGAAGCATCAATCTGAATGTAGGTAGAGATACTCAATAATTGTGAGAGCAGGAGGCTTGAGGAAACTGTTAATGAATTGTGCTGGAAATGGTACATTAAGAATGTGCTACACACATTATTTGAAATTTTGAATCAACCATAACTAGTACATTTACATTTAATCCTTGCTCAAAAATGTTGGGACAGAGGACAAAGTAGATGGATTTGTTACTTAAACTTTGTATGAATGTATTCTATCTTGAAAGTGGAAATAATTGACTAATCTGTCAGGAAAATCTATTTAAAACCAGACTGTGACATTTAACTGCTCTTTCAGTGGTAAGTGGAAACACACTCTTGTTGATGTAAGACCATAGCACAATTGCACACCTGTAAATTCTACATAATTAGGGCCACAGTCTCTATGTGGATTGTTTTGAATTGCTACATTGCTATTCAGAAGTAACAATGGGTTGGGTCTTGAAAGGTCAAAAAATTTCAATCTCTTTGTTCACAAGAAAGCCAGGACATATCCATAGCTCTGCAGGTTTCTGGTTTAATTTTTTCTTTCAGTGTACTTGCTTTCCAAAGGGAGCTTGGCATGTTGGAAAGTCCCAGTCAAAAAAGGATATAACTGTTTAGTGCTACACTTAGATAATGAAAGACTCTCCCATTTGAGTAATAAACCATTTGAAGTGTGGAAAGCGTTGTTTGGAAAAAGGAATGTTAATTATTTAAAGAAGTAGAAAGTATACCAAAGACATGCTATATAATTTTTATATGTATAGGTCAAATTGAACACATTAATTTTGGTTATGAGTCGAAGCCTTCAATGTTTTTTCTGGAACACATGTTCTGCACCTTAGGGTGCAGAATAGCAATAGAGATGGGACAGAGAGTCTAGGACATGGGAAAATCTTAGGGGGAGATTGGAAGTCTTATTCTGTATACAAGGTCTATATCAACTACTTAGAACTAAATTCTTAAAGATACTTGGGTACTACAAGATGCAGGTTCGATCCTTTAATGTCCAGTGCAGAGGTATTGAATCAGTAACCTAGAAATTGTCTGCAGCTTGATGAACTAACAATAACTTTCTTCCAGGGAATGTCTTTCCTTGGGAGAACTAAATGTTTGTAAAATCAGGTATCATGTTTCTAGTTCCCTTGCATATAGTCTCGTCTTAAAAGTAGAAAAGAGAATATTCCAATTAAATGACAGTCAGCAGCAATTTGCATAGTTTGTGACCTGTCTAGTTTTAGGGAGTGCCTGGGAGGACAAAACTGGACTGGTCAATCTGTCTGTTAGTGACAGTGACAATCAGGTTTCCAGAGTGCTTCTCTGTGTATGAGCAGTGGTGTCACTGCATCTATCTGGAGTAAAAGTATATTTCTGACATATTTTGGATTTTGGTTGCCCTATGATCTATCTCTATATTTTGAGTTATGACCCTTTTTTTTTGTTCCACAAGTTTTAACAAGTGAAAAATAATGAAATCCTCAAATAGAATTTAATTAAAAATAAAAGTAAGTTTAAATACAATAAATGAAAAATTATGGATTATGGCATATATTAATTTTAGAAATAAAAAAATCTCAAGTATTTCCTACGAGTAAGACTCAAAATACACAGCATGTTATTAAAATATGACACAAGTTACCTGAGTATCTAATGGTCTTGAAAACAGGCACTGATATATAGAGGTAAGATTCTTCACTGTAGAAGCCACAGATCATGAATTTGACCAACAGTATTCTTGACTCAGCATGCAAAAAAAAGCTTAAGAAAGCACTGGTCTTCCTTTAATACAGCTGTTCCAGTAATTATGTATGAGTCAAAATGCCATAGGGGAAACAGAACAGCAAGGCAGCAGGACATTACTAAGCTTAATTTACTAACTGGACCACATGAGGAATAGGCTGTCAGGAAAAATTCTGCCAGTATGGGCACACACACACACATGGATGCAGCTGCAGTTCTCTGAAAACTCCAATTCCCAGCACCTCAAGCAGCCACAGGGCTCAGGATCAGCCTTTGAGCATCACTTGGGCATCAGTGTGTAGCCTTTCTCCCAGGTCCTCTCCCTCCACATGCTACCAGTCACCTAACAATGTGCCCCCATCTCCCTCAGTAGGCCTTTATTAGCCAAACGTTGGCAGATGCTTCCATTACTGGTCACCCTGTGGCTTCCCGAAAGTTTTAGGTCTTGCTCTCCTTTCACTTGTTGACCTCTTGCCTAGCCACAGTCTCATGTCACTCAGGTCTCTCTTGAATTTCTGCTGACCACAGCTCATCATGCTCAGTCACTCACATCCCAGTCAAGGCAAGGCTGTAATGGTCCCATGACACACAGTATAATCAGGGTAGCAACTACAGAAAAGAAATTGCAAAAATGTAGAGAGTCACTGCTGAATTAGATAGTTTGGTCTTTTTGGTTGTAGGTTTTTTTTTTGTTCAAACATAGAACAAACTCACTTGAGAAGGCAAGGTTTGTTGGTTTATTTTGGCACTAACTTCATGTTTTGACTTATAAGAAAGTGACCTAACTTTATGTTGCATAGCTACAGGCTGCTGAACTTAGATGGAAAAAAAACCCAACCAAACCAACCAAAAAAAACCCCAAACCAAACCAAACGAACAAAAAACAAAACAAAACAAAAAAAGCCAAAAGCCAAAAAACCCTTACATCAGAAAGAGTTAGATTTCACTGTGAAAGCACAAAACCCGACATATATATATATATATAACCTCACCAACCTACTTTATCTCCATAGTAGATTTTCAGACAGAACACTTCATGACTAAAACCAGAAGCAGGAGTTGAGAAAAACAGAATTAATACTGCAATATTTTACTTTGAGATTGCCTGTGCTTGCACACTGAAGGAGGCTGGGACACAGCCTCAGGTACTGACACCCAATTAGTCCTACTGCATATTTGTCAGAAAGTTTCTTGCTGACTGTCTGACTGTGCTCAGCAGCTCCCTTCCAAACAATGCAGGGTGAGAGACAGCAAATACCAGAGGTTACTCACCCGATATAGATAAGGCCTCCCTGCTCTGTGAGTGAATGACAATAACTCAAAGGATGTTCAGGTTGCCCTTTTGCCAGCCACAGAAAGGGGCTTCAGTGTCGAAGAATGGCACAACTTGAACAACCATTCATAGTCCAGCACTGAAAAACATCTTTCAGTTTGGTTTTCTGAAAAAAGCTTACAGAAGACAAGAAACTAATCAACAAAAAACAATCCTGGAGACATCACAATAAAGATTTGCTAGCTAAATCTAATTTCAAATTTATCTAATGAAGGGATTAGACTTCTGTTTTGGCTTGTGGATAGTTTTCACTTCGTAATATAAGGCAGGATTCAGTTACTTTACACATAGGCATCCAGTTTCATTTCAGAAGAACCTGGGCCTCCCATGGGTGCTATACCCTTTATTCACGCTCCACATAGGCACACTGGATATTTAAGGTGTCCCAAGTGGCAGTGGAGCCTGCATGAAGGCAACCAAATGTAGCTTGCTTGCCCAGCTATTTATGCACTAGCATCTCTGAAAATAATGTGTTGCACACGATCACTCTGCACTTGTTTTCTCTCTGTCTCAGTTGCAATACAAGATATTACATCTCCTCCTCACTGTTTTCTGCTTAAATATTGTCTCATATATACAGTGCTGTTAGGTCATAAGGTTACAAGAGTAGTTCACCTGTTCTTAAATGTCTCGTCCACAGACCTAAGAGATATTCACTTGTAAATTATTCATTGGCATCTATTGTTCACTTTCATCTTACACCAAAAAGGATATGACTAAATGAAAGATGAACCTTCTGGGCTAGCATTCTTTCTTGTTGCCAGCAATAGTTCACCTTATTCTGCCATACCAGATAAGATATTCACCTCCTCAACCTCTGTCTCCACTTCCACACGCTCAAATATCAGTAGGAATATCTGGGTTCCTCCAATTTTGTCTTTCAATGCCCACTGATTTTTTTCCTTTTGTTCCTAGAGTTGTTACCTAGACCACTCACTGCTCCTCAGTTGACACTTAGAGGTCCTGACCTCAGCAGTCTGACCTCAGCAGTTCTTATACTCAGAGATGCAATACAGACTGAAAAGAAATAGACTTTTCTTGGAGGTGTTGTTTCCATGTCAGGAGAAACAAGGTGGTGACAAACTTTGTGTAAAGACAGTTCTTCAGGTGCCTGAATCACAGGAGAATCAAAAACAATCATCTAGGATGAAACGCTTTACTCTCTTCACCTACATAATTTTAGGAGCAAAGAACTGCTCCCTGGAATAATTATAATCCCAGGAAGATTCAGTGCCAGAAATTAAGGCAGGCACTGGACAAAATAAAACTGTCTCTCATCTTATCCCTAAACTATCTGGAACCAGGCATCCAATGCAGAGCTCATTTCTGGGTATCAGTGAGCTGAGGTGAAGATTCACAGAATCCAGGTGAAATCAGGTGAGGCCTGTCAGCTTCGGTTCTCCACAAAAAGCTCCTTCCTTATCTGTGACCCACTGTATAAGTAGGCAACATGTGAGAACACTGAAATCTGTCAGAAAAGAAACCATGAAGTCTGTCCCATTACATTAGTTTCCAAGTCAAGAGTGAGGGATATCAGCCTAGACACTAACACAGCTGACCTAGATAAAAGAAACAAAATATATATTTCAATGCATTTTTGCTTTAAAAGTTTCAGGTGTGAAAAATTTAAGGGAACTAATTAAAATTACATTTAAGGGGACCACGCCAGGACGTTTATTCAGAACATTCAGAAGTTAAGCATAGATGATGATTTTGCTTTAATATTGGAAAAACTAATTCCTTCTTTTCAATAGGAAAGATAGAAACAAAGCATATAAGATAGTTTATGCTTTTTGGTAAACATATGACGCTTAGAAATATGTACCAAAACATGTAAATACAAGATTTTGGGGTGTTTTTTGTCCTTTTTTACAGAGTAGTACATTCATTACGTCCACATAGAATATTGGTAACATCCTGAATTGATCAATGGCATATAATGTCTCTCTCTTACTTCTTAAACAGGTTGCATTGCTGAGTGTTGCATTCAAATGTCAGTGCTAACTGTTCACATTTTAATTTATTTATCTCACCCAAGAGAAAGGAATACATCTTTCTTCTTAGTTTCCTATTTTTTTTCCAGAGAGAATCAAAATCTAAATTTCAGTAAGGATACAGGCTTCTAATCAAAATCAGGAGGAGTCTCAGATGTGGAAGCAATCAAGAAAATACATTAGGATCAAAATAAAGTTTCTTATTTTTAGGTGATATTAATAAAAAAATGATCTGTCCATGAGCAGTTAGCAACCAAGCAAAATAAGTTTATTGAACATGTTGTTTATTAAGAATAGATTATGAATAACTCTTCCCATGGCTTAGATGGAAAGCAAAAATGTATTAGTACACTATAGTAGATCACTTCTCCTGATTGACATTTAACTGTTTCTTTCTTTTATTGTGTATGGTGAAAGAAGAGCTTCATTAAAAGTACACCAGAATTATGGAGTCACTTTTGAATTTTTCTTTTTTATTTATGTTACTTCTTCCTACCTAATAATTAAAAAATAGCATACTTTTATCTTCTTTACTTGTATTAAGTAAGAAGTCATCCTACCTCTCAACATACAAGTAACATAAAGTCTAAGCCCTCCTGAGGTGCTATCTAAATTGGTAAATTAGGGTTTAAATGGCACTGATTTCCAGCTCTTATGCAGTCCCTCTGCACAGAGGGAGGGAAATCAAAGACAATTTTACTCAGTAAGATTAGAATTTTATCCAGCTAATTAATTATTTTGTGATTAAGAGGCTCTTACTGCTGGTCACTGATCATCCAGCTGTGCAGTTTTCTTCTATAACATTTGTTCTCTTAACTGATGTTTGTACAAATAAAATAGTTCTAACTAATTTAAAATGTAGCATTGCATTTCCTACAGTACCTACACCTTATGTAGATCCTATGTAGTCTTCGTTGTATTCTAATGTTTTATATTGGAGTTGAAAATTGTGCAATGGACAAGGGAATAATAAATTACTAAGGATGTCAGCCCACAAGGTAGGAACATACAAATCATCTTGGTTTAGAATCCTGTGAGGTTTTTTTAAATGGTGTGTTAGCTGTAATTCGCATGTGTTCTGTAAAATATTAGCATTTACATCTGTAATGTCAACTTTTAAGTAGATAAACAGAAAAGCAAGGATATAGAGACATTTCTTGGATATAAACCCTGGGGAACTTCCTGCAAATAGAGAACTTTCAGTACATGGATGCCTTACTGCTGTCTCTGCGCTGCACTGCTCTGGCCACTGAAAAACTATCCACTGTACTGTGGTGAACTCAAAACAAAATGGACAGGGTTAATTGTCAGAGAAGTTATAGGCAATAAGAAGAGGAAGTTATATTTTCTTCCTCAGGGCACTACTGGGTATTCCTTTTATCTTTATATATATATATATATATATATTTTAGATCTTAAATATCTATATATTCAAAGGCATTAAGAGAAGTTAGATGAGGAGAGAAGAAATAGCTTTGGTGGTGGTTCAGTTGTGGTTATACAGCCTAGAAGTGAAAATATTCTTTTCTTTACTCATTGCACCTTTGAAAAAAAAACCCACACCAAAAAGTAGATAGGCATTATTTAAAACATGCTAGGGATAAAATATGACTTCTTCAACACATAACATCTGAATTTAAAGTTTTAGATAAGGGCTATTATTAAAAGAAGTCCATTATTACTGACACTCTGCTTCATTGCATCTGAACCTTATTCCCCTCCTGCTGACTTTTCCCTAAAGCATATTAACTTCAGGCTAAAAGACTCTAAAAAGCTTCCCACTGGGAACTTTAATTAGCCAGGTTTGAGGTGGAGAGTCAAAGTAGGAAAAGTGGAAAGTGCAACTAAACTGTTATTTATTTGTATCCCTTAAAAGGCTGTTGGGATGCTTGAACAAACTGGTAAATATGTACATTGCATATCTCAGTCAATAAATTATAAATGGCATTTTTTGCATCTTATGAGTCAGAGGAAACTTGGGAATCATATACATTCTTGAGTGGCTGGACTTTCTAATGCATTTCTCTCTTCCTGGTGCTCATAAAATATAGGTAAGGCCATGAATTTTAAGAAGTCTGAGCAGAGGTCGTCCTTCTGTTCCCCATTTCTCCCTCTTCTGTCTGCCAATCAGCTGGTAAGCAGTGGGACTATTGCATTATCAACTTCTTCCCTCATTTCATTTCAGTTGAGCCTAGCCTTCCTAGTAAATTTAAATAATAACAAAAGGGGTTTTTTATCTTTTCCCACAAATTCCTGTTTTATTTCATTAAGAGAACAAAACTTAATAGAGAGCTCTGTAAAGGCAGGAAAACAGCTGGCCTAATATTTTCCCTTACTTTATTTCGACTGAAATTTTTCTGTTAGTCAATGAAATTTGACAATGAGAAACTCTTCTAAGAGTACTCAACAGCACAGGTCTGATTGAGAAAACCCAGTTTCAAAGATACTTTCTATCTGATTTGGTCTTCTAATTTCAAGACAATGTTTGACAAAATTCCAGAATTTTGGCTTTAAACAAGGTCAAATCTATGATAAGGAATTAAATCTAGCTTTTTTTTTTACCTTTTTCTGTTCTTAATAGAAACAAGGGAAAACTAAATTTGTTTATCTTCCTCTTTAGGAAACCAAATGGAAAATTGTCAGATCACGTAGATTTTTATCAGACTGAAAATTATTCAAATAATTCTGAGTATGGAAAGAAAGTGCCTCTAACTTCTGTATCTGGTTGTAATTTAAAATTCTAGTGTACTGGAGTATTCACTGGAAGGGAACAGTACGTTTGTCTAACAGTTTTCTTCCTTGTTAAGCAATGTGTTCTCAGTTCCTATCTGAAACTGTCTAGTTTCAACTTGCAACCAGTGGAGTTTGTCGCATTGAAGATTCTTCTATTATTTTAATTCTGCTCTGTGAAGGAGTTATAATCTATGACCATGACAGTATATAACCTTAGTCTGCTGCCTTTTGTCAGTTCTCAAAAAAAATATCAACTTGTTTAGCTCTATCACTGAAGCTGATAGATGCAAATGACATGGAGTATAACAAACTATATTTGAAGTATATCCTTTCTGATAAATAAGCACATCCCAGGAGAAAACTTTTTCAGTCTCCTGAGCTTAATTGTTCTGCCGAAAAAGGCAGAACATAATTTTTGTTACAATGCCTTTCTATTTATTTTCATTATTATCTTTTCACCAAGAGCTAGAGAAGGCATCAGTATTTTTTGAGTCATCTTTTTGACATAATAACATAGAGTTCACATTTTCCAGTACAAATGCAAAAGAATGGTATAGAAATATCAACAAAATGAAGGTTATTTTTGCCTGTACTTGTTTTAGATATGTAGAGAGAATAGATTCATTGTATCTTTTGACGTTTATAATCTAATGAGGGAATTGGTGACAATTAAAAAAAATTAAAAAAACCCACAAAACTTTCCTAAAAAGAAAGGGAGAAAAAAACCCAATGTACAGGGAAAGTGGTTTTGGGGAGAGTGACTCAGGATTAAAAGGAAGTGAATGTAAACTTTACAAAGTAATTAGAGGCCTGTCTGAAATAAGCTAAATTAATGAAGTAATTTCTATTGGTATTTTTTTTATAGAGATAAAGATTCACTGGAAAGAGAGCACAAATGAAGTTTCACTGTAGGTACTTTCTAGGAGAACATAGAATATTTCAAGGAAGATGTCTTTCAGCCTTTTCTGTCATGACAGCTTTACTTTTTGGGGGATTCTTAAGTGGTCATTAAGAGAGAAACCTGTACTAAGTGTAATGCATAGGTCCTATGAGGTATAACAGAAAGGCTCTCTTTTGTTCTCTGGTATCTATTTATAAAATGTGAAGAAGTTTGCAAGGCACCCTAACATTCACCTTCACTAGCTTCCAGAACATGGAATTAGAGCTATAATAATGTGGCCAGTCTTCACAAACAAAGATTTGGGAAAGGTCTTTTTACCTTTCAAGCCTGCGCAATGGATTTTTTAGGTGA
>JAWWLV010000001.1:95422066-95433118 GCA_035041135.1 Platyrinchus mystaceus
CCTCAGGACGTAGGTTTGTTTCGAGTGACCTTCTCTTAGATGGATGGCCTTAGGGGCTGACGAGCTCCATCTACCCGAGGGATTGTCCCTGAAGCAGGATCGGGAATCGAACCCACGTCGCAGCGGTGAAAGCGCTGCATCTTAACCACTAGATCTCCAGGGCTCCCCAGGGGTCCTCTAATTAGAGCTATAATCGTCAGGATACTGACATCTGGTTTTCAGTGCCTACTTAAAGACTGTTTGCTAATCTATAAAAAATGACAGACTGAAAAAACTTACATCCAGAAAGGCTAAAATTAGGATATATCCTTAGACGCTTGAAAATGCCGTATTGGGTCTCATGATGCTGAATTAGATACTGAACTTCTTACCCTTGTGCTCGTTCACTGCCTGAAAATTGAGAGCTTTTGCTTTCAACTTTGTGAATTTCATTTTTCACATCCTTTGGTTTTATTCCAAGTATTTTAAGTTAAATATTTATTGAAAAAAAAAATGAAAGAAATATGTTGGAAAAAGACTATTTTCCAGAAAAAAAAAAAAAAAGAGGCAAATGTCATCCTACATGACTCTCTTTTCAGATTTATGATTTTGCAATAAACTGAAAAACAAGTTACTATCAGGTAGCATAACTACTTGATCTCTTTTCTGTATAGCAGTGTGGTTTTTTCTGCCATTGTTAAGAAAAAAAAAATGGAAGAGAGGCCAATACATATTTTATGCCATCCAGGTATCTTATCATAGCAGACCAATATGCAGCTAAAGAGGCATGACCAGTTTTGGCTTCCTTTCAACTAGTTTGGCATGAGAATTTCTCATGCAACGAGAAAACAAAGCTAGAAAATTGTACCTACAGATGCATGCTGAAATGTTTTTAATCCTCTTGGTGCTATATTTTGGATAGTATTTTGCACTTATTGTGATGATGTTCAATACTTCCAAACATTCAGATATGAAATATCTAATATTAAAACATTTTGTGGATGTTGTCATATGGTTTATAAGATTTTATTGGCAATTGGATTTATTATAGATTGAAGTCCTAATATGTGTGGTATATTCAAGCCATGATGTCTTTCTCTTTTGTCTATCAAATCTATCGAATAATGAAGGAAATTATTACTATTCAACCTTGAAAGATATTTTTCCAAGGGCTTGCCTTGGAATTTCAGATTGAAATTGAGTAGGTGGGACAAAGGGCAAAAACATTAATCAGCATCAAAGAAAATGGTAACATTGCCACCACCAAAAAAATGAAATTAAAAAAAGAGAGAGAGGGGAGCTCTCAGTTCTGGAGCTATATTCATAACAAAACCTAAAAGAGCAGACACTGGATGAAGCATAGCAGTTCAACTTCTCTTTAAAGATGTAAACACCCATGTGTTGAAAAAGTCCTACCAAAATAAAACTATTAAGATTGTTAAACTGTACCTCTATGAGATTTTTTTTGAACTTAATGTCTTTCTGTCCATTTTATTTAGTTATGTCTGAAGATGAATCTCCTCATTCAGTATTATTATTTCTAATTTAATGCAAAGAATTACCTCAGCAGCATGACTGTAATTATAAAAAATAAATATGATTCTGTTATAGGTTATTGCTGGTCAGTGTCTTTGTTCACTTGGATTTTTGTTTTCTATTTAGTGACCTAAAAAAACGTAAATGTTTTCTGGGGGCTTTATCATGTTTAAAAATAGAACAGTGCAGATATAAAAGAACAAAGCAGCCTCACTTTCACAGACACAGTTTAGGATGTAATCAAACAGCAAGTTCTAAAGGAACACCTGCGCTGAAACCTTGCCCACCTCCTCCTACTTATTCTTCTCTGGCAGCAAGCCTGATCTGGCCTGCCAGCTCCCATCCACAAGCAAGGACAGCTGCAAGAGAGAAAGAAAGCTCATCTTCATCAAAACACTCTTTGAAGCTCTTCTGAGGATAAACATTCTTCATTTATTAACAGCTTAATGCTTTGATAAAAGCTCACTTTGTTAAGTAGTTTGCCTTTCAAGAACTGCCCACGTAGATATTTGCATGAACTTCATAAGGACTGTAGGACAACATGGGATTGCCGGAAATATTGCTGAAGGCATAGAAATAAAAACAGACACCATATTTCCAGTAGAAAAAAGAGAGAAAAAAATCAAAAGAAACTTATGTTCAGCAGGCTTTACCGTTTTCTGAATTATCATAGTCCCCTCTGTATGTAAGTGCCATTATATATAATGCTGAAAAGCTTTGCGGGGGATTTTTAGGAAGTCAGTGTAAAGAGAAGTTTAATAGGTTATATGCTGCTATACCTATAAGAGGGCAAAAATACGATAAAAATTTCAAACCCAGCACAACTTACCATAATGGTCACTTGCACACTGGGCAAGAAATAAGCAAAACACGAATTAGTACCCGGTCGTAAGTCATGTGATTTAATGGCTTAGGTCATAATTTCTCCTAATTGCAGCATCGAGTGACTAAAATTCAGGAGGATATGAATTCACAAATAACAAAATCTTATACGCTATAAATCATTTGTTTTCTCTTTCCACAGTTGCCTTTAAAGTACTGCTGCTGCCTTCTTAGAGTGAAGTTGAAAAGCTGCAACACCCCAAAGTGACTATGTAGTTAACTATCCAATGAGACTATCCAACCGCATGAACTAAATATTTTGATTTCTTATTAGATTATTATTCCTTTTTATTCCAAGCTGGGTAACTGACCAAAGCAAGATCAGAAAAAAAAAAGTATATGGCCTGTGACTGAAAAAACCTAAAAGGACTAAAAAGGAATTCAATTGTAGATCCATTATAAGAAGAGAAGAAACAGGTAAAAAAAAAAAATCTATTGTAGCATTTTGCTATGAGTCCACAGGAAGTCAGTGAAATTAGGGCCACAATGGTGATTAAATATTGGAGCATCTTTCACGTGAGAGGAAACTAAGACAGCAGGGACTATTTTGTCTGTAGAAAAGAAGGCTTGATGAGTGGGATATGTCTTATAGATGTACGTAAATTCCCTGTGGGGGTATGAAGAAAAGGAAACCAGACTCTTTTCAGTGGTTCCCCGTGGCAGAACCAGAGGCAATGGACACACAGTGAAACACAGGACATTTCCTCTGAACATCAAGAAACACTTTTTTTTTTACTGTAAGGGTGACTGAACACTGGCACAGGTTACGCAGATGGAATTTACATGCTTGAATACAATCAAACTCTGACTGGGCATTATCCTGAGCAACCTTCTCTAGCTGATTCTGAGTGGAGTGTTGGACTAGATGATCTCAAGAAGTCCCTTCCAGCCTCAGTTATCCTGTGATTCTGTGGTATGTTTCATGGCTTAAGAACAGTGTCTAAGGGCCAAGAAATGCTATCCATCCACCATGATAAAGAATGTTAATGGACTAAGTAGCCAAAGAAGTTGTTCCTGGATGTTAGCATTTCGTTATCCTTTGTTAGGATTAGTATAAATCATTTTATAAGATTCAAGAGTGTGATAAATAAGTGCTTAGTTTTAGCTATAGTTTATTTAACTAATGGGAACTATTTCAAATTTTTAAATATATTGATTTGAAGAGATTTCTAGAGAAAAACTCAAACAAATACAATGGTTTATGACAAACAGTTTTCAAGATAAGGGATTTTAAATTTACGTTGATGAAATCAATGCTTTCTATCCTTATGAACACATTGTTGACAATTCCTGATTGAATAGGTCAATCACATCTTTTGAAGTATGTTAACAATGCTTCTTTTTTTCTACTGAACAAAATTAGATTGACAGGTAATAGACAATAAAATAAAAATTTTACCCTCTTCCCTTTCCTACCAGATGCCCCCCAACATATTCAAGTTTTGTATATACAAGAAAACATGATATACTTGGAACAATTGCACCAGATTTATTTAGTTTCATAGATAGTAAATACAGCTAATGTCTGAGATGGTAATCTTCCTCATACAAGGCATACTCATTTAGATTTTAATAAATATTAGTATGAATGAAGCTTAAGTTAAAGTTTAATAGACTAAATATTTTTTGAGGAAAGAAAACCAAAGCATTCATTTCCTAGACAGATTTCTTTACCTTTTCATTACAAAATATATATAATGAAGAAATATCTGATTTTCATACCTACTATTACTACTACTTCTCAAAATAAAAAAAGGTTTGTTTTATCGCCTAAAAGATAGCCTCCATGGGAGAACATTATAGAGTGTCTTTTCATTCCTGGAAGGAAGTATCATAGTTAATTTATAGCTTTCACCCTCAAAATACGAAATCTTGTTCATTCAGCAGTTACACAGCTTCTGGGTCTACTACAGATGGAGTCAGCTCTATCAGTAATTTAGTACACTACTTGTGATCTGTTAATGTTAGTTTTGGCATGAATCCAAAAAATTTCATACGCCAAGAAGGAAAATAAAGCTACTGAAATAATTTATATGGTAAAAATCTACAGTCTGTCTTTCTAGTGTGAAGGAAAACCTTGAGAAAGCTTCAGACTTAGTGAATTTTTTTCCTAGAAGTAGTAAACATTTCTCACTGGAATAATACCTCCAGTAAACATTTAACATCCTTTAAAATCATGGTTTGTTTGTTGGGTTTTTTTTGCAATGTTTTATTTGTATTATAAGAATTGATGCAATTCAAAATTGACAATTCTGCTGTCAGTTGCTTTGGGAGATGAGCTGGAGATATTTGGTTGTAAGGGTCAACCAGTAAACTGTTAGCTAGAACTATGTTCAAGGAACACACATATACACACTAGCAACAAGGTGAAATGAGAGCAAGGCCTGAAGAATTAACTGAAATATCTTGCTCTGCTGAGGGAAGCCCCTCCATACCTGCTCTGCCTAAATTGCTAAAGAAAAATTTGTTCTGTTCCGTTCCTTGGACCTAATCTTAAGAAGGATAGAAACATTATACAATGGGTCTGTAGGCCATAAATTAAGGCAAAGTAAGCCAAGGTAGACATTTGAATAGGAGAAATAGGCCTAAAGCCAAGGCTTTCTCCAAGCTTCAGTGACTGGGGCAAAGACAATAGAAAGGTAGAGAGGTCATATCGAGCAAGACTACAGAAGACCCCAGACCCACAGGATGAAGGACCGGATGTACCACCAAGAATGGGGCCAAGAAAGGGCTCCTCATGGACTCCACCCAGACTCCACCCAGACTCCACCTATTATCAATATGTATGATCAGATGTTGCAATCATATGAATATGTATGTTAAGATGTTGTAAACATAGAAGTTAGACTATAAATTACCCTGTTTTGCACCGATACCTTTGAACAAGAGCTTTGTGGTGAGAACCATGCTTGCTCCCGACGTCGAGAAATAAATACCTTTGCTGTTCAAAAGACCCAAAGTCTTCTGAGCAGTTTCTTTACCGGATTTCTCAGATTCAAAGGAAATGTGTTCCCTCTGTGTTTCATTTAACATTTAACAGAAGAGCACTGTATATTTTATGTTTTCTTTTGAGGAGGTAGCAGAGTAAATCAAGTGGAAAACCCAGATGAGAAAAAAGATCCTGATGTATTTCACAGATTTCCTCTGGCTCCTCAGAGCTTTCATGAGGGACCAGGTACTATGCAGCTAGTCGGAAGGGTCGGAGTCCACTAAATCTTGTCTTTTGCCAAGTATTTCACAGAATGTAAACTATATTTTCTACCCTAGAGTACTAGGCACTAGCAGGTTTAAGGCATTAGCGGTATCTTTTATGCATAAAATATAAAATGATTGCAATAATTTTAAAGATTATTATCTCTTACATTTTCTGTTTTTCTTATGTTTCTGAATGACAGACATGATGTAAGTAAATTTCATGCAGTCACAGCTCAGGATTACAAGGCAATACAAGGAGAGGAAAGAAGCCAGTGTTCAATAAAATACACAGGCAATATGTAAATTCAGATGTAAGTTCAGACTAGGCAGGGAAGCAAAGAAATGAGGGTTTGTGGGGATTTTTTACACTTCATGAGACTAATAGTTAGGATTAATATGTAGAAAATATTTTCTAGAGTCTATCATTCTTACCAAGCCTGTGAAGAGTAGTTGAAGCAAGACTTGCAGGTATACATATACAGATGCTGATGATTCTCTTTGAGCCTTACTGACTTCAAAGGGACATTCACAAGTTTTCTGCTAGTGATTGTTGTGAAAGTATTGTGATTTTTAAGATGCAAAAAGGATACAAAAAATCAAAAAATGACTCATGGGTAGCAAAAAAAGAATTATTCATGAAGCAACTAGAGAGAATACGCAGTACTTGATAGCATCAAATTTTCTTTTAACACTTAACCTGAGTGTATAAGGTAAGAATATTGCTTGAGTTAACAATATAACAACATAAATCATTGTAAGTGATTTCTTAGTATATTTGTTCCAGAGCATAAAACTTTTCAAGCCAAGAAGTTTTATGGGAAGAGCTTAGTTTCCCTCATTCTATTCTTTATTCCCAGGGAAGTCTGCTTAGTACAAATTCAATAGAAACCTGCTACTTCTGTAGTTGATTGAAAATTTCACCAGAAGTGTATCAAACATTTCATAAACAGACCAACATGAGATGGATTTAGATTCTAAAATTGCTTCTGCAAAACTACCATGAGTTTAGAGAGTAATTAAAGTCTACTGACACCTCTTTTTAAATAGTCAGCTACTTTTATCCACTTTACTCTCTATTTTCCCTCACTTTTTCTTCCCTGATCCACACTGATCCCTCCTTTTCCCTCCTTTTGGCTTTTCCTCTAAGCATTACACAATGTTACAAAAATGATCACAATACCCTTAAACCACTCTATTATAGCATTTGCACGATTACCAAGTATTTTTCCCCTGCAACCCATACTGAGCCTTATCTCCCTTTTGTCAGTAGCCTTCTTCAATCTGCAAAGCTTTCTGGATACAGCTGGTTGTCTCCCCTCTGTGGGTTTCATTTCAGGGCAAGTTGCTGTTCAGTCTTTGTTAGTTTGAGGAGTCATTGATTTGGGTGCCCACCTGCCCTCACCAGATGACAGGGTTTCCTCTGCCCAAAAAGCATCATCGAAGACCTTGAAATGTGTATTTTCACAACATACTCCACCAAGTTAAGCTACGGTAAAGACCATCACTCTTTCCATTCTTAAAGGGCAAGAAGTGTAAAAACTACATCTCCCTGATCTTTTGGGCATAGCTAACTACACAGATATGTTCTAGTGTCTTCTTATAATCATGACTCTTGACCCAGAATCAGGCACGCCGTAGCTTTCCAAAATGAGAGAGATTATAATCCAAAAGAAAAAGTGCAAGTATACTGCATAAAAATGTATATTTAAAGTGTAAATGTTTAACTGTTTACAATTCTAGTCATCATATTTATTATCACCTCAAACCAAAGGACAAAACCTATTATGTTTGCACTAAATACAATTTTTAGCTTTTTCTTTTCAGATTATGTGACTCCCCGAATAAAAGAAGCAACTTCACTCTTAGAATGAAGAAAGCGAAACTGAGAAACAAGAACGTTAGAAATAAGAAAATACTTTAGTTGGTAATGTGGTTTTTCATTGTTCTAGAACAATTTAATGATTGAGCTCTCTATACTAAACATATATCTGTATATATCTGTATATATCTGTAAGGAATACAGTAGGATGAAAAAACAGACCTAAATTTAGAAAAAAAAACCCAAAACCTCTATAATTTTTGTTATCTATGAAGAATATTCTGTACAATTCAAGTTAAACTAGAATTTGAATAAAAAGAGTGAGAGTGAAAGACTAAAAATAAGACTGAGACCAACAATATAATGATTTCAGTACGGTTTATGTTCTGTTCTCACTTCACTAAAATATTCCAAAGGTCTTTCATTCATTTCTATTCATACAGACTTCCATGGTCAACATTTACAATTAAATTAGTTTACGATACACAGACTATCTAATCTTTATATTAAACAATAAAATCAATTAATCCCTTTTATTTCTTGGTATTTTTTTTATATGAAAAGAAAGGGGGAGAACAGAGGGAGACTGGATCAGACAAAAAAGTAAAATAATTATAAAAAATATTAATTTGTAATTCAAGAATGACTAGCTTGTGACTCTCATTCAAGTTGGACAGAGGACGTACAGGTTCAAAGATAAACAAAGCAAAAAATATCATAGCCTAACCGAAAGTAAACAAATATTATGAATATATTTTTTATATTATCTTGGAAATCTCTTATAAATCACTATGACATGTACTTGCATCTAAATATTTCTGTTCTATGTTTTTTCAGGCTTTCGGGTGCCCTAATTAACTTATGTCACTCTAGGAATTTCTTTATATCATCTTTTATGTAACAAATCAATGCATCTAAAAATGTTATCTGTCAGGTAATTACATAGATTCAACTTCAACCCAATTTTTAAAAATGCACATCTAATACAATATTTAAGTGGGAAAATATTAAATTAGTGAGATTTGCATAGTTTTAATAGCTCTAGCACTCAATGCATGAAATTCAGTTAAAAAAATCTGTAGTAATCTCAGTTACTTGGGAACTGGGTTTGTATTAGTGAAGTAGAAATATAGAACAGTTGGAAAAATATTTAAAACTATTTTCTTCACAGACATGCCTTGTAGAGTCTTAATAATTGTTTGAAGAGTCAAATAAAAAAAAATTTATTGCAATTTGAAAAAAAATTACATAATATTTTTTGCACTGTTAAGAAATTACGAATATAAAAATAATAAAATACAGATTTTGATAATGTCACCACATTTGACTTATCTTGCAAGAAAAGGTCAGAGTCAGAGTAATTTGTAAGATTCAAATGAAGTCTCAAGACATATAGGGCAGAAAATTCAGTAGTTGCTTGGTTATATTAAAAGGTTACTCGTTTGTAGGCAGAAAATGTATCTTCAGCTTTGACATGTTGAGTGCACTATCACAAGAGGTGTTCTGAACTGAAGTTTCTCTTTAAACCAATAAATTTTGTGGATACATTAGGGTAGATCAATGCTATAAAGGAGATTTTAAAAATTAGTTATAATATGAAGAAAGACTTGTAAACAAAAAAAGCAGGATTTTTTTCATGCCTTGTATTTAAAACTCATATTTCTGAAATGCAGTGTATCTATTCTTACCCATCTCTAAAAACTATAAGCTATCCAGAAGGTAGGTAGAACTATGTTTTTAAATATCTATCTTTTAGAATGTGGGATGTGAACTTGCAATCAAGCATTTAAATATGAATTTTATAAACATAAGTGTCAAATAAATAATAAGATATGTGCGCTATAGGGCTAGAGTTGATTTTAGTGAAAGATTAATTTTTAAAATAAAAGTAGTTGATTTTAATGTTATTAAAAATATATTTTTTAAACATTTAAACAAAGACAAACTGTTGTGTAGATTGTGGGGTTTTGTTTGGGTTTTTTTAATCCTTGAAATAATTATTGTTTTTATTTAAGAAATGAACTGCTTCTACATCTGTTTTGGGAATTTCCTTCTAAGCCTACAAATTTCCATAATGAGCTAGAATTCTGATGTAATATTAATACAACATCAATTAACAAATTCCCAAAGGAAAATAAATCTTATCTCTTATGACTAAAAGAGTAGAAAAGAAATAATCATGTAAGGTGTTAGCTGTATGATGTACAACACATACAATCCACTTTTGTTCATTCTGCCTACAAGAACTTTATGATTCCTAAGTGTTACCACAGGATATTACAAATATCTTTTTGCATTTAGCTCAAGAAAACTGTTCACCAAAGATTTGCATTGTAGTGCCCTGCCTATTTTACCCTACAAGTCACTGCCTGGATATTCAAGGTCAAGAAGAGATCCTGACATTCAATCAGCAATGTCCCAGGAAAGAAATTGGAGATCAGGAGATGTTCCAGCCATTAGGGACAGGATTCATCTGTGCAGACACAAAATATCCCCTGCATTTGGCCCAGGATGGGCAGATGTGATGTCAGTCCTGAGCAGTGCCATCTGATATTCTCCAAATGCTGGTCTAGTAGAGTTTGGGACTTTCAATGGTAGTATTGATAGAAATTCTGGTGACAACTACCAGATCTTAGGCAATTAACACTCACATATGTTACTGGAACATAATTGAAGTATCAAAAATGTAACTGAATACCACCATTCCAACAAATCTGTATGGGAGAAGATCAAAGGGAACTAGACAGCAACAAAGATTCTCAATGTAGGTTGTTTTTTTTTTTTTGATTTGTTAGGAAGAAACATCATGTCTGTATCTAATCTAGAACTGATATTTCACATACCTTAAACATACAATTTAGCACACTCAGTCTATTGAAAAGGTCTTATTGAAAAGCTTGTTGCTCTACAGAATTTTATCAAGAATATTTAAAAGTGTTGAAAACTTTCTTCCTAAAATCATGATATTTATTTTAAGGATGGTGTTTCTCTGTTCCTTCAATGCCCATATTGATTCTTACCCTAGCTATTGGGATTCAGAAGATGCTTGCTAAAAAAAATGAAGCAAAATCTTGTAATATGGCTGATGAGACATTTCAGTTGTGTGTATATCCATGGCATTATAATATTAGAACACAAGATCTACTTCCCTGTATCAACACCCTGATCCATTTTAGTTTCTGATACTGAAATGTATACTTGCTTTAAAGAAAGATGTAGAAATAATTGTAAACCTGTCCTTTTCTGCACTTCGAACTTGAACAGAAAGATTGGTCAGAGCCTTGAGACAAGAAGGCTTTGTAGAAATTATAAATGTTACTGTTTTAGTTTACTTCTGCAGCTTTGGATTTCATTGGTATTTATTTAATACCTATAAAATATCATTAACTTCTCAGTCATGTCAAATTCCTGTTGTAGTAAGTTTAATGTCGTGGGTTTGGACATGGGCCAATTTTTTTTTCACTCCCCCCCCCCCAATTGCTAAGGGTTGAGAGAAAGTTTATACAGACAAAAGAGATCCTGATGTGGGGGGAAAATAATATTAGGCTTTATTACTTAACAAATAAAACTAAAGAATTATATATATACAACAATTCTAACTAAGCACAAATACTATATATTTACAGAAGTACCCCTTTTCC
>JAWWLV010000001.1:95433218-95461126 GCA_035041135.1 Platyrinchus mystaceus
TCTTCAGCCTCACAGCCTTCTTTTCCGGTTTCTTAAAAATGTAATTGGCAGAGGCGTTACCAAAACTTTTGATTGGGAGTTTTGCTCCAGAAATCCACCTAGCAAAACTATTTTCAGCCCCCTGGGGGCTGACAAACAAACCCATGACATGTAACCAGTGCCATTATATGAATAAAACATGAATTTATTTCTACCTATTTTGAGTTTCCTATTTTGGAGAATCTCTTGCCATTGTGGATGGGGTAAAAAAGTTTTCATAACTATCCTTGTTATATATTTGTTATAATGCATACTTATAACACTTCCATGATTTCTCTAGCTTATATGTCTCCCTTTCAGTGAAAACAATTTCACAAACCTTTTTCAATCTTTCTACAGATGATATATAGATAACTAGAAAGAACTGGAAAATGAGAGAAACATGGGAAACAAATTAATGACAAGCTGATCTTAAGCTATTACTCAAGGAAACTGTAGATCAATAAAATTATAAGCTTTTGCTCAACCAAAGCTGTCCTGGTTTAATCCCAGCCATTAACTAAATGCCATGCAGCCACTCACCCATTTCCTCCCCTTGGTTCCTCCAATGGCATGGGGAGAAGAATTGGGAAATAGGTAAAACTTGTGGGTTGAAACAAGAACAGTTTAGTAATTGAAACTAAACAAAATATATTACTGCTACTACTACTACTAATAGTAATAATAATAACTGTAATGAAAAGGAGAGAGAGGAATAAAACCCAATAAAAACAAGTGATGTCCAATACAGTTGCTCAACATCTGCTGAAGGATACCTTGTCTGTCCTTCAGCAATCAGCTCCTCTCAGCAAATACACATGCACTCACATACACGGTTCATATACTGGGCCTGACTTTCTAAGTCCAAAGAAGGACAACAAGGTTGGTGAAGGGATTGGAGGGACTGGAGCACAAGAGAAGCAAGTAAATTCAATGAGAAGAACTGAAAGACAAAATAAATAAAAGAAAAAAAAACAACTATTTTTTAGCAGAAAAATGTCCTTATTCTACCTTCTACCTTCTACCTGATCAGTATTTTATCATCTTGAACAAAAAAGAAATAGTAGCAGAAGCTACTGTAGTTAATCCAAAAATATAATTGTGCTATGGCTTTTTCTACTTAAAATGAATAAGTGCTCCAGACTACATTCATATATGCAGATAGTTTTCTATTAAGGAAGGGGGAAGCAACTGCTAAGAACATGACTTGTTTTCTACAAACAAATCTTAATAAACTAAAAGAGACATCAAAGTTAATACAGGTATCAGCAAACGGCCTAGGAAAGCTAGAATAAAATATGTAGTTAGGTAAGTCACTACAGTAAGCACTGTAGTTTAAAGTCACAGAGAGAATGTGTCTCTGAAACAGGTGGCAGATAGGACCATACAAACAACGTACTTTGTCTCAGTTATTTCACTGACCTCAATTGCAGGAAAGGATTTTAAACACTAATTTCCAAGTCACGGCAGTGTAACTAGATGATGTGATGGTAGGTTCTAAAATAGGAATCCTTAATTCAAAGAACAGTGATGTGATGTATATAAGGTTAGATATATTAAAACCATGAGGGAATATATATATTTATATATATATATATTTAAATAGATATATTAAAAACAGCTGAGGGAATCTATCCCAGAACAGAATTCTAAAGAATCCTGATTCTCTCAAACTTTTATAAACAAGGATCTTTTTGGCAAAATTATTGCCAGCTTACACACTGAAAGTCTCCTTCAAATGGACTTATGCCATGTGAGGGAGTTGAAAGAAGACTTGGTTTTATCCCTATTTTATAAAGTCAAATAATGGACACACAATACAAAGAGTGGTGAATCATATTTTTTAATTTGATTCAAAATTATTGCCCCTGAGGTTTTAAAGAGGTATCCACTGAAACTCCTAGGAAACTACATGCCAGAGAATTAAAATATATGCTATTATATCAAGACTTCTAAATGTGCTGGAAACTAACTTCTATCACTGGAATAATGTGGAAATATTCATTATTAAAATGGCTGAATAATTTGTTCATCAGTTTAGAGGCACCAACTGCTTTAAATATTGCATCTTGTTGGGTCAGATGGTCTTTTGTATGTCCAGTTTCCTGAGGTGATTTAAAATCTGATCTCCCTCAAGTGAAAGGTCTTTGTTCCCCCAGTCCCTGCCTTGAGGATCAAGTACTTGAGAGAGAAGTGATTGCCAGTGAAAACTAGAACAAAAAGTCTTCTCCATGCTGGTTTTCACTAGTTCACAGATTTCACAGAATATTCTGTGTTGGAAGAGACCCACAAGGATCACTGAGTCCAACAAATGGCTCATATGGGGATCGGACCCACAATCTTGGTATTATTAGCACCATGATCTAAGCAACTGAGCTAATCTCAGTTTTCCTGTCTTATTTATTGCGAGGAATACAGAATACATCTTCCTTTCTGAGCAATGTATTTGCAAAAACCTATCTTTTAATTCTTCACATTTCTTACCAAATTCTGCTACAACTTAATCTTAGCTTTTCTGATTCCATCCCTTCACTACTGCGGTGTCCCATTAATTTTCCTAGCCTGTATATCTCTGGTCCCCAGACTGTGCATTTCCTTCTAACACTTTAGTTTGTCCAGGAGGTTCTTACTCAACCATGCTGATCTCTTGCCTTCCCTGCCTGATTTCTCACATGTGGGAATCAAGAGTTCCCAAGGTCTAAAAAAAAATGTGCTTAAAATTGCTGCCAGGTCTGTTTTTCTCCTTTATCTCTGAGGGCAATTTCCAGAGGAAGTCCCAGCCATAATGTCTTGGGGAAGAAGAAGTAGCCAGCTGTCCTTGCAGAACAAAAGCTGGGGCATAACAATTAGATCAGCAGAGAAGGGAATTTTGTGTCTCTGTAGTTCTGTAAGTATCTGTTGTTGATTGAGTGGAACATGACCTTTTACAATGCAAACATTGCCTTTTCACTAATTCTTCCAACTCTGCAGATCATCTTTGATACAGTTTTTAAAACCAATTCCCTTTGATCATGCTATATAGTAGTACTGTTGTCATTGAAAATATTACAACGGATTCTGGCTTCGAATTCAGGTGTGTCCTATGGGAGACAGTAGATTACTAGATAAACATCTGAAGGCCTCTAGGCATGCTATGTCTGGGTAAGTCTTTATATTTGAAGAGCACTGATCTACACAAGCACTTTATCTTCACTATATTTAATTGGTGTATAGCTAACACATAATAGGAATCTAACAGTATTTACCTCTGGTTTAGACCCTTAAAGGCTCTGCTGTAAATGACTGTGGAACTCTTCTCTTTGCATCAGACCACTGGATAACTTACAAAAGGGTCTTTCTTGTGAGTTTTTCATTGTTGAAGTTTTTTACTTAATCCTATAAGGTTCAAAGATCAAATGCTACATTTAGTGAGTTTACCACACACAAATCTTAATTCGTTCCACTCTGATGGCAGTGCTGCAAGGAAAGGAATTATTTCTTTCTCCTTGACATTCCTAATGTACCATGATACAACATTCAGATACAAAATTTAGAGAGAAATTGAATGACTTTCCTTCATTTTCTAATCTTCAATTTGTTAGCATAGGATTTTTTTTCCTTTTATGTCTGTCCTTTTGTTTTTAGAATATTGTGTGTATTTTGGGCTTTTATATTGTTGAAGTGAACATTTATTCCACATTACTGTTGAATGGCAGAATGGCAGCTGAAGGGATTTCTGAACTGCCTTTCATGCCAAATTCTCACTTTAAAAGGCTTTCTTACCACCTCAGAATTTCCTTAGGAGTGTAAGAGATCATCCAGGATCTCTAGATATTCACTTTGCTCACATCTTAATGGTGAAACATATCACACAGTCACGTGAAAAGAGATTTCCTCGACCCTTAGTGTGGGGAGATTTCCTTGACCCTTAGTGCTTGATTTGTCAGTGTCCCAGGGAAGCCAAGAGCTTTTTGCCTGATCAGGCTGTCAGTGTCTCATTGCGGGGACCCTTCACTGAACAGTCCTGCAGGATCGGACGTGATTTGACTGCTCTTTTCAGGAAAATACTCCAACAGCATAGTCTTCCCTCTTTATTCATGTGTGTTACCTGCTGCCAGCAACTGCCAGCGCCTGCGAAGGGCTCACACTGGCAATAATAGAATAATGCTCTTTATTGATACAAAACTGTGACAGGTTAGGGTTCAAAGATTGTCAGTGATAGTATCTGACTGCAAAAACGTATTTAAAGAAATACACAGAAAAGATCTAATCCCAGTAAAAGTATTCAGCACATGTATAGTTCTTACCCAATAGTTGTCCCTATGTGGAAGAAGACAGGTTCAGCCCTTTGACTGATCCCAGCAGTTACCATGAAATCTTCCCTAGCTTGTCACCGATTCTCAACTTACTTTTATACTATTTCTTTGTGTTTAGGTGGAGCTTGAATTACTTTAGTCATAAATACCTTTGTTACTGATTGTGTGTAAAATTCTCTCGCTTCACTTTTGAAGATATAGTCCAAAAAAAAAAAAAATGCAGTGCAGGCCTAGTGGGGAGTGATCCCATCTTGGAGGTGGATAACTTTAGGATGGAGGTGTGCGCTAATAACACAAATGAACCAAGTTTATCCGAGGAGAGAGATTTTGTCCTGCTCAGCAGCAGGACATCTTTTCCTACCTCCCTTGGTTGACAGGTGCTGTGCAGTTTTATCAACTACAAAGTACTGCTGAATTCACCTCCCTGCAGGGATTTCTACAGAGCCTGGCCATGGTGTCTGTACTGAGCTCCACCCCCTATTCCATCTCCCTTAGCAGATGCTTACTGTTGTCTGGTGAATCATCGTGGAGCATGCCAGCCGCATTCCATCCAGGGAGTAGCAGGTGCATTTTACCCTATAATTTCTGTACTGTTATAACTTCTGTTAGGATGTGAATAAAACTTCTCAGTTTCCTCTAATTTTTATCCCCAGTCACCTTCCCACACTCACATGAAGAGAAAGTGGAAGATATGGATAAAATTCATGTTTAAATGATTAAAAGTTAGGACTTGAGTTTTCTAAGAACTTTGCTCTTTCAAAGGGGAGGATACTTGTCCCTGATCACATAGTGAGCAGTGAGGCTCTCTCTCTTTTTATTTGATGCTAAAGCTGCACGTTAGTTTGTATTACACACCAAAGTGTTCACTTGCCCAGAATAAGAAACGGTGAGAAGTTGATTGTCTGACTGCAGTGATGGTTGTGGCCCAAAAAGTACAACACTCCAAAACCCTGAAGTATTTAATAAAATGTTGGAAATTTAACTGATTTTGAATAAGGGGGAAAAAGGAAAAAAAAGAGGAAAAAAAAGCAGCAAGCTACTAAATAGCAGCTTAAGAACATCAAGGTGCTGGTGTTGTTTCCCAAGAATTGGGATACAACTATAAAGACTAGAGGAACTCTGTGGCTTGGTGTATGTGAGCAGAAGAAAGAAAACAGGGATTGAATCACAAATGTTAATGACTGAGGACACTTTAGGTCAACATGTTTCATCTAATCCTCACTAGGTATGTTATCAGTATATTTTGGTTAATTCTGTTCAAGGAAGTTAATTGTTTTTCAGTCTGTGAATCTCCTTTCTCATCTCTGGAGTCTTCATCAGAAAGAAAATATTTCTGAAAGAGTAGAAAGTAAAGAAAAAATGTTGAAGTACTTCTCTATATGTCTTATGTTAAGTAAAAAAACTCAGAAGTAAATTTTCTACTACTTTTGAAATGTTGCTAGTTTGAGGAGAAAAAGAAAAATATGAACTTTCTGTCTTTTCAGACTTCTGCTTTCCCCCCAAACAAAAAGATTTAAAAAATTGTGCCTTTTGAATGATTACTGCACACAGTTTCTTCTAACAGTGAAATAGATTCCTATCAAGGTAATTTTTATTGGCTATGCAATTAAAAAACCATGAAATAACAAAACAGCACAACTTCATTTCTCAGTGCAGCAAAAGTAAATACTTCAGTTTTAGCCTGGTATAAAGATTGTTTTTCCTCTAAGAATAGCATCAAAGGTTTCTCTATCACATTAATTTTACTTAACTGTAAGTTTATTTATTTATGGTTTATTTTATGCCAATACATATATTTTAAAAAATATTTAAAAATCCAACCTCTTCTGGAATCTGGTCATTAGCTTTATTATCAATCAATCTATTATTAAAAAAACTTTCGATGTTCAGTTGTAATACACTTGGCACTATTCATTACATTAGCATTATGCAACATAAATACCTTTCATTATTGACTGTTGTGAATTAACTCAAAAAAACCCAAAACCCGTTAAATATGAAAAACCCCATGGACACTCTTAAATAGAGATACAGGGTATAAAACCTTTGGAGTGATTGTAGAAACATTTTCCTAAACAGGCTTCCTATTACCTATCAATTAGTTTGTCACCGAATCACGTTATCATATTATTATTGAATGGTTTGGGTTGGAAGGGACCTTTAAAGACCATCTAGTCCAAACCCATGCCATGGGCACGAACATCTTTCCCAAGATCATTTTGCTCAAAGCACAATAAAAACCCGATCTTGGACACTTCCAGTGCTGGGGCTTCAGGCTGGCTAATCTGTCCCAGTGTCTTACAACCCTCACATTAAAAATTTTTTTCTAATATCTAATCTGAACCTACCGACTTTCACTTTAAAATCATTACCCCTTTTTCTGACACTATAGGCCTTGGTAGAAAGTGTTTCTTCATCTTTCTTATTAAATCACCTTTAATATTTAAAGGCCTCAATAAGGTCTCCATGAAGCCTTCTCTTCCTCAGGCTAAACAACCCCAACTCAGTCTTTCTTCAGAAAAAATGTGTTCCAGACTTCTGGTCATTTTTATGGCACTGCTCTGGATCTCCTTGAACAGCTCTACAGAGCTGGACTCAGTACTCCAGGTGGGGTCTCAGAAAAGCAGAATCACTTCCTTCAACCTGCTAGCTATGCTGTTTTTTACGCATCCCAGGATATGGTTGGCTTTCTGGGCTGTGAATGTAAATTGCTGTCTCATGTCCAGCCTTTCATCCACCAAGATATTCCCGAGTCCTTCTTTGTACATCTGGTTTTAATAAATTTATTCACCAGTCTGTATTGATATGAGGGGGTCATGGTTTAACCCTAAGTACCACACAGCTGGTTGCACACTCTCCCTTCTACCCCTCACCCCACTCCCTGTTTGAGGGGACAATCAGAAAGAAAAGGTAAACCTCATGGGTTGGTATTAGAACACTTTAATAATTGAAACAAACATTAAAATAATAATATATATGTTAATAATAAAATGTATAATAATAATAATTGCAATGTATTGCAAGAGAGAAAGAATAACAGAACCTAAGAGAAACAATACAATTTCTCACCAACAAACCAAAGCCCAGCCCATCTGCAAACAGCGATGAGTCTCCCTCCTGGTCAACTCCCCTGGTTTATGTACTGAGCGTGACACTCAACAGTATGGAATCTCTCTTTCAGGTCACCTGTCTTGAGCACAGGAAAATGAGAAGTCCTTGATTTAGGGGAAGAACAGCCTAGGAACAGCCGAAACATCAGGGTGTTATCAACATCATTCTAACACTAAATAAAAAAACACAGCACTATAACAGCTCCTAAGAAGAAAATTAACTCTATCCCAGCCAAAATCAGTACAGGAGGTTGTGTGTTGCACTCAGCTGTGTAGAACTTCATGATGTTCATACATGTCAGCTCCTCAAGGGTGGACATCGTACAGGGGTTATTCAAAGTTCACTTCTCTGGCTGCTTTTGCATGAGTGTATTCTCCAAATATCAATGTCTATCTATTATAGGTTTTGCATTTGGTAGTACTTTGCAGACTACACACAGAAAAATATTCAGTCTTTTTCCTGGGTTTTATTGAGTTTAATTTTTTAGGAAAGTGGCAGGAATATTCTTGTATTGAACAACATTATGAAATGAAATTATTATAATTGTTATTATTATTATTGTTATTATTATTGTTGTTATTATTATTTTATTTTATTGTATTTTAGTAGAAGTACTATTATTTGTAATTTGACAAAAGAATTTAGATTACGAAGATAAGCAAAAAGAAATTGGAGCTGAATATGTTTGAAGTGTTTCTCCAAGCCATGCTTGACCTTTTTCTGTTTACTTATGTATAAAGGATGAAGACTTCTTTTGCTATTAGAATTGATTTTAGTACATATCTTATCTCAAATATCAAGTGTCCATGATATATCCTTTTGGTTCAGAGATTTATAGCCTGTGTCACCACATTTTCTTTTAAGAACTTCTTCAGTCAATGTGAAGTTACATAAATATCATTTTAGAGCTATGTATTTTACTGTTCAAATTGTACATCAGATTTCTTCAGCCAGTTTAGCTGAAGGGTTGAAGTGGGCTTCAACAGAGCGTTAGAGTAATGAGCTGTATTTTTCTATAAAATAGAGGAAAAATAATTGCAGATTATTGTAAGAAACAGTTATCTAAATCTCAAGTGGATGGAGAAAATATATGAGTAGATATTACTGTATTTCAGATAACATGCAGTATTTTCAAGACAGGGTTTATCTTCAGATGTATCCATTCATACATGCATGTTTGCTTCTGTCTCTAGTATCATACAAAAACTTTTTTAAAAATGAATTCAGTTTTATTTTTAAGTATGTCTAAAATACAAACCATATAACTCTCACTCTCTCTCTCTCTTTATATATATATATATATTCATGGACATGTACATGTGTGTACTGTTATACATAGATACACATGGGTATATCCTACATAAAAATGCTTTTGTTATATGTACCTTATATTCACATGTACCATTATAGAAAACTGAATGAGCTGCTTAAAAACTCATGCTTCTCTCTGAGCAGTCATTGTCCTAGAATACCCTTGAAAATAGATCAAAAGATTTTCCATGTAAGATATGAAGTAAGAGATAAAAAGATATTCAAAAGAAAATCCAAACCATTGGGGGGGGGGCGGGAGGGGGGCAGGGTGGAGGATGCTGCTCCAAGCATTTGAAAAGAAAACTGATTCTCAATGAAATATGGAGAAAGTATATCAGTTTGGATCTTTGAATATAACATAAATAGCTCAGGAAGGGATGAAAAACCTAACCTTTATTCTGACGTGATAAGGATCACATAGGGAAATTCAGCCTGAATGCTACTCAATGCTAGAATCTCACTATTCATTTGCTTTGTTTCTTCAAAATTCTCAGAGAAAGAGGATTGGGAAGAATAAATGTTTTGAAAGCTATCATTTCACATCAGTGCCTATATAGTGAGAGTAAGAGATATAACAACATAAGCAACAGAAGGAGATAGTTCAGACAATTGGAAGATGTTTTTCCAAGGCTAAGAGCAAATATGATGGGCAGGAACAAAACTGTACCTGAGGTACACACCCTGAAAGAAATGAAGATTTCCCCAGACTAAGCTGACTAAAGAGGACAGCCCTGAGGAGGTAAAAACAGAAAGAGAAGTGCTGTATACAATTTCATTTCTTAACATGTCTTTGGTCTTAGAGGCAGCTCCAAATAAGCTTAACCAAAAGAAGCTCACAGGCATCTGGACACAATATTGTCAAGGGGTAAAGATGAAAGCACAAAAGCAGCCTCAGTAACGAAGCAAGATCTTTTTGAACGTATTGAACTGCTACTCACTGTAGTCATTTTAGGTCTTGTAAATCATAGACTCATAGAATCAACCAGGTTGGAAAAGACCTCTGAGATCATCAAGTCCAACCCTTGATCCAACACTGCCATGATTACCAGACCATGGCACTAAGTGCCATATCCAGTCTCGTCTTAAAAACTTCCAGGGACGGTGAATCCACCACCTCCCTGGGCAGCCAATTCCGGTGTCTGATTACTCTCTACATAAAAAATTTCTTCCTAATATCCAACCTAAACTTCTCCTGGCAGAGCTTAAGATCATGCCCTCTTATCCTACTGGTGGTTGCCTGGGAGAAGAGACCGACACCCACTTGCTATAACCTCCTTTCAGGTAGTATTAAATACTTAATGCATTAAGTAGAAAAAAATTATATTTTATCTTTGAGTCCGTCGTCCAGCATTGTCGTTCAGCTATAGTAGAAAAAGATTTACAGTTTGTATTTATAGAAATGTCCATCACTTTTAATTTAATTACAAGGAAGAAACAATAAGCAAACCAAAAAAAAAAATCCATATCGCAAGGCCATGCCGTCAGCAGTGCTCATTCTTCATGCTGATAATTACTTTCTCATGATGCGGAGAAGACTTACTAGTAGAGTATGGTGGGAAATAGCTACTCCACAACTATCAGAGTTCAGCCTGCAGACTGCATGTTTCAAAAAGAATAACACTAGAAAGTTAGTCTCCCATCACTAGTCAGTTAAAGGATTTTTTAAATAATTACTGAATTAGATCAGAATAAATAAAAAGAAAACCGAAAGGTGGATGAAAGATAAAAATAAAAGGTATAAGAGAATGCATATTCTTCCTTCTAAGCACCTATAAAATTATAAAGAGAGGGCTGAAGAAAAGATATAGTAATAGCAAATATGATGTTATTGAGAGTTCCTAGAATAAGCTTTCTTCACAACTGAGTGTGCATTAATAATTTTATAAAAAAACTTTATTGAGAATGTTGTAATAATACCCAAATTAAGCTCTACCAAACCAGGAAAGACTCCAAATTACAGTTCACTTTAGATCCAGCTATGATCAGAGTGGCAAGGGTTAATTTTCTCCATTAACTTTCTGTCTTTGGTCCTTGTTCTAATCACATGGTATATAGATATGTAAAAAATGTTCTAACATAGACATTAAATGTCAGGTGTTGATTAATTTTTAAAATATACTTGGAATTCTTCTTTCCTCTCTTTTCAAGACATTAAATATCTTCTGTCAAAATTCTTTCTAGTAACTACAGAGAGGTAGTACATGATTCTTAAAATAAAATGCTCCTGTCTTGATGGTGGTTCCTTTCTTGCCAGATAATAGGCAAGAAAAGAGTACTTTTGTGCTTCTCCAGGAGCTCTTTGGAATGACCACTGAGAACCCAACGGAAAGAGTCGGCCCTCATGTAAATCCTACTCTAGCAGTGACAAAATGTTCTTTGCTGCTTAAAAGCAAAGCAGAGTGTTAAGATCCAGTTATTACAATTATTGCAGAGGTGCCCAAAGTAAGGTGCAAATGAGAGCATATGCCAGAGTCAATAATACGGGTTTTATTTAACAGCAGATGAGGTAGAGAGAAAGAAAGAAATAGAAAAGAGAGAGAGGGATGGGAGAGCAAGAGAGTGACAGAGATAGATGAATTAGAAAATATCACCACTCTCTGGATCCCGACAGCGTCCAGTTGATCCTCATCTTCTGGTCACTGGTGAGGATCCTACAAAGCAGAGTTCAATTGATTGATATATGTTCAGGCTAACTGGGAAACGATGAGGCATCTCCCCTGAGAGGAGAGGAGGTTTTACACTTTCTCTTGTATTAGACTTTGGATCTGTTGCACCCATTTTCATCATGCGCAGTCCTTTGGTAGAAGGACTCAGGAATGAGTCTGGGGGTGCTTTGGGAGTCCTGGATCGTTTATGACCCCTTCTCAGTTTCTTCTCATGTGTATGTCCCATGTTTATTTGACCTTCCCCAGGGGGGAGTTTTATGACTGAGCCAGTTTGTACAAGGGAGGATGGGTGTTTATTCCCTCTGTGTTATGCAGAGAAGTTTCGCCATTACACATACAAAAACTACCCTTCTCCCTGGAGCTGATTTTCAGCTGCTGACTTTGGCTTTGCACTCTTCTCCCCAGCCTTGTCTACTTCTCCTTAGACCTGGGATTATTTGGACAAGAATACCACCTTTAACATATCTCAAGTCATGTAGCTCAACTCACAGCCCAATTCCCTGAAATCCAGGCAAGGGAGTGGGCTTTGATGGTCTTCTTTTCAGGGTGTGCTACAGTGGGAAAAGGTACTTCTTAACAGTGTTTAAGCCATTAACCATTTTCAGTCTCTCACACAAAACCAACTGTAACTCCTTTTTTTTGCCTTTTTTTTTTTAACTTGTGTGCTTTCCTAAACAGCAGGTGGATGGCCTCAATCTGCCACATGTGAAATCAGAGGGAATTATCTGATCATAATTTAATTCCAGTTTCCTATCCCTCTGTACTTCAGAGAAATACATGAAGATCTTATCTAATTAGTGAATCTAATCCTGACTGTTTAGCACTGTCCTGATTTGTATACATTCTTATGTGATGTCAGTTTTCCCTAATGAGAAACCCACAAAATAATGTCAGGTTATAATGGGATTCATTCTCTGATGTTAGAGATTGAATCAGCTTTCCAATAGTTAAAAGATATTTTTTCATGCTCCCAGTGAGGAAGAATATTTACTTCGTATCTATTTCCTTCAGACCTGATCTTAAAAAGATGGGGGTGTAGCAGTATTTCTGTCACCCTCTGTATGAATTAGAAGATGACAAGCTCGACCTTCAGTGGATTTCAGGGCTCAGAGGAAGATTTCTGTAAAATAGTTAGGAAGCAGAAAAAAAATCAAATATTTGAAAGAGGCCTGTAGCAAAATGTGAAAAAAAGAGACAAGTTTATAATAGAATAACAGCAAGTGGAGTATTAAATATATATAAGCTTTTTTTATTTCTATGTTTTCTTAATGAATCTGTAGAGCTGTATAAAAATCACATTTTCATATGTTTTCTCAAAAACACCTTGACTACCATGCTTCTTGGTGTTTTCACAGTTAAATAATTTTAAATCTGCTGATCAAAATTGCCTGGGCCCCATTTTCTGTGAGAATTGCTTTCAAACTATTTTGTATATCTTAAATTTGTGCATATTCCTGTGCAAAATTTATCTGCCTTAAAGAAAAAAAGATCATTTATTGGAATATTTGCAACAGTGAGCAAAGATTTCTACTAAATTGTTCTTTTATGTGTGTGATAAGAACAAGAGAGGAATTAATGTTGAATTTTGAGCAAATTTTCATTTCATTATGTATATTTTAGAATTAGAAATGTGCAAAGTACAATGGATTTCTGCATATATGTGATTTGAGAGTAAGTCATTCCGTTCAGAGCAGATTGGTCAAAGACTTTATTTAATAATACTAAATAGTATTTATGAAGGATATCGCTTTGTTCAGGCATTCATTTAGCCAATGTTCCATGGCAAAGCAGGCTTGTTTCCTTCATGAGCCTAATTAGATTTTTTTAACAGGCAAACAAAACCTCTGACATAATAATGTTGTCTTCTTGAGCAACTTGCTGTAACTCCCTTGACAGAGTGCATGGTGGCACCATACAATGCCAGAAGCTCATTACATTCCTACGGGCATTGCAGTGGGAAGCAGAGTTTGTTAACAGCAAGTGCTGAAAGCACTTCTAGTAGGAAGGAATGATTCTGCTTGAGAGGCATGAAAAGCAGTTTTGTGCAAGGAAAGAACAGAAGTTGGACTGGAATCCCCATCAGATCCATGGGAATGCAATGCTCTCAACGCAATAGAGTGCTTCTTACCAAATTGTTCAGAAGTATTTGGCAGGGTCAACTCATGAAATCCAGCAGCAGTATGACATATTGACAGGTTGTGCCCTCTAGAGAGGGCATATAAAAAAGTATGTAGAGAAAACATACTTCAAAATAAAAATAGAGTCTCAGAAGAATACTTCAATGGACTATTTATACGCTTTAATGCATGGTTAAGACTGTTGCTGAATAAATGACCTTTACAAATCTATCCATAAACAGGAGCTGAATATAGCTCAGTTTATGAATAGGAAAAAAACCTTGGCACAACTTTAATATGGGTGGTCTACTCAGAATAAGGAAGGAAATAAGTAATACTCATTTCACTTTCACAAATGCAAAATCAATTCCCTCACGTATTCTCGTATTTAGACTCCAATATCATGCACATTTTTTCAGCTGATATTTTATACTTATTTTGTACCTTAAGAAATTACCATTATGTTAGGATATAGACTACAATGAAGTTTGGACTTCCTCTTTACTGTACAATCTGTCTTACATGTGACATGGAACTCAAACAAAGGAAAAGGATTTTCATTTATATTACCAGACTTTGTGGCAAGCTGAACATCTTCATAAAATCCTAACATTTCTATACTGTCTTTGCAAAGTGGCTTACTTGATATTTCTACTTCATCACAGTCCTGAAAGCTTTCTCATTTGCTGTAAACGTGAATTCATAGCTCAGAGCAGAACAATACAGATAATGGAGCACACAGTCCAGATTGTGTAAGGTTAAATTCAGTCTAAATATAAAAAAATAATTGTTTATCTCCTATAGGAAGCTTTGAATATCTCATACAATGAGTTCTAAGAGGAACACAAATTCTTGACAGGCAAATAATCAACCCAAAACCTTGGGAAAGTTTTTGTCTATTCTTATTACCTTAAAACATAAGGGATAGACAAGTTTATCCCTTTTGGAATGGCTTGATCATCTGTTTGGCTTTTTTTTCTTCTCCAAAGGGTTGACAAAAGAAAATATTTTATTTATTTCCCTGGAGGCAATTTATTTTTATGCACAGAATCAGTTAAGAAGACAAATTTTATATTAAGCTTTTAAGTGTGGGCTAACATGATGCATCAATAGGGGACAATACCTAAGTTGGCTTTCTATATTAATAGGAATTCCCTTACTCTTAAATTGAATTGAAGACCTGCCTGAGAATAAATCCTAACATGGAGATCCAGAGAATTTGTTAGTTAAACATGGGATTTATATGGTTTTTGTTGTTGACCTATATTATATAGCTCATGCTGTCTCTTTATAAGATACTCAGTGATTCATAAATTTCCTTCAGGGAATCTTTGCCCTCATCTTCTTAAAAGACATATCTATCTATGCAGAATAGTAAATCCCCTTGGTGGAATAAACAGTTGAATTATATGCTCTAGCATAAAATGACAAAAGTTACCAGCTCTAATTACCCACTCACCTTCTGAAAATATGACATCCTTAATTGGCAGGTTATATCGATTCATTTCTCATAAACTATTTACAAAAAAATGTTTTTCTTAGGTCATTTAAAAGGCACAACAAAACCAACAAGGAAATGATTCAGAGTGGGATTTCTTAGGATGTAACCTGGATAATATAAGTGTAATTTGAGTCTGGTTTCAATTGGAGATACATTCATACTGGCCATTCACATTGGTCTATTTTTTTTTTCTCCTACACATTCTACCAAAGAGCTTTTTTTTAGTTTCTTGCTGTAGCTAGTAAATTGGAAATTTCCAGTAAAAATATTTTCATTTAAGGAATAATAATTAGAGATCTATTCATGCTGATAATCAGTATCTAGAGCTCTTTTCATGGTGAGTTTTCTCCTAACAGAATGGCTCTAATTAGTTCAATATATGAAAGAATTGTTTATGAAGATGTCCTGTCCATCTCCTTTTTTTGAAACAGAGCAGAGTTTGGTTAACAGCATGTAATACAGTTCCAATAGGATAAATGAATGTTATTACAAAGCAAAAGAGATCAATGAGAATTCTATTTCTTTTGAAAGGAAAGGACATGACTTCAGAAGAATTTTGGTTAATGACTGTTTCGGTTTAATGCCGTGAAAAAGCAATCCAGGCTGTTTTTTCCAGACTAAGCAAACCATATTAAGAATTGATGCTCCAGTTGGAAAAATGCTCCCCAAATGCTTCTAAAAGCAGTTCTACAGTAAAGAGATAAACTGTAGCACATTGTTTTCACTCTAGTTGACTGTGATCTCCAGGTGCCTAATCTGATCAGAAAAAATCAAATGTTTATTTAGGTGGAGAAAGGTGTTCTTGCCATGCAGTCAGTCCTTAACAAACCACCTTAGCAAGTGTAGCCTTTTTCCTTCATAGGACACCTATAGTTTACTTTTTTATATATATCCTCTAGAAGGATATGCTTATTGTCCTCAATAGGACATAAGCAGGTGAGCTTTGCTGTAGCAGTTTCAGAAATAAATTTAGTCCTCAAAATGTCATCATGAGATGTTCTTGCCAAAGAAATGGAAATCTTCTATGGCATCTCTGAAATGATGGAAGAGATGATGTTCTAAAGATATTCCCTAAAGTCACACACCTTTCTTCAACAACCCAGGACCTGCCAGCTGCTGCCCAGGTGCTGGAGCCCAGCCCGGTGCCCAGGATGGAGATACGGCTGCCACTTTCCCCTTTGCAGTTTCAACCTGTCCATAGGTTCACACAGAGAAGAAAAACATTCAATCAATTGTTTTTATATTTTACAATAAAACACTTCCAAGTGCTCTTACAGAAAAGATTTCACAAATAAGAACAGCAAGAACCAAGGTCAGTTAGCAGTTTGGTTGACCTTTAATTTAATGGGGGGGGATTTAATAAAGTCTGATTTTACATGAGCTGACATGGTAAGAGGAATTTGTCATGAGGCTTCTTGGTTGAATCAATTTACTAGTATGCATTTCTTAAAACATAGCATAAATAAAAATTAGGTTGATCATCACTTTTTTCGGTGTAGCTCCTTATGCTGACAACAATCCAGTCAAGATATATGTTTATTCTCATTCCTCCTCATACACATTCATACAATCCTTTTTTTTTCTACAGAATGTCAAACTCAGATTTTATTTTCAACCATTCAGTGCTATAAATGTTATATGAAATTAAATAAGCATTATTATGTTAACATCAGATAGATTTGACACAATTAATCCTGCAGTTCTATTACCTTACTGTAACATTATCCTATCACATTTAACCTCCATTTTTCTATCTCCAAATCAAATCATCTAAACCCTCCCTTCATTTCACTGAATAAAGTCCTGTACCCCATCCTCCTCACCAATGAAAACTTGATTTATTATCTAAATTTTGTCTACATCTGAAATACCACTTTAAAATGTGACATGCAGTATTTAATGTATGGATGAATTACCGACATAATAATGAAAATATAACATTTTCTGTATTACTGTATGACATTTGTCTCTTTCTTAACAATGTCAACGTCCTGTTCATGTTCTCAATCAGCCTTATTCACTCAATAGGGTTTTTCAATGGCCTATTGTGGTGTTTCCATTTTCTCTACAAAGGATACAATCCCATCATTATCTCTGAGTGATTTAACTTGTTAGTGTCAATGTGCATAGACTGTTGGCTCACGTTATTGTAAGTGACCTATTCCACTGTGGAGCACTTCATTTATTTGTAAAGTACATTTCATTCAATATTAGCATGTTTTTTCAATGGTGGCTATATACACAAAAAAATTACAACATTCATGCTTAGCTGTTCTAATATATTAATTTAGAATTTAAAAAAAAATTAACTATTCCTATTGATATTCAGAGTCTCTCTCAGGTAGAATTATAGTCTAGAGATGCAATTGCAATTCCGCTTAACTTAATTTTCTCACCAGGCCAAGGAACAAAATTGAGCTTAATGACTGTTCAACAAATAAAATTACATATAAGAACAGATATATTTTTAACACTGTTGTGAATATTTATGTGTGGTGGTTTGGAGCTGGCTCCCTGCCAAGTCCCCAAACCCCACAGCGAGGGCTCTCCTCCTCTCCCCTATAAACCAAGACCAAAGGGAAAAGGAAAAAAAAACCCAAGAGAACCGAAATAAAAGAGAGAGCTAAAGCAATATATAGATAAATAAATATATTTACACTTATATTACATTTATATACAATTTACAAAAACTATATACACATAAAAAAAAACAAAACCCAACACCTGAAAACAGAAAAGGGGAAAGGGAAAAGGGATAAAACAAAAAAACCCAAACTCAATAACAGATATACACACTCAATAAAGGACTAGCCAAAGGAAACCTTAATACTTTCCTTGAGATAGCCCAATCGCTCCAAACTCTGCCGCCAGCAGCCTCTGCCTCCCAAGACCTACAAGGCCTCACTAGGTCTCACTCCTCCACAAAAGTGGGACTGGCCACGGCGATCTGCCGCATCCAAACCCCGCTAGAAGGGAAGAGAGCGAAGGTCGCTCCTCCCCTCTTATTTATACCCTGGTTTACATAAAAATTGTATGGAATACTGGGAACATGGCCACTTCCTTGGTTACAAAATGATCACCAAGGAAGGCCCAGCCAAAACCACCATATTATGCATAATAGATATACATAGTTCTACTTCATATTTAGTAACCAATTAATTTTTGTATATACAAATGAAAGTGAGACAATCCAATGATTAAGTTAGTAACGGGGAATATGTAAGTATCTTTTGAATGTCCTCCTTGATTACTGATGGAATGTAAAACATTTTATGCTCTCTCTATATCACAAAAATTTCATCTATATTTTAAAAATAAACATTAAAGAATCATTTAAAACCATTTTAAGTCAGGGCATTAGAACTGGTATTTGTCCAATGTGTTGACTTAAGAAAATAGGCAAGTAAATTGTCTAAATTTTAAGATGGTCCATCTATTTCTGTTCCCTTGTGCAAGTCCTACTTAAATGCATTATGGTGTGTTCAAATCAGCTACAAACAAAAATAAGAGTACAATAATAGTTTTTAAAGAATGTTTTTAAAAGTGGATCATAAATAACATTTTTTTTTCCAAATTTAAAATGGGTAGAGAAAATAATAAGCACAATATCAAAATAACCTACGTCAAAGGCTGTTCTTTACTAAGTATCAAGAATCTATTCAGTTACATATTTGCAATATTTTAAAACATTATACTTAAAGTCAAATGAACAACATATTTATGAATGTTAAAATGGTAATTAGGGCAAAAGTTTCCTTTGGTTGATAACAGCATGATTGCAGGGGCATTGGACTACATGATCTCCAGAAATCCCTTCAAACAGTAACAATTCTGTTATTCCATGATTCTGTATTTGAAACATAAAGCTAGCCACAAGCTTTTTTAACAGCTGCAGGAATAGATATTGAGCACCACATACAGACAAAGATCCTGCTATATCTTGAACAGAGAAGTTAAATGAGTCAGTTTTAATTCATACTTTGGTTTTATGTCAGGGAAAAAATCCTGCTTAAATGTATAAATAATTGTTTAAGAATTAATTATATTTCTTTATAGTAAATTCATTTCTTTATAAGGTCTTGGATTGAAATTATGATTGAAGAAATATTCTGACACCGAAGCACAGAATCATCAAGTTTGGAAGAGACCTTCAAGATCATCTAGTCCAACCATCAACATAGCACCACCATAAGCCACATCCTCATGTGCCACATCCAGACACCTCTTGAACACTTCCAGGGATGATGACTTAATCACATCCCTGGGCAGTTTTTTCCAAAGCCTAACCACTCTTTCAGTTAAACTTTTTTTCTAATATCTAATCTGAACACTCCTTGTCACAACGTAAGGCCGTTTCCGCTCATCCTTTCACTTCAGACATGGCAGAAGAGACTGACCTCGACTTTACTACAACCTACTTTCAGGTAGGTGTAGAGAGCAATGGAGTCCCCCTGAATCTCCTCTTCTCCAGACTAGACAACCCTAGCTCCCTCAATCCCTCCTCATAAGATATATTTTCTAAACTGTCACCAGCTCCATTGTCCTTCTCTGGACATGCTTCAGCACTTCAGTGTGCTTGTAGTGAGGGGTTAAAAACTAAACACAGGATTTAAGATACGGCCTCACCAGTCATGAGTCCAGCGGCAAAATCACTTCCCTAGTCCTGCTGGCCACATTATTTTTGATACAGGTTAAGATGCCATTGGCCTTCTTGGCCACCTGAGTGCATTGCTGGCTCCTGTTCATCTGTCTGTCAGTCAGCACCCCCAAATCACTTTCTGCTGAGCAGCATTCAAGCTACTCTTCCCCAACCCTGGAATGCTGCATGGGGTTGCTGCAACCTATGTGCAGGACCCTGCACTTTGCCTTATTGAACCTCATGCAGTTGTTCTGAGCCCATCAATCCATCCTGCCCAGAGCCCACTGAAGAGCCTTCCTACTATCCAGCACACCAACACTCGTACTAAGATGGTGTTGTCTGCAAACTTACTAGGAACTTGCTGTTTGACATTTTCATCAATGATTTGAACTTAGTACTGAGTACTGAGTACTGAGTACTGAGCCCTGCAGAACACCAGTAATGACTGGCTGCCTACTGGGTTTAGTTCCATTCACCACCAGTCTCTGGGCCAGTTTTTCTTGCAGCAAAGGGCACACCTATCTAAGCTATAAGCAACCAGCTGGGAATCCTGTGGGAGACGGTGTCAGATGCTTTACTGAAGTCTAGACAGGCAACATCCACAGCCCGCAGCCTTTCTCTAATATCATACTCTTGATCTTACAGTAGAAAGCTATCATATCTAGTAGCCTTAAATATCTGCCTATTCCTAACTACATTAGCATGTGGAACGCAGAAAACAAATTTGTCTTACAATGCTTCTTTCCATTCATTTGCTGCAGAAAATTGTCCTAAACCAGCCTCAAAAAATTAGTCTTCTTTGAAACTCAGCCTAAATCCATGACATATTTTAATTTTAATCTTTATATGAGCTAAAGTGGAAGTTCAAGTTTCTAAGCAATGATATCTTTGCCTGCACAACCCATGTGTCTCAGAATCTGTTTCAAATATATTTTTCGATTTTCTTTGTTTTATGTTAAAAAAATTAAAATATTTGTAACACATACCAGAATATGATCAATATCTGGATTTTGTCTATAGAGGACCTACTTAAATACCTGCAGACAAATTAAAACTTGTTCGATCTGATTAATCATGGCTGGTCATCTTATGTCATTCCAAGATGCAAATGATACTGGCAATTCCCATCAATTTAACTTAAGAGAGCACAGGTTTTGCAGCTAATTTGAAGATAAATTGTTATAGTTATTAATAATTCCCAAACTACATGTGTAGTTTGTTGTAGTTCCAGCACAATCTTCAGTCTTCAGCACCATCTGTGCTGTGAATTATCAGTCTAGTTTGTGCTTTTAGCCTGCCTACCAGCTTAAGAGAGAAGAGGTAGTGTGTATAGAACTAAGGTCTTAGACACGGTTATTTTGACTTGTTGAGTATCAAAGCCTGAACAGTGATGAAAACTGTGCTTGCACATTTAATTTTGTTTCAAACTAGATGTGTCTTATTTAGAGAAATATTGACAATTATACAGAATTTTCATGAACATTTTCTGGTGTCTGTGAGACTCTTGCTCAGAGACAGGACAGTGGTAAAGTAGCTGAAGTATCCAGGTTTCAGTGTTATGTTGTCAATTCATGTTATCAGACTTGACACATTTACCATTATATCAAGTCCGGAACAAGAGTGCTATTTTTTTAATGCAGCTAGGAATAACATTGTCATTCACACTAAAGTAAGTTATTTTCCCCCCAAATCACCATCTGTTAACACAATATTGGAAAATGTCCATATTTTAATAACATTAATATTTAATGGCACTACGGCTCAGTAAAAGACCATGTAGGAGATGGCAACATGGACAAAACAAATATGCCAAGCACTGGACTTGTCTCTGGAGGTAGCAATAAGATAACTAATTATTTCAGATTTTTAAGGGTTCACCGGCTGAGGATGGGCCCAGGTCAGGCAGAAAACAATTTGGCATTTGGCAGAGAGACAGATAAAAGTGATAACAGATCAGTTTTATTTCTTAGCTTTAAGATTGTATAAGAGTGTTCTCCAATGGGTGGGGCTCGATGACTTTGGTCATACATGCATTACCTGTTCCATGTTCTCCTTCATAATACTTCCCTGTCTTAAGCAACACTGTACAATTCTGACCATTTACCGCAAGGAGTAATACTTTGAAATGGTAGAACCAAAAATAACCACATTTGGAGTTACTGTTTTACTTGCATTTTTAGATGTACTAAAGTTACTTTGGGGGAAGAACACAAAGATTCATTTCTTGTAATGTGAACATCTAAGGTGAGAGAAACTGCTTTTAAAATTACTTCCTTCAGAGAGTCTAAAAACTCTGCATAATTTCACTGTATGTGTCTGATTTAAAACGTGAGATGAAAACTTCCAGCAATGAATATAGAAGTTTTGTGAGACATTTATATGTGAGTCAGTTGTAAGTCAGTTAATAGCACTTGATAAATGTTGCATCTTCCAAAATTTTGTTCTACAAGTACAGCTCTTGTTGTTTTCCTTTAAGGGTCACTGAACCAAAAGGACAAGTGGAAAAGAGTCCCATCTTTAATCCTGTCTGGCGGTTAGAGACTGAGGAGTAGAAACATTTTGCTGAAATTCTCACTGAGAATTATGGGCAATGCAAGTACTTCTTCCATGAGTTCTGCAGTCAATAGATTTTTATCCAAAGGTGTGCTCTTCCTCCTCCATTAGGCATGAACTTTCAGAAGGGAACTCCACAAGGAAGACAGACATTTCTTCAGACATCAGCGTGTCTGAAGACTGATCTCCTATAACATTGTATTGATTATTTATTGACTTTGTTTCATGCGATGTGTAAAACTTGTGCAAACCTCAAAGACTCAAAAACAATCCCATAAAATAGAGGTTTTCTCTATGCAAAATGGAGGTTCCTTGTTTGAGTTATCTGTATCTCTTTCCAGAAGAACTGAGGTTTGCTTGAGAGGAAGCCTCTGTTTAAGATTATTGCCTTGCTGGATTTGGGTGTTTAGATTTCAGTAATGTAATATCAAAATGCAGTGAGATAAGTATGGCCATATATTTTCCTTTTGCTCACAAACCCCTTTACACTAAATAACTAAGCAGTAAAACGAAAATATTTTCACTTTCTTCACTAAGGTTCTGTGAAATAAAACTTTGCTTTAGATAATACAGATATATAAGTACTCATTCCATTTTTAGACAGTTGATTTTCAAAATCCCCAATATATTAACAGCTTGGTTATCAAGTTCTGGATCTGAAATAAGAAAGGAAAAAAGTAGGGTTTTTTCACTGTTTTACAACATTTCCATTCTTGACACATCTTACCATGCAATGGAAATTCATATTCAAGAAAATTTGATCCTGTATTTTTGGAGAACATTTATCTTATCTAAATCTGAAGAATTTAGATTTGCTGTGAAGACTGAATAATTCATCTATTTCATGGACCATTGAAAACCAATTAAGTTGATTATTCAAATTCTTCTAGGATAGTTTGCACTTCTTTTTTGTCTTTTTCCCTAATACTTCACTCACTAAAAATATGTAAATATGATCATGAAATGGGACTATGACAATTTTTAATTATTTGAAGGGAAAAACTCAAAAAGGTTCCTGTAAAGATAACTTTTTTTAAAAAACAACTTAGATTCTACATAATTTTTAAAGTGAAAAAATATAAAGGATTAGGGATCAAAGGGTTGTTTAGTAAATATGAAAAGATAGAAGAAAATCATATTAGAGAACATGCAAAGAAAAACAATGTTATTAGAAGATGATTTTTTTCCCCCTGAATATCATCATCAAAGCAATCTGTTGTTTTTTTAGAAAAAAACATGTACAGATGGAAGAAGTCACATGGAACATCTATTTTCTAAGCACCCACTCAAAAAATACCAAGGCTGTACCATGACAATAAGTCACTGAAATTCCAAAATAGTAGTGAGATGATAAAAGGGCTAATGAGGAAAAAAAAAAAAAAAAGACAGGAAAATCCAAGGATGCAAAACTATTCCCAAGAAACTCTCATACTATCCTGTGTATTTCATTGGATATGAAAGCACTACTGTTTAATACCACCTAATACAATACTGTAAAACCAGCAGAATTAAATCAAGGGCAACTTTCTGAAGTAGGAGATATCATGCCTTGAGTCTACCCCCACTACATTGCAGGGCATGGTGATGGGGCTTTGGGTCTAAATGGGGTTTTTTTGGGTCTAAAGTCAACTCTTTTTCTTCATCTCTGCTTGATCTCCAAGAACCTCTATCTGCTGTTTCCAGATTCCAGTCCTCACTCAGGATTGCCATTTAAGGCTTCTTCCCTTTTCATATTCACCTCTCAGTGTGCTCAGTGATTTGTGGAACCATCATCACTGCCACCTCCATTAAGCATGAAGCCTTTTGATCATCCCTTGTGGCAGATGCTCAGCAGCAATAGGTTTTCTTCTGTTCATAACCATCTAAGCAATTTCTAAAGATCAATCTTCTGCTCTTGACATGCAGTCATGAACAGCAACACAAACAGATAAACTGATCACCTGTTTCTCTCATACTATTACTTCTATTATTTTAGCAGACGCCTTCCACAGTGATATCATATTGGGCCTATCTGATTTCCATCACAAGGAAGAGGACTGTGGATTTTCACAGCCGATTCCTTTCATAGTCTATATACACATTACTTCAAACACAGCACTTGAGCATGAAGCATGATGTACTAAAAGGACATACTAAAGTAATTGCACATTCTGGTCATAAAATGCAAAGGCACACATCCAAAAATTGAAACAGGTAATGTTTACATGATATGGTCCCCTGTCATCCATGTTTATCTTGGAGACAAATCAGGATCCCTTGATTTAAAAAAAAAGCAAATGCATCTTCTTATGGCAATATTCATTCTTCTGTAATTCCAGCAGAATTTGATTAAAGTTGTTTCATTTCTCTGAAATCTTTCAACTCAACCAATATGAATTATTTGACAAAGCAAACATGCCTCCTAGAGGAGAAGTCAGCAGAAGATGATAGCATGTTGGGCCAAGGTTTTACTTCTCACAGAATAACTTAGGGAGGAACTTCTCTTGCACCCTATGATATTCAGGATGCATGGCGCTACCTGACTCCAGATCATGTTTTCCAGGATCAGTAGCAGCACAGATAAGGAACATTATGCTAGGAAGTTTTTCCATTCTCTCAATGTAGGGCATGAAATTCAGTAAAGATATAGAAGGCCTGTTGCAAATTAAAACAGAAAAATCTGACTAGATGATATGCTTCCAAAAATGTCTCAGCAGAGACTCACTGAACTGCAACAAAAAATGCCCTGAGGCTCTGCCTCATTGAACATAATCTATTCTAGGATTACAAGAACTCTTTTTTGCATTAATCATTAAGAGATGAAGGGTCACTGGAGGAGCCAGGAGACTAATATAGAAACTAAGACTAGGAGTGAGGGACAAAAAGGGTCACTAATGTATATATTTAGAAAAATAGAGTCAGAAAAAGGGGCCAGATCTGGCACAGGTAACAGGATTGAAAAGTCACAAGAAAGAATTGGAGGGTGAGTTCACGGAGACAATGTGGTGAAATCTGAAAGGTAGCTTTCTGGTTGGATATCCTCTACATCAATTCTGAGGGAACGTTTTCTAATCCAAATTCAAGATGAGTGTTCTTCTGCATCACTTTTTTTTTTTTTTCACAGAACATCATTGTATTCTTGTTCATGTCATCCAGTTATATGCTTTTTCTATTATGTCTGCACAAAGATCATAAACTTTGTGAATTTTGCACTTCTTTTTGTACATTTTGCACTTCTTTTTGTACATTTTGTACTTCTTGATATTTTTCTTTAGCTGTATTTATTCTGCATTTATTCAGCATTGTTGTACGATCTTTGTGGTTCCTAGCTGCACTGTCCCCTAAAAGTCTCATTAACATTACTAAAACTACAATTTATTCAGTTCTTCTCGAGTTGTTTCAAAGGGACTTATTATGTGCTTTTCTCCTTGGAGCACTAATTCACCCATTCACTTCATCAGAGCTGCAACACTGAGAGGGAGCACAATTACATACTACCACAAATTGCTTAAGTATTTTTAGAAAAGAGGATGCCCTTCCAATTTGTTTAAGATAACATGGATTGATTAGTGTCTCAGAGAAGTTCTTAAATATTTATGACAACTTTTTTTTCTATTACTAAAATATAAATAATGAGTTTATTAAGAGATACTGTGATTTACTTGCAGGCATGTGGATAACAATCAGCTGAAGTGCCTTGCTCTGCTACTGTTCATTTTTTGGTTCAAAGCTGCACAAAGTAAGCTAAAGCAACATATTTTCTCTCATAATTAAACAGCCTTCTGTTGATTGTGTCTGTTAAATAACAGACACTCTTCTACTTAGAAGAGTGCTTTCTGCTTACTAGGGCCTCTGTTGCCCTTTTGACTAATATGAATCACTTTTCTTGATATTGGTAGGATTTTACCCACAGGGATCAACTCATTCACCTGTATGAAGGATTGTGCTTTACCTATGTGCTCAAAGGTGTGCTCAGGTCCCCTGAAGGAATGCCCAGCCCTTTAACTGTCTGCACAGTAGGAACATGTGTGATGTGAAATCTCAGAGAACCAAGCTCAAATCTTGAGTACCAAACTGACCATGTTATTCAATTGTTACGGGACTCCTCAGCTTTGCTGTGAAACTTAGTTTTTTCAAAACAAGTCCGGTATTGAAGTACAAACTCAATACAGTGTCAGCATGAATTCATCAGTGCCACTTGGGGTCAGAGCTGGGCATCTTTTAGACCTTTTATTTAGAAACATAAATATACACATTAGGTTTTGTAGATATACTTGAGTTTCAATGAAAAAACTAAATATTTGCTGTTTTCTTGACGCAGAAGTTGCACTTTTCTTTTTACCCGTAGACAATATGCTTTTGGTATTTACATGGTCTGAATGATGTATGCATTAATAAGACTTTTCCCTGTCATAGCATCATTATTAATTAATAAGTAACTAGAGGTATAGGAAAAAATATGTAGAACCTGAAAGTGGAAAAAAGGGAGCAAAAAAGAGAAAGATAAAAAATGAGAGAAGAAGGAAGGAAAGAAAGAAGAAAATATTTTTGTAGAGGTGTTTAACCTGTGATGATCCTCAGAGTAGAGAAAGTAATTGAAACTTTTGACAATGAATAGAGATGCAAGCATTACCTCTTTAGATATGCAAAAGAACACATGAAACTTTGTTTACCAGCTTTTGATAAAGTGAGTGTTTCTTTAAGCTAGTTGACTAGCTATCAGCTATCATTGTTCCACTGAAAATAAGTCAAATGGGAGACATAATATAGACCTATGGGCTGCCTGAAAAAGCAGCTTTATATGGAGTTTTTTAGTTGGGTTTTTTTTGTTTGTTTTTTTTTTTCATTTTTCTTAATACAGATGGGGATAAGGAAAACGTATTCTTTCTCTCCAGCTCAGAGGAAGGACTGAACTCTTACTATGATGCTTTTCTTAGAGCTTTGTGTTTTCTCTGCAGCATTTATTCCCACTGTTTATTGATTTTAGGTCCATAATGCTTTGCCTTTTTATGGTAAAAGTTTGCTAAATTACATATCACAAGTGTTAAATCCAGGCATGTTACAAATCTGTTAAGCATTTTAATATCTTATTCCTTTTTTGCTGGTTCTTGCAAAATATTTTGTATAATAGCCTAAAAAAATGTAATTTTCTCAAAAATTTGTTTTTAAAATGTGTCAAATTTGATTACTTTTTTCAAATGTTTCTTGCCCTATTTTAAATGTTATTCTTTTCTTTCTTTCCTTTCTAATGTCTTTTATGTTTACTTTCGAAAAGAGTCACTTGAGATAAACTATTTTGTTGTGTTTCCTTTAAGGTTTTACAGAAATACTGCAGACAAGGGCTGTGACCCCGGGTGTATACCACATACAGCTGCAGACTCATGGTCTCTACATATTCTTTTTCACCTGGTTTCTGAGTATGTATGGAATTTGTATATGCAACTGGGAAGACTACTAATTGCCTACCAACTTAGCAGTAAAACAAGGACTCTGGGACAAAACATGGAATATTTTCAATTTAGATTAGTTCATGAATGCTCTTTAAAGAAATTGAGACTACCAACTATTGTTCAATTTCTCAAAAGAAGGAAGGTTCATCAAGCTGTTGTTATGAAAATAGCTCCCTTCTGCATGGTATATAGCAGGGGTCCTCAAACTACGGCCCGCAGGCCGCATCCGGCCCACCAGGCTCCCCAATACGGCCTTTGACCCCCCCCC
>JAWWLV010000001.1:95461226-95506101 GCA_035041135.1 Platyrinchus mystaceus
GTTTTTTTTTTTTTTTTTTTTTTTTTTTAGTCCGACCCCCGACAGTGTCTGAGAACAGGGAACCGGCCCCTGTTTAAAAAGTTTGAGGACACCTGGTATATAGTGATCAGACCTATATGAAGCTTTTAAGCTACACTCTTATCTCAGAAATGCATTAGAACTTTTGGTAATGAAGTAACTGTAATTCTCTGAAAGTCCTCCTTCCCCCTGCAAGCCCACTTTTTGTTCATAAGCTGTAGTTTGGATATAATACCTTTATTTCAGTTTTGAAATAGATATTTCATTAAAAAAACAGATAGATCTGATTTTATAACAAGTATATTGTATGTTTGTACTTGTTCTCTAGGCATAAAAAAAGAAATCATAAAAAATTAACTAATAAACTAGACCAAAAAAAGCCAAAAATGAAACAACAACAATAACAACAAAATTCCAAACCCTTAGTTCAGTAGAAGATCTAGAAACAACTTTTCTGTTGCAATGGCCTATGGAGTAATGCTTGCATTTTGTACAATTAATTGTATTTCAGAAATAGACTTCAGCATTTAATGGTGTATTTTCTTGCAGTTTTTGATAAAGTTGGGAATTAAAAAAATAACGTCAATCATTTAAGTTTCTTTTTGTTTCTTTTGTTATTGTTTCTTTTCTCAGATGGGTTCTGTTTAATATCTGCCTGAATTAGCCTGACTGACATTGTTTTATTTACAGCTCTAAAATTACCCTGCACTAAAGTGGACAAGCAAACTAAGTGGTCAGTGCACACTTTACAATATGTGTTGCTGCAAGCAAACAATTTAGGTGCTAACATATCTCAGCTTCTTGGTCGAGATTTGTTTTTCTCTGTTGTCAGGAAATCTTAATGAAGGAGCAGTAGAAAAAAACCTTTGCATGTGAATTTGCAGTGCAGACAATGCATACAACTCCCTTCCATCTGAACAGTCATTTATTACTATGTTGCAGAGAAGGACTAAAGAAATCACACTGGCTGGGGATGCTTTCCATTATTTCTTTTTTCTATCAGACATCTTCTGTTAGATTAAATAGAGTCTTCTCCAAGAACCAATTTACCAACCATAAAATAGTGTTACAATGTAATAAGTGTTGTTTTTCCTCAATTAACTCTTTTTTTATCCTTTTCTGTGCCTTATTTTAAAGGTCTTAATCAAATTTGTATGAATCCTAGAAAAGTGAATAACAGAATGTATGGAGTCTGGCTGAGCTGGAGTTCATTTCCCCACAGTAGCCCTCACAGTGCTGTGCTTTGCATGGCAGCTAGAAGGGTGTTGATAACACACTGGTGCTTTGGCTCCTGCTGAGCACACCATCAGCACTGTAACATTCCTTCCTCAATCGAGGGCAAGATCCTGGGAGGGGACCCACGTAGGCCAGCTGACCCAAACTGACCAAAGGGATATTCCAGACCATACGATGTCAGTTCAGACATAAAAGCTAAGGCGTGGAGCAGGAGGGGGGCATTCATTGTCTCCAATGGCTGCTGAGGAACCATTACACATGCTGAAGCCCTGCTAGCTGGGAGTGGCTGACCATGGGAAGTAGAAAATAAACTGCTGCTCATGGGAAATAAAGAATAAACCGTGTTATATTTTGCTTCACTTATGTGTGTGCAAGCTTCCGCTTTGCTTTTTGCTTTAAATAAACTGCCTTATCCCAACCCACAAGTTGGTTTTCCACCTTACTCTCTCCCCTGTCTGACTGTGAAGGGGAGTGATAGAGTGGCTGGGTAGGCACCTGAAGTCCAGCCAAGGTCAACCCACCACAGAGAAGTAGGAAATTTTCCCTTTATTCCTATCTTCCACTGAAGCCAAACCACTAGCAAGATAGAACTCTGTAAAAACTACCACTTAACTCTGGTGTGATTTTTTATTCAGCAATTAATGTTGCCTCGTATTTTTCCAGCTGGCATTTACACTAAGATACAGAATCTGTAATTTTGGCACTACACCCGATGTCAAAATGTCCCCATACAAAGAATCCCCTACTCTGCCAGAGAGTTTTATGACAAAATGGGGTTGACTATTTCAGGGCCTGCATAGGGCTCTTGTTTCACTCACAATCTCTCTACTGGGAACCAGGCTGTCAGAAGCATCTTGAAAACTATTTTTCTACACGTCTCTTACTCAAAAAGAAGTTTTCAAATAGCAGAGGAAAATGAATTTAAAGAAGCACTGACAATAATAATTTACCTACCCCAAGGGACAGTTGTCATGCAGTGTCTTTAGCTGCCTCACTAGTGTCAGGCATGGTGATCCTCCTCTCAGCCCCTTGGGGATTCAGTGGGTCTAAGAGAAGATGAGAAATGGTAAAGAATGAAGTGCTGTCTTTGACAATTTGCAACTCAGAATTAATTTATTCCTACTTTCCTTATTCTGTGAAGGCAGAGCAGAAGGCTGGCACTAAGAAGCTAAAGTCCTGATGGCATCACCCTTTTGTCTACCTGTAAAATGCTAAGCATGTGTTCTAGCATGTGCTGCCATCCCAATTATCATTTTGGATTGAAAATGAAGAAATAACTGAACTTTCTCAACCTCCTTATTTACTTGTCATTTAATTTTATGTCTTTAATTGTCTTAAATGGATTAATGAAGTATTTGGTTACAGGAGTTTGTGATTCAGCAGTTTTATAGAGCTGGAAGGAAGGTAGTTCTAAATGCAAAAGCAAGATGTCCGTGTAACCTCGTCATTATTTGGCACTCATGACTCCTGGCAAAGAACTTGCTTACTTGCCAAGAGGTTTGAGGCCCTCTCTTTTGTAGTTCATAAGTGTGAAGAGACAAGAGAATGTATCTGGACCGGAAATAATTTCAGAAAGTTCCATTATATGCATTGTCCTCTGCGCTCTGGTGGTCTGCCCAAAGAATCTGTGGACCAGTTAATCCAGCTCAGAGCTGGATAAATTCTAAACACTGAACACAATACTCCTCTGTCACTAAAAGGCTCATTTTTGATCCAACAGAGTCAAGGAAAATGCTCCATGGCAATGGAGATGCTCATTATAGGGAAGTGTTTCTCCCTTGTTGCTTGGCTGAAACGTGATACATGGAAACTGAATCTTGTACATTCGGGCCATGTTCCTGCTATTCGTTTTCATTACAAAAGTTTGATCGAATAATTTTTTTCTTCCTATTTTTTCTACAATTTTCATTGATAAATACATCTACAATAGCACTGTCTGCAGCAATATAGTTCTTAAAGTCAAGGGGTTTTGTTTTCAAATGTTCTCTACATATTCTGCCTGCACAGGGAGAGCTCTGTGCAGGCAGAATATGAATATATCTTGAAAGAGATGAGCAGCTGTGATATGATGCCACTTGTTTTCAGTAATACTTTCAAAAGCACAGTTATAACACCTGTTTGTATAACTAGTTTCTGTCAAGTACTATCACAAGTTTTAAACCTAATGTGTTCATAGGTGTTTTTGCTTTTTTTTTTTTTTTTTTTTTTTTTGGGCGGGTGGGGGTAGGGTTGCATGTGTTTTATTTATCAAGAATTACCAAATATTTTTAAACTATTGGGGAACCAATGAACGCATCCTCTAAATTTGTATATCAAAAATGCCATATATAAATAATTAGAAATATTTTTCTTTTTTTTTTAGTTGCCAAAGACGCTAATAAAAATAAAGCAGAACTCCTAGTGAAGTGGTTTTGCAGTCATCATAAAACGTAGTTTGAGAAATTAGCATGTAGCAGTATTTTGGGGATGTTTGTCTGGAATTGAGGCATCTAGAAATATTAAGTAGTGCTTTTCATTTCAGTAAAGGGCAAGGACTAATTTGCATTCTTCTATGGCTCTTCCTAGGAGCAGATCAACAAAGCAGTGTTGGCTTCATTCCTGACAATTCTGGCTGATGGCCTCACTTCCCTGGCTGCATGGTGTGTGACTCATGCATTTGCAAAGTGTATGAGGGATAAAGGGATTCATCCTGCACCCATTGACTTCACTGGGACAGTATCAAACACAAAGACTCATTGAAACTCAATGGGACTTAGAATCCTAAGTAGAGCTATACAAGAAACTGATTCTTTGGTTGTGGCACTGAATTTTTTAATTAGGTATAAAAGAGGAAAAAAGTGGGATGATTAGAAACATATCTGTGTTAATTTTCCCAGAAATATCAAAGGTCAAAAAAAGCATTACATTTGCCCTAGATACAATTCTCTTTGCATATGAGAAAAGAAAACCATTATTTTTTATTAATTTAAAAACTTTCAAATGGAAAGATGTTTAAAAAAGATAAATATTTCCCTTTAAAATGTTGATATGAAACCTCCAATTAAAATAAAATATCTTTTTTACTGAATCTGTTGATGAATAGTTTCAGTCTCTCCAGATTTCATCTTTTTAAAATAGATAGTTTACAGAAGAGTAGATTACTCAAACTCTTCATACAAAATTACATTTATCTGGTTGGCATGTACAGGTTTCCTTCTGTAGTGGAGATAACTTGCTTTGAGGTAAGGGTTTGCCCTTCTTCCAGTGTAGTCCCTTCCCTCAAATATTCCTGTTCTTACCACATAGCTGACTTCTGAAGATGTTACTGAATTGTCCCACCTTTTTAAAAAGAAGCATGCACAGATTTCATCTTAACTAATACCTCAGGCTGTAAAGTGTGCTCATTCAGGATCTGTCACAGAGAAAAGTGATCGGTCTACAAAAAAATCAAGGTGAAAGAATCCAGGAAAAGAGAGGATGAGTTGGAGACACAGTGACTTGTACTTTAGCTGGATTTAGAATAGCACATCTTTTGTGACCCAGAATCATTGGACAGGCATTTTAAAGATATTTAATTAAATATTCCCATTGATTACAGTGGGATGTACCTGTGTGCATCCACAGTCTGGTCTTCAGACAGCACAGGTCTGTGTAGCCCTGTAATTTAAATTCCTTAAACATTTGACTCCAGTTGACCTAAGTATTTTGTTCTAGCTTAGAATTGTCTCCCTCCCAATTTCTTTCTCCCTCTCCAAGTTTCTTGTGTAGGAAAAAATCAGGGCTTGCAACCATTTACCAGACTGGATGGATTAATCTACAGGAGTAAAGGTTTTTACGTTTTAAAGTCACCTCTGCCACATTTTGCTTGGTAGCTGCACTCATATATTACTCCTTTGAAAGATGAAAGAACAGAGAGTTGGTATCTGGATGCTTAGGACCTTATCAAAATCTCCTTGTAAAATTAAAATCAGTCAACTATGAAGTTAAAGCTCTAAAAGAAGAGAAAACACTATCTGTAATTTGTTATACAGATTTAGGTTAGATAAAGCATTTCCCAAGGGATATAGAAAAAGGTACTGCCAAGTTTATGAACTGACTTGGAACATCCTTATAGAGATTCTCTCTTTTCAAGCTAAGACTCTGATAAATAGCTCTGATTTCAGAGTGTATTAGATGAAGAGGTAAAGTGTTAAGGGACCTGTGGCATATTACTAGTTTTAAACAAAGCTTTAATAAAAACACATTATTTAACTCCTTCTTATAACTAATTTCAAACAATGTACAAACAATTATTTTAAAAAAATTAAATTCTGTCATACTGTAATCTTCATATGAAATTTTGAAGACTGCTTATTATATATGCATTTATACATAATAGCAATTTAACTACTCACATAATTAAGCAACCTGCTCAAAGTTCCCGCTCTGATTTCTGAAATGCTAATAAGACTGAATTGATCAAATCCAGGAAAGAAATTAAGAGATGTGAAATGTTAATTAGATGAAGAAAAAGAACTAAATGGAGAAGCAATAGGAAATAGGGATTAAACATGAATAAATAAACATTTCAATTGGAAATTAAAAAAAAAGAAGAGAAAGTAAATAGCTACAAACTAGCAATATATAAATGATTGCCCCTATGTTACTGTAGAATATAAGATCTTACTTTGAGATACGTTGCTAATATAGCACTGTGACTTCCTATTTACTATAAATGTTGGAAATATTTGGGATGTTCTGATCCGCTAGTAGTGTGGCTCCATAACATCACAGACACCAGGGATGAGACTCAGAGCCAGGCTGTTGTAATTTAAATTTACAGGTAAATGCTATAATCAAAAGCCTAGGTAATACTACCACTGAAGGCTAAAAAAGCTTCTCAGCTGACCAGTAAGCTTCTACTTTAGGATGAATACACTAGTTCTGCAAATTCAGCTGACTATGGCCTACACACTAGCCTAGACACACAATCTACAGTGCAATGTGGACCCCAATATTGTTTATTTATTATTATTTGAGGGAACAGAGAGGTGAAGGAAAAGAAATCAGTGTAACACAAGCACAAGGAAGATTTTGCCAGGAAAGTATCTCTTTTCAAATAGTTTCAGTTTGGCAAAAATATGTTCAAAAAGTCACAGTTCCATTCCAAGGCTCCATTCCCTGAATTTATAAAAACAAGTGCTTTAAAACAGTTTGTTATCATCCTTGCCCACAGTATATCTGAATGCTCATCTCAGGCATACAAAGCAGTTTTATGGTTGTTGCTCAGAAGTTTTATGGAAAACACATGCTTTCCTTCTGCTCTCCTCTCAGCGTTAATAGTCATGTTGCTCTTGACTCTCAGCTGATGAATTCATCTTATCATCTGTCTGCTGGGGGATAAAGAATATTGCACAGAAATTAAAGTTCCTGCAAGCATGACTAGCCAAATGTAGTAGGAAGGGACTTCTGGAATGGAAACAGGTTGGAAAGATTGGCAGTTCTTTCCTTTTCCTGCTGACTGAATGCCTCATCACCTTTACATCATTAAAAAAATAGCATGTATGAATCATGACAAAATAGGAGATCTGATTTTGGACATATTTTGGGGACACAGACCGATCCCTAACATAAATGACAGTATGAAAATTTAATGTCGGGTAAATACAATCTAAAAATAGCAATTCATTAGGAGAAGTTGTCTGTTTTCAACACGCAGATGAATTCCCGGAAATGTTTTTTTACACAAAGATTGAAAACAAGGATGACACATAACATGATTTAGTATTAAACAAAACCCCAGCTGCTGTGTCAAGAAATTACTATGAAATATATATATTTACCGGGGGGGGGGGGGGGAAACAACTAAAAAAAATACAATATTATGATGTTATGTAAGTATGCCACATATTACTGAATGTATATAAACACTTAATATTTTTGATTCCTCTGCTACAGAAAAATGTATTAAAACATTTTTTATTTACCCAGGAAAAAAGTAAAGCTCTACTGAATGCTCTTTCTAAAGCAGAAATACTGTAAGTTACAAGATATCATGTTTTATTTGGAATTTTTTTTTTTTAATCGGAAATACATTATGTTCACAAATGCTACATGTTGATTTCAAAATAGCAAACCAAAAAATAAAACTATAAAATCCTATACTTTGAAACTGTTGTTTTCTACTTCTTATCTTTCCATCACAACACTTGGAAAAAAATCAGTCAGTCTGGAATGAGATGAGGGAGAATATGAGGGGGAAAGTATTTACTGAACTCAGAATTCTTTTAAAAATTTCAATTTTTATAGTCTCAAAGATAATTTTTATAGAAAGCATTTATAGAAAGATGTGTATCTTTATTCAGTAGAACATATCTACTTTATTTGTTTCAGTGAAGTTTCTTCTGATTTCTTTACCCTGAGCAACAGTAGTGGAGTTTATATGATATAAGGCTTGTAGCTTGCAGTGTAATGTGGCACAATTCAGCAGCAGAAAACCAACACAGATTTGGACTGCTTTTGCAGAAGCACATTAAATACATTAACACAGACATCTACAGAGGGGTATCCATCACCAAATAATGACAAGTTATGAGAAAGTGCAGTGAAAAGCAAAATGTGAAATGTAAGTATGTGCAACAGAAATGACAGCAAGGCATCCTACTGATAAGATCTATTGTTAATCTTTGAATTCCCAAGGGAACGAGATTAAAATCTGAGATGAGATCAAGCCACATGATGTTCAGTTTGACAATATGTTAGTAAATACTGTATGAGAAATAATGCAAGATGGATTCCTAAGATGATCTAATAGGATTTTTTGGGGGGTTATGCGGTGCACTCATGACAAATTATTTGGCTACCAGGATAATAGAACATTTTATCCCTACAATCTATGAAGGTTCTTTTCTTTTTAAAATTACTCTTCCTCATGCAAAAGACAGAAACAGAAACTAGAATTTTGGCAGTATCACTGAGAATCTTCCTAATCTTTGTGTTTCTTTTGCCTAACTTTTTTTTTTTTTTGACACATAAAAACAGAGGGAGAAACAACCAGAACATTTTTACTTTCTTCAAAAGTTGAAACATTAGGATTGCTCGCTTCATTTTTTTTGAGGAAAACAAAAATGAGCAAAAAAGGAAAATCCTTCTAATTTCTCAATTGCTATACCATTTCTTGATAGTAGCCTGTATGTCTGTATAGCTGCAGGATATCCTGTGAATGGATATTAAAATTCTGGGGCCATTGCTACCTATTTCTGCTGAAGAAATGTCCATGTCCAGTCTATTTAAATTCAAACCCTCTATTCAGATTTTATGGCATGTCTTGTATTACTGTAAAGCAAAGATACAAATTGTATTTTCAAATCATGACATGATTTTTTTTAACCTGACATTATTTCAGAGAACAGCAATATCAAGACAAAAAACCCAAGGATTTCTGAGATAAATGCATAGACGAGTTTATAATGTGTGACAAATTCATCAAATGTTTCAGTTACAGACCTGTAGCATCAATATACTCCAAAAGTGTTATTTGCTTTTTACATATTTTAGTTTTTTAGCAATACTGACAAGCTGTAGATTACTTTAGAGATCTGCTTGAGACTATTCTGGCATTATTTTCACAACAACATCACTTGTAGGTGTGGAGGTCTGATATAAAATGGGTGACTTAAGATCTTCTATAGGGAAAGTTAAGAAGCTGAGGGGCATGGTGATGAAAAAGGAAATAACAATTTCACATTGTCTAAAATGACAGGTTTTCGTCTATGGGTAAATGATAACATGAGGGTTGTGAAGATTTTTTTGTCCAGTTCTAATGTGAGGAATGATGAGTCACAGCATTAATAGCATTAGTCAGTTGAAGGCAGGAAGCTCTTATTGCTGTTCTTATTATTACCATCACAACTGATCTGCCAAGCTGTTATTGTCAGGGCATTGCATCAATTTACCAAATTCCATTAATGTAATACAGCATGTGAGGCCAAAAGCATGTAGTTGATGGTAATGCTAATTTGAATTATTTGAGGGAAAAAAAAAAAAAAAAAGAATTCAGTAGATGCAGGAAGCTTTTTATTTTTTTTTTTTTTTTTCACAATTATAACTTTATTTATGTCCTTTAATAAGGTCAATGGCTTTTTTGGGATTAAAAAAAATATACAGTTAATGACATGATGTTCAGGTTAAATTGCAAGGCTTTGCTTGATTACTGGTGTTATCTTAAGCTACAAGTTTTAATGGTCCAAGAAAACTCAATTCCCTGCTAGGAATTAGAGCTAATACATCTCTGACTTGTAGTAGGCTCTAGTAGTAACATAAAAAGTAGTCACTGCAAATGTTTGAGGAAAAAGCACAGGAACAAAATTTGAGAATTATGGGTTAAGGCATTTTCTCCCACGTTCTATCTGCCAATGAATCCGGACTTAGTAAAAATTTGCAGCAGCATAACATAGTGCTGAATTTATTTGTTCAGGTTCTTAAAAAACTCTTTGAGAGAAGGAATTGTCATTAGTTTCCTTCAGGGACTGTAAAACAAGCTTTGGAGAGGAAAGAGATAGATCCTTTAAAAGTAATGGAATGAATCCTCAAAGATCCTGTACTACATGACTGAGAAAGGTGATAGACACAAATCAAGGAGGATACACTGAAATTCATGTGGTTTTTTCACTGTTTTTGCTGGTTTTTGTTGTTTGGGTTTTATTTTTTTCTTTTTTTTCACTTGGCCATAGGGTTGTGTCTGTCTCAAAGTAAACATATGCAGTTATTTACCACTAGAAAGTAGCTTGGTCTCTTTCCTACTGGGGAAGATAAAGTAAAATGGGTGAAGAAAACTAAAAGAGATTTCCATAGAAACAAACAAATTTTTCTACCTGTTTTTCATACCTATGCTTTCTCTGTATTCTACTACAAAGCAAAAGACCCTGAAGACAAGCCAGGCAGTCTTCTTTCCTCTTTCAAAAGCATCAAGAAATCTGGGAGAGCTGTCACTTTCAAAACAACTTGTAGGTCCCAAATGGGAATTTATTCTGTTTTGTCTCTAAAGAAAGCCTTCTCAGTAGGATGGCAAAGGGGAAACATTTCCAGGAAGCTTTGGCTTTCATTAAAAAAGTGAAGGTGCCAGGTTAACCAAGTCAAGTTAACCTCAACCATTCTAGGATTCTGTGATTCTTTGAAGTCCACAGGAACAGTCTGTAGCAAAGAGTATAGTCCCTAAAAAAGAATGAGTATTTTATTAGGAAGGAGTTCTCTGTTTTGAATCAGGACCGTCAGCCCTGAGGACTGTAAGACTTAGATGTGGAGAAGGACTGGAGAACAAGCAAAGCAATTACTTCCATTCAGATATAAATATTTATCGCCTTCTACTCTCAAAGCAGGTTGCTCAGAGAATGGATGGTTATTTAGCAGTGTTTCTTTTTTTTTTTTTTATAGCTTGATATGATAAAAGCCATGATCTTTTTTTGTATCCTGCTGAGATTTTATATTTTGCTGGCAACTTAATTTGGAGCCAAACACCAAGGCAATTGAAGGGCTCAGAGAAGACGTGATGTGTTTTACTCCTGACAGAAGCTGATTTTAAAGAATGAAAAGGCACTGAAAATTTCCTGAAATAGCACTAAAGTGACAAAACGGGAAATAGTCCCCTTAAGGAAAAAAAAAAAAGGGCAAACCAAAACTCAATAACCTCCAAAAAAACAAACAGTCCACAGAACATTACTATATTATGCATAATGCCAAATACAGTATAGCAGAATAACCATCTAGCAGTGAAAAAGTTTAAAAAAGGTATTAGCACTGCTGCTAAATTGAAGAGAAAAATATGTGGCAGACAAAGCTCTTACATGACTGGTCAGACTGACTTTGTACGATGAAAAAAAATTGAAGGAAAAAAGCTCCTTGTTAAAAGCTATTCAACTTGTCTTTTGAGATTCATGTGCCTTTTACAGATTAAAATACATCTCTGAACTATACATTTCTTGGAAAGCAGCGAGCTAAAATTATCTCTCAGTTATGACACAGAAGGAAAAACTGCTCTGAGAATTCCAGTGCTATGGGAACTTGTGTTTTCTCTTATTTATACTGCTTTCAAAGCACAAGTAGATAAAAAAAAACAACAACAAAAATTAACTTTGTAGTAAAAACATGAAAGAGAGGCTCACTGTGGCAAACCTTCATCTGCCATAAATAGGCAAAGCTCCATTCCACTCAGTGGAGGGATTTATTTTGTTATAGTATCACAATCAGGAAAGTTACTGTGCCCCTGCTTGCACAAACTGGGTTTACTTTGCTCCTTCCATTCTGCTTCTATATTAACTGTTATTGTGGCATAAATGTCCATATCAAATTAAACCCACCTTTCAACCTCTTCTGTGACATAAGAAGCATAAAGTGAAAATGTACTCTAATTAATGAGGGCAATTATTTTTTCTAGGTATGTCACTGACATCACACAGGAAACACTTAAGTTCTTGTTTTGTTGACAGTAATTTATTGCAGTTTTGAATAATTTAAAAAAAAAATTGTCTTGCTCACTTGCTCACTTGGAAGCAAACACTCAAGCCTCAGATTAATATCATGCCTTATGTGATTTTTCTTCTTTTATCCATTTTGAGGCATAAATTAATTTTTCAACTATAATTTGATGAAATACATCAACTACTGCATGTATTTTTCCCTTTATTCTTTTTTGAGTTGTATTGAAGCTTTTAAGAATGCACTTGTCTGTAAGTCATGGTATAACATGGGTTTGTTAATATCATGGGTGTTATATCAGTTGTTAATATCATTCATGTTATGACTGTGATTCTGTTTTTTTTGGTACAGCATTTTACTCTTTTATTTATTTATGTTGCTTAATTCTTTGGGCCAAATGAGAACGATTTATGTAAAATCTACAGGGTAAATTGAGTAAATTTCTAGTTCACTTATTTTAGTCTTCTTCATGTCTAATGTTGCTTAAAAAATAGAGCTCTGGTTTTACAAAGTATAAAAAATCAAGTTCACTCTGATTTCATATTTTTCAAAGATAAGCAAGTTTTATTGTTTTATTTCTGCCAAAAATATACTGAAAAATTTCAATATGAATACAATTCAATGAAAAATTTCTAGTGTAATAAAGTTCAATCATTTTATCATTCCCCCTTCCCTCAATTTCTTTTAAATAGAGTAGGAAATTCTTACAAACAACTATATGTTACTTATATGTGAAATTCATCTTAATGGTGAAATAAGCACAGTGACAGAAGCAGATCTATATTAAAATTTAAAGTGACATTTAATTTGTATTTTGTCTAACCTTGAGATTTTTGTTACTTCCCTCACATCAGTCACCTCCATTCACTACAAATTGGAAAAAGTCAGAATTATGAATATGTGTCCAATTAAAAGATTCTTGTGTAAAACTTTTCTGTACATTTCTTACAGATATATGAAATCTTTGATGAATTACCAAAAAAAAAAAACCCAACAAAAAAAACCCAAACAAACAAACAAACAAAAAACACAACAAAAAAACTCGTAACAAAACAGTTTTGTTAACACTGGAATTTATTAGTCTTTGGTGTCAGAGAAGTAATCTGAAGAACTCTCTGAAAAATAAGATTTTTCCTGGGGTATAATTTTCATGTCTGAATGTGGTATTCCTATAGTACTTTATCTAGCAAAGTGCTCAAAAAAACAGGGTTTTTTTTTGTAATAATCACCATTGTTCCCAATTGTCAGTGACAAATTTATGAGTCCAACTATTATGACTTAAAATTAGAGAATTTATATGCAAGTAACACTTCTAGTGAATTATTATTCTTAACAAATTTTCTTACTAATTTTAATAAAAAAACTTGACAGCAAAGTGGTTTTTAGTCAGATGTAACTAAATCCTGCAAATTCATTATGTCTCAACTGTAAATGTCTTGCTGCAGGTAAGCTAAAGTTTGAATATATTGTGAATATGATACCAGCAATTATTTTTTTCCAACTTATAACAGAGAGAAAAAACACACAAAAAAAGACTTTCATTTAAAAATGACAAAGCAAATGCTACACATTTATCTTATTTTTAAAAAAGCATGAGTATTGTTCTTGGTTCACACTAATTTAGTGCAAATATTGCTATTGGGTTTATAGGGCAGATATTTAAACTAACGTGCACATCCGTGATTAAAAAACTAGGGAAATTAAAGCTTTGCAGAAGAACAAAATGTGCTTTCCAAAGTTACAAACAGGCACATAGTTCTTGCAGGCTTTTTGTCTAGATGTTATTTGCTCATTTGACCTTGTATGAGGAAACATTACGATAGCCAGGTGTACACAGGGAAGTGCTTTCCACAATACTGAATTGTTTTCAAGAGTTAATTATGTTGTGAATGCTTGCAGTCTTTCCAAGTTAATTATATCTAATTCTGAAGTACATACTTAATTGTAATGTAAAAAAGAAGAGAGTGGGAAAGAAGGTATTTTTAAAGTAGTTCAGTTTAAGGAATTATGGCTTTCATCCTCTTAAACAGCTAAGGGGGGAATTTCCTTCAACTACAGACTATGGCCAAGACAACCCTTGACACAAAACACAGGGCTATTGACATGTGGCACTGTGCCAAGGAGCACCTTAGGACACCCCTTAATGTAGTGGGGGCAAGACAGTGAGCAAGCCAGGACAAACCAAGTCATATATATTATGCCCAGACTGCCTCTTGATCTATCCTTGAGTCTACATCCATGCTTTACCTGTCTAACCCAAGGCTAGATTAAAAGGTGTACCTCTATGAGTATGCACAGAGGGGAAGGAAGAATGGAAGGGCAAGTAAATATTAGATGCATAGCATAGCATCATGAGTGAAGAACATTAAAAGATAGGAATCTTGCATCTTCGGGGTGTTTTGTTCTCAGAAAGGCAACAACTTGAAATACAGTATGGGAATCAGGAATGAGGTATTCCCTCTTCCACCTAAACATTCCACAATTAAGTATTAGAAAGGAAATAAAATATATATATTTGAAAAAGGAATGCTGATTTTATTAATCAAAAAATGTGTGTTGGATTAGATAGCTTTCAGTAGTGATTAATGTAGAAGATATAATGTTCTACAATTTAAGAAAAGAATGAGATTATGATGATGGAAACACACGAAAGTATTCTGTACACTTAGAAGAAAAACTTGGAGTAGAACAGAGTACCTTCTTTTCTAAAAAAGAAAAAAAAATTCCTTTTACATCTTCTGGTTACAGTCACTCACCTTCTCAATGGAAAATTTGGACTGTACAGTTGTGGACTCACCAGCCTTACCTATGTGCCACTACAGCCCACATGTTACCAGAAGAGATAAGAAAGAATCTAAACAGTCTGTTCCAGACAATGCCAGAATTGAAATACTTAGATCACTTATAATGTGCATGCATTTTGCACCATATTATAACATTGGCAGCTTCTCACAATATTTACATTTCACGAGCCTCTTCTGCCCATTATTGCTACAGCTTTTATATACAAGTTATACAGATTTATAACACTGAGGTTACAGACCTCTGGATAACATTTGTACAACAGGTACCTAAATGTAAGAAAAAGAATGCAAGAACATTTTCAGCCCTAGGGTTTATCTGTGGCTATTTTATTTATTTCTAGTCTTTGTTTTTGCCCCTTTGTATATATTATTTTCTAATAGTTATCTCCATCATGATCTGTTTCCTACACTATTTTTCATTATTCTGCTTTTCTTTGCATGGTTATTATTGCACCCCTGTAAATGTAAACCTTGCTTTCACCTCTTCTGAATTTTTATGTCATAGCTCTTTTGTATCTTTACCTCCTGTCCCAACAGCAGTTTCTTTTTCGTTGTGAAATCTCAGCACAAATACTGAGCTCACAGAATGCTGCTTCAGAGATACTTGACATAGGCAGTCCATGACTGTATCTTCTATTTTCAGTTCCTCTCCCAAAAGTCCTTGTAGTTATTTCAATTACTCTTGGTGGAATGGACCACTAGAAAATGCATTCACTGAATATGAAAATCGTAGGGAAAGGCTACTGGCCTGCCTAGCCTCATCTATTGAAGACCATGCACACTTAGACTGGTCTGCTAGATGAAATCTGTGCATTACTGGATCACTCTTTCTGCTTGGTGCCAGGGAAAACCACTACAGATGTAAATATCCAGGAAAATATCCAGGTGGTGCAGTTCTTGTTTCTCTCTGCATACACTCATCTTTTAAAGACTCCAGCCTTTAAAGGTTTAACTCCGTGTTCCAATCAGAGCTGGACTTGAATGTGATTTTTTTAACCTTCTTTTTAACAACTTTTTTTTTGTGTTTATAGTAGTCTGAAAAAAAATTTGACATCTACATTAGCCATTCGATTTCCATTACTGAAAAATAATTCTTTACTTAAACAGCAAGTCAATCTTGCCCTATCAGTTTCTTCATCAGCTCTTTCTCTGACTCTACAAACAAGAGCACAGCCCTTCACCTTCTCTGCTGCAGCATCTCTCTCTCCCAGAACAGCGCCTTTTCTATTCTTTTCCTACCTCCTCCCTGGTTGGCTCTTCTCCCTAAGAATTAATATTCTTTCACATTTTTTTGTTCTTCCTTTACTTCTTGATGGCTGAATGACTACAGAGTGACAGAACTGCAGTGACACTCTCCATTCTCTATTCCATTACCCTTTATCTTTAGGCTAGGTGTTAGTAGGGTACACAGAGCAGAAATCAGAAGTATTTCTTCAGTCACAGGTGTGGATAGATTGAAGGAGGCTGCAGCTGAACCAGAATGGAGCAATGGTCAAATCTTTTTCAATGACTGTAGCTTTTATGTGAGGTATTACAACACTTCACACTTCTCATATATAAACATGATTAAAACCATCAAGTAATTCTTAGTCTTATTAATCACCTTGCTCATTTTTAAAAAATTTGTTTCATTACCATTTCTTATTATTTCATTAAATATTCCTCAAAATAAATTTTGAGAAAATTAGTCTGAAATATTGCAATAAAAATTGTATGCATGGGAGATTCAGATATGCAGAATGAAATAATGTTTAAGTTGACATAATTCAACTGTTCAATATAGAAAATAAATGTTTTACACAGTTTTGAGGATATTCCTGTTTGTTTCTTGATTTTAAATTACTTTATGTAAATTGCACTTTTAGCCCCTGTATTCCTATAATTTAGCATGGAGAGATAGATTTGCTAAAATGAAACATTTCTCTTAAGATAATTTGATGTTCTGACTCCCTCGTTCACAACCACATTAAAAACTCAATGCAGCTATATTACTACTAGTTAACATTGTTTTTCTTTCCACTAAGTTTCAATGGAATTTGTTTTTAATTCATGAAATCTCACCAAGAGTATAAAACACGATAACTCTATGTAAACAACTGTTTTACTTTGATTCTTTAGACTGATGATTTTCTATAATATTTTTTCTCCAAAGATTTCACATCTATATGAAGTCCTGAAAGCCTTTAAAAGTTTAAATATTAAGTAGATTAAAAATCATTATTCAGTACATTAAAAAGAAAAACTGAATTTGAAGTATCATATTAACTTTGTATTTAATAAAAGTTAATCTCTATCTTAACAAGAAGAATCCATTTTAAAAATGGTTCTATTAATCTGTACTTCTGAAGAATATAGGAAACTTGTCTTTAGACTACTGTCTACCACATGTGATATGGATTAGATTTAGTATTAGGTGCAAGTTTGGTTTTCTCTGAGATAAGGTTGCCTTCTATAGTTTTGTTCCCCATAAATATGCAAATATTTTGGGTTGGGTTCATTTGGTAGAGGCTTTTGCAGGTTAACTTACAGACTGAAAGAGGTATGTTCCTATATATCCCATTAAATTGAGAAAATCTCAAAGTTTAGGCCTTGATGAGATATCTTCGGAGTTCTCTCAATCAATCTGATATCATAATTGTCATGGAAGTATGGAAAGTATGTTTTGTTCTGTTCCTTTCTTAGTTAACACATGGGCTTTTAACTGTACCAGCCAAGACTAAAATAATAAAAAGCCTAGCTTTGACAAAAATCCTTACTGTATCTGGTACAAAAAAGAAACCAGAAAACATACCCATCTGTTTTCACAGAGTGGAGTGACAATTCCGTTGCTCATGGCTGTAATATTTACTAGGAGATGTAAGCAGGGAAAAATCATGAAACCTAACTCAGAAATTTGTAATTCATCCCACCAATATGTTGTAATGAAATTAATTACCAAAGTGAGTAAAATAACACTTCTTAAAAAATATCCTATTCCGTGCTTAGATTTGATAATGCAAAAGGATTAAAATCAAATGAGGCATTAAAAAAATAAAACACGTTTAAAATTAAAACTGAGAAGCTTTTTTTTGTTTTTCTTAAATATTGTTGGATCTGTCCACTCTGAACATCTGTACATGTCTGGCATTTAGGTCAGTGTAAGGAACATATACCATAACACAAACAGTGCATGTTTTCCCACTAAAATATTCTAAAAAAGATTTCAGGTTCTTAAGTGGACAACAAGTAAATTTCAGTGCACTGCTGAATCCTTAAAACACCAGCAGCAGAATGAGATTTAGTATTAAATGTGTGCCCGCTTTATTTAAAAGAGAAAAGAAATATCCTTTCATCAGTATAATCCCCAAAGTCAATAGTGGGCCTGCCCTTTCCCTTTTTCATAGTGTTGAGCAGACTTAAAAAATGAGTGTTTAGTAAACGGTTTTAGGATTTGGCAGTTTTGTACATATTTTGGGACTGAAATCAAAGGCACTGAGCCGTAAACTGAACTTAGACAACAGGATGAATTAGCCTTGATGCGGTGGGAAAAGACTGCAATTTTTATACCCACAGGCCATATTGCTAAATTGCTAGTCTGCTAAATACAAGAGGAACCAGGACTGGTTCCAGGGCTGTGGGGAAGTGTCAGAGGATGGCTTGCATCCCCAAATCTCAGTGGTTTGCTTGGAGGCATGTAGTGCATTCCTAGATCATATCTTTCAGTATATACCTGCAAAAGGAACCCATCTCATCTGCTCCAAGATTGCTTGCAATGCACAATGTCGTTTAGTTTGTGAGGAAAGTTTAATAAATGTGGAACGGCAGATTTCCTTTAACAGTACATTCCTGAACCAAACAAAAATACTAATGCAAACACATCTTGACAGTCTCGTATTGTGTCTTTGTCCTGTGCACTATTTTCTGAACTTTTATTCTCAGTGTTATGGGCTTTCTGGTTATTTTTCTCATTTCTGGTTTATACTTCTTCTGAGTTCAGTTGATTCAGGCTCAAGCCACTTCCCGGCTCCTCCTCATGTGTACTTGGTTAACAGCCACATTTCTTCTGTAGCTCCTGCCTTCCTCCTGACTTGCCTTTGTCCATTCTGCATAACTTGCTTTTACACACATTTCTGTAACCTCATTTTTTCAGATGAATGGGATTCATTCTTTTTCTCTGAGGAACAATTGAGGACTACATTCGGAAACAGAACTATTGCAGCTGGGGAGTTATTTTCACCAAGTGAATGAAAACAGACACAATAAGTTATCTTCCCACCTTTCCCTCAGTTGCATTTGTGCGTGCATTTTCAGAAAAAAAAGGCTTCTGTATATCTCTGGAAAAAAAGGTTTTTAAATGGACCAGTTCCAAAATACCTGTGAAATGCACTACTATCTTTCATGTTCTGTGAATTGTAAATAATTGAAAATAGCTTTTATAATCTGATGCTGAAAACTGGCAGCAAGAAAGCATATAATAACCATATATATATGTCATAAATATACCTGCATACATAGATGTAGAAATACATGCCAGATATCTAAATATGTAGCCTTCTAGATTCAAATGTTAGTTAGCAGAAGTTCCTATAAAGGTTATGTACTTGTACATAAATCATCATATTTCCTAATAAAATAATTGAGGTGGTATATCTACCAGAAACCCTCTTTCCCCAAATTATATATCCTATAAAAATATTATCACATTTTCATACAATTTCAAAGCTTGCAATGCAGAAACTTCTCTGAAACCAAATGCTAAATTTCTTAACACTTACAGTCAGAATTGGACAGCTGTAAAAAGCTGTATGCTCAAACATATTTTCTCTCAAACTACCTTACTCTTTCAGGCAATCATTGAGATGACTGGAATAAATATTTTTCCCATTGTTAATTTCTCTGTTATAAGGACAGCAGAGATGACAGTAAAACTCTACAACTTCAGAATGCATAAATTTCCCAACTATCCAAAAAGACAAAAACCCCAAATAGTTCCAGGTAAAAAACAATGCCAAGATCAGATCTTGAATTCAAAATGGGGAACTGTAGTCAGTTTAGTACAAATCCACATATATGTGCAATGCACTAAAATGTGTTTAACTATTCCTCCTGGATTACCTGCGATCTCCAAATTATTATATGTGATACGCCAGAGTCATAAAGATTTTTGGAAGCTGAAGTGCTTCTGTACTTCAGTGATCTTATTAAGAGGTACTTACTGAATAGACTTGTCTGTTTCTCACTGGTCATCTGTTAGTAAACTGCTGATAGCTGAGGAAGTTTGTAAACCTGCCCTCCAGAGGTCAGTGCAGTCACTGAGATATTATCATATATCTGAGGAGATATTTTTTGTGTTCAATCTGTGTTAGTCCCTAGTTACAAGTCAGCTTTCTGGAGGAAGAAACAGCTCCTCATACGGAAATTCACTATATGTAAGATCTGGATGGGCTGTTGGTAATAAGAGCTGAAGAAGACTTCAGGCTTCTAATAGCTTTAATTTTTTGTAATTAAATTTTTATTTGATTAATTTTTAATCATATTCTTACTGACTTCCTGCTACATTACTGGTGCAGAATCTACAGTCTGGGGAGCAGCACAGAATTTTTTTAATAAGCCCATTATAATGGGTGAGAGATATTTAAGACTCACAAATCAACTCAGCAGGTGGCTGTTGCCATCTTCAGCAACTCCCTCAGGGCCCACTGCTCCTTTACTGCCTGTTTCCACCCCAATCAAAAACTGAGTAAAGTGCTTGGCTGGCCTTTCTTTAAGTACTAGGGGAAGCTAGGGTTCTTCATCCCTTACCTCTTCCTTATTGCCCTTCACTAGGAAGAAAAAAATGACTAATAATAAGTAAACAGTTCATATTCCTTCCTTCTTCATCCCAGCTCCAGCTTAAAGGGACCTCTAACATCTATCAGTTGTTGGTGATTTTTAAAGGCTCAAAGGCCAGTCATTAGTGGAAAACAGCATACTCCAGGGGCCTTCCCTCTCCATGCCTCTCCCCCACCCTAGGAAAATGAAGAAAAAAGCAGATTTGGAAGATAACCCCTCTGTTGGCACGCAAGATGGTTCTCCAGGCTGGACCTGTTTCTGGCTTGTATTGTCATTATTTCCTATTTATTGAGTCTGGCACTTCGTCTTTCTTGGAGTAAAATTACTTAGATGTTTCGTCGTTTCATGACAAATGTGCACATTTCACTTTGCTGTGTTATCTACCATGGCAGCACTGTTGTCTTGCTAAAGTAGGGCATTTAGGGATCTAATTTTATACTTCTCAATACCCAGATGAGCACTGTAGATTATGTTCAACATATCTAAATCCATATGTTATAACCTTATGACACAACATCTCTGTTCAAAATCCCATTACAGTCTCATTATCTGCAATGATTTCATTTGACTAGTCCCTGTAAAAATGTATCCTTTGAGATGGTTTTCCTTTTTCTTTTGGCCTTTCACACAGAAGAAATGCATCACATTATTTTCAGGTCATTTCATATCACATCGTATCATAATTCTTCCTGTCAAATTAATTTAAAAACAATTTGCATTCGCTTCCTATTTATTTTAAAACACTCTCCCTGTAGTTTCTTTGCTGCTGCTGCTAGGAATTCTTGAAAGCAGAAACTCTATTAAGAATACTTCTGCAATATCCTCTTCGTTTCCTGAAATCCTCAAATTCCACTCTAGTTTCTGAAGTGAGACACCCATTGACTAAAGTGTACTAAGCACTTATGCAGCTGCTATTGACCTGCAAATTATTGCTTATGCAAAATAACAACCAGTGCAGGATACTAGAGTGGTTTCTATGAATTTTGCCTTGGGTCTTGCTTACCTTTGACATAATGTAATTAAATTCCGATGCATGAAAATGTTAATTGAATTAATTTTCCCATATTTGTAAAACAAGTCCCCACCAAGTGGAAGGCAGAATAACACGAATTCTTCTCATACTGGCTAACTGTGCCAGCCTCCTGTTAGTTTGCGCTGATAGTGGAATCAGGAAACATTAATGGTTTAGAAAGGTTTTTATGTTTTGAGGGTGCAGTGTAATTAGCTGTATCTAAACAAGAATTAAGAGCAATTTAGGGTTATAGAAATCTTGCTGTGCAATAGAATGACATACTAATTCAATTTACCTTTGATTAAAGATCAATATAGAAAAGAAACAAATGCCAACAATGAATAATAACAATAATAAAAACTACAGAGTAACACGAGAGCCTGGCTCCAAGCTGGCACTCCCACTAAGACATTCACTATGTCAAAGCAAAGCTGTCAGGCTGGCACAGAATGCAGATAGCCATAGAGATCAATGCATTTCAAGGATGAGGAATACTGCCATGTAAATACCCCTTCAAGGGAACTTTAAAAGCAGCAAGGAAAATGTCACATGGAAAATGCTCTCTCACAGTCATACAGCACAGAATGGAACAAATCTGGGGCCAAACTTAACTGCTGTGACATGGAAATATCTCTGTATCTTTAAGGAAATATCTGATGTAATAAGAGATAAAAGATATGAGATGACAAAAAACAAGTAAGGGCTTTGAGTTAGGTATATAACAAAAAGCATGACATCAGACATCAAAAGCTCAAAAATGAGAACACGGTGTCTAAAAATGAAGTCTTTTAAAAATAAAACATAGATAAAGCTCTCTATGTTTTTGTGTCATATCTTTGGCTGTTGGACAGAAAGACAACTGTGCTGTGTAGTCAAAGGCAACGTCAGTTCTTTGTCCAGTTTCTTCCTTTTACTTAGACATGCACACCTGGGAATGGGGTTATTCTGAATCACCTACATAACCTACAAGCCCTGATAAAGGCACTAGATGAAGAACTTTTTGTCTTTCAGCAACTGAGAATCTTTATGTAGAAAAACAAAATGAAGCATTTACTTATATGGATATTCAAGAAAATACTGTCTGAAAAGGTTTTGTTATTCTTTGTGGGGAAGGGGTAGAAAATGAAGTTAGGAAAATGTAGGTATTGCAAAAAGTTGTGAACTTTCCATTAATAAAAATGGAATGTACCTTATTTATAGATGTTTATTTTGCATTTGAATTGTTAGAATATTAATGCATATTTTCCTTTATTGCCACTGTGTCTCAGCTGTAGTTCACTTGGTTTATGACAAAACTTCTTCTCAGGTCTGGACTTTGTGACTGGACTGTGACTAGGTCATCCCTGAGTGATCTGGGTTTCTCTAACATGGTAAAAGTTGGATAAAGTAATTTGGGTGGGCTTCAAAAGACTGAGAAAACATAACTTCCTTAGAACTAACTTACATAACTTTTAGAAGACACAGTGTGGACCTTGGTGCCCACAGTAGAACACCAAACAAAATGGCTTGAATCAAAACTTCATCCCAAAGTGAAATGTTATTTATTATGCTACAGCTCAAACAAGATGTTTAGACATTTCCAAACCCCTTCCTTATTTTTAATTTGCTTTAAAAAGGGATACTGTCTTACTTTTCAGGCTAATTTGATGTGTTGAGAAGCATTCTAAAATATTATGATATTAAATATATAATACCATAATTTCTAATGGGATGAAAATCCCAGTTTTTACCAGCTGCTATGATCTCTGGAGAGATTCAGGCTGATGAGGTTTGTGATGTCAAACAGCTGCAGATGAAAATATGAGAAACAACTGACAATAATTAAATAATTAAATAATTAAATAATACAAATGTAAAACTACAAATCTGAGACAAGCGTATAATTATCATGTATTATTTCAAATGATTTTATGTGATATTAAATACCATTGAATTGTCATATTCTTAGCAAAGTCAAAATGGGAACATACTAATCTGCAGATTTATATTTCAGACAGCAAAACACAATATTAACTTAGCATGAACAAAGTTCTGAAGCTTTTCCTTTTTTTTAAATGTGAAACTGCTTAACTGAAAAGAAGCTAATTTATTGAGATCTCCCCACAATTTAAGGTGAACAATTCACAGAAATTACACAATTGTAACCCCTTTTCTTGTGTATGAATTATCTCAGAGCAAGCTGTGGAATTTTGAAGTGTACTTGTAATTAAATGTATTTGCTGAACAGCTATAAACCTGCAGTTTATTTGCAAAAGCTTTATATACAAATTCAATATTCAAAATTCAAGCTGCTTGATTAGGTCAGTAGGCACATATTTCTGTCTCAGAAGCTTGATATTCATATCAAAAATCTGATATGAATAATTCAGAATTTGTTTTTTGCAAATACTCTTCACTAATATGATCAAAATTCTTCAGACATTATTGTTAGTACCTCTATTCAGCAGAATAGTTACAGAAAGCAAACAATACCCAGCTCAAATTACTGAAATGTCTATGTACCTTTCCAGTGAAAGGAAACCTCATTGATAAACAGAATCTAACATCATAAAAGAACAAATTATTTACTTACGCAGCCTTTGAAGGAAGAATGATATTAATGACATACTTGCAATCTATGTAAATACCTTAAATATATATGAGTAACATATATTGCTACTCCTACATATTTTTTTCTAGCAAAACTCATTGCTTATCTAAATTTAAAATATAAAAGGAAAGTATATTTACTTGTGGAGGCTCGATGTATTAGATTTATCTGCAATATTCTGAGCCCTAATTTGGAAGATACATTTTTCAGCTGCTAGGCTATACACTACTAAGGGAAGCTGCTTACCCAAGCTTTTTTTTTTAGTGCCTCAGAAAATACTAACAAAATAATTAAACCATTGCTTCGGTGGGAATTGCAGTGCATACAGGTAATAACTATATGGAGCTTATTCTCCTACATCTTCATTGTCTGAGTTCTTTCCTTTTACTGGCAGGCTTATAGAACTACAAAAGCCATGAAAACTCAATGCTAACTTAAAAGTGCAACCTCTGTTACTTTAATATTTTTATACTGTGTATCAAGGCATTGTTTACATTAGATAATGAAATGGAGATAGGGCAAAAAACACACCTCTGAAAGACTTTCTACACAAAAGGATGAACACGTAGTTATTTGCACAAAGCATTAGAAAATACCGTGATATTTTATTATTAAAAATGCTGCTGAAAAGTTTATACATATGTGTCCAGCCATATATATCTTCTATCATTACTTAAGGCAAAAAACAAAAAATTGCAAAACAATAACAGAAGAAACCATTGAACCCTGTGTGCCTCGTAAGGACAAGAATATAAGCCTGGGAAAGTACTTTTGTTTTTCTTTTACAGTTTCAAAGTATATTTTGATATCATTATTATAGAATTCTATGAAGACCCTATAAATCTGTTCCCTCTATAAATCATACATCAGTCCAGATGTATCAAATTATTAAATCAACTTGATTGTAATTACTTTTAAAAGCTAAAATCATTCACTTACAGGAACTTTTTTTTTACCCAAATGTCACAAGCCTGACACAATACTGTACATATTGCTAGCAGAAGACAATTGGAAGTACTAAACAAATACTGTAATTCACATTACAAACATACCCAACTGCTTATGATGTCAAGCATCAATACCTTTTTTTTCTTTTTTTCTTTTTTTTCTTTTTTTTTAAACCTTTTTTTAAGAGTTATGAACTGCTGCATCTCATCTGAGGCATTAAATAATTAGTGGAAATGGCCTGGTATAGAGTCAGCATTTATCAATATTATGTGATGAATCAGTAAAAAAACCAAAACAGTTTTCCATTTTCTACTAGTTGTACTTTGAAGTTACTGTTTTATCACATTCCAACCTGAGCTTCCAAGTCAGATTTATAGTATGTTTACTACAGATGAAGGATTGTATCAGCCACATGTTGCATTTTTATCATGTCATCAACTTTTAACTTTAATTAAGAATTTGTTTTATTGCCTGCTACAACAAGGAGTTGTGCAGATGAATAGACCTCAATGAATAAACTTGTCTTTGATTTTATTTGTAGGGGCCACTATTCCAAGATAATATATTCAAACCCAAAAAGTATAGAAAACAAGAAGAGGTACAAGGCATCTTGTGTTAGATACTTATGGGACAGATGATATTTATGCAGTGTAGTTGTGGAATAATAATAGAAAATACATCTGGGATAATTAGGTTCAAGTGCAGACCAATTTGTTTAAATATCTTTGGTTACTATCTCTCAATGATGGAGTAACTTTCAAAGACAAAATATAAAGCAATCTTCATCTGCGAGAACTAATTTCTAGCTTTTCACATTCAAATCCATTGTTTGAATCAAACTGCCAAGTTACTTTGTTTGATAGCTCTCCTTGGCCTCTGCTTTTCTAGTGAAGGAAGGGCAGCAGGGAATAAACAGCTAATAATTTTGCCTTTTCTGAGAGTGATGATCTCTGGGATTTTCAATTTTGTTCAGATGCAGAACAGCTGATGCTGTCTCTGCTTCTCTCTCCGTAATATTCTTTGACTACAGGACTGCTGTGCAATAAATCAGCAAAATAAGCATTTTCTGACAGGTACACTCTCAAGCACAAATCAAGCTACTGGGTTGAGAAGTTCTTTACACACTGACCATTCTGAACACTTTGAAAAACAGCCAGCCAACCAATACTGCATTTCTCCACTTTCAAATTGTAGGTTTATATCATTTAGCAAAGCTAAGGAGGTGCTTTATCAGCTGAGATTCTACTTCAACTGCTGGTGAATATAGAGCTAATTTTCCTCAGAGAAGGCTGACCAACACACAGGCTTTCATTGATTTTGTCAGGGCACAAATCTCTTCCTAAGGTATCATAATAACCAAGAACTATAAACTGGACTCTGAATATATATTATTAGATGTTTCTTGGTTCAGTTCAACAAGTATAAAATAGTACATATTTTCTTTTGTGGTTTTTTCTCTTCATTTTCCAATCCATTGCTGTGTTGCAATTTAACAAAGGCTAACACAAAATTAAATTATAGAAAAAAATGTTTCAGAAAGGAACAACAATCTCCTATGAATACTTTAACATGCACTAGTGTAACCTGTAAGAGAAAATACGCAGGTCACACAGACAACTGTATCCTCTGCATGACACCATGGCCTCATATAAATGAAACATGTTAGAAAAAACTCATGGTTTTTGTTTACCTCTAGTAATTAAGAAGGAATTCCTCCTTTAGTCTTGGAGGAAACAGAGGTGATATGACTAATGTATATACACATAGGTCACAATCGAATGCACAATCTTTCTAAAAGCTCTTTTCAAACTGAAAACATCAATAAAAGCTGCTTTTTTTTTGTTGGTTTGTTTTTAAACTCACAGCTATATACATTTTTACAAAGTTTCTTTAAATATAGTTCAGGCTGGCAAGTCATCTCTTTGCACAGAACTATACGTATTTTACTGCATAGTCAGTCCTCCTCTTTTTTTTTTTTTTCATTTTTGTTTTTAATAATAAAATTCTATTTTCCCCATCTGGATTACAGCTTCATATGCTGGGTAAAAGCCCATGGTGATGTCTTTGTTTTATCAATGGCCATTCATGGTATGGCACATAAAGAATCTTTTTTATTATTTTATTTATTATAAAAACCCAAAACAAAACACCTGTACAGTCACTGGCTCTGTGTTCCAGAAGACTCTGCTTTGCTTGTTACACTTAAAACACCATTTTAAATGACTTCTTCTGGCCTCAACTTTCAATCAAAGTGGCTGAGATCTTAAAGCAGTATCGCAACAGCAATGTACACTTCACATTTCACAGGGTTTGTAGTTGATTTTTAATATCAGTGAGTTGCTGTGGGAAGGATCAGTAAGAAAATAATGACTGTCCTTCTCTTTTACTTGTTTTTACTTTAGATTTTGACAACATGTTCAATGGATGGTATAATAACTTTTTCCTCTTCTTTTTTTTTTTTTTTTTCTTTTTTTTTTCTTTATTACAAGTGGCTTGTGGGGGTAGAGAGGGAAGGGCTGAGCTAAAACCTAGTGGTTGAATGTCCATGGGGCAAATTTGTACTGTTTTGTCCTCCACTGAAGGTGTTGAAAGTATGCAAAGGCTGCATTCCTGTTAATGTATTTGGGATCATGGTTATGGTGTTGGGTGTCATTAGCGGGATGTCATCTGGGGACCTTCTCAAAGTAAGCGTGTAGTCAGGTGGACAGGTTAGTCTCAGAGTGTCGTGGGCCTGCAGCGATTCACACTCATGGTCATGTTCTAGCTGCTTCATCTGCAACGACATGATCTCTTCGTTTTGTATGTGTGCTATATCGTTGGTGGTGTTCCTCTGGGGGCTGGGGCGCCTGTGAGTCTCATGACGTCTCTTGTCCTTCTTGTAATACAACGCAGCAAAAGCTAAAATATTGAGGAACAGCAAGGATGCCCCCACAGCAATGGTGACGCTCAGCTCTGTGGAGTAATCTCGCTTGTTTTCTATCAGAACTGTCGTATCTTCTGGAGCTGTTTTATGGGTGTCTTTTGAATGTTTGGGATTGTTGGCAGGCGTCATTGCTGGGCGTTTGGTGGCTGGCCACAATTTACCAGGAGAACGTCGTGTCACGTAAGGAAATGAGGTCATGTCAGGAGGGGGGACTTTAGTTGTTGTGGAAACATACTGAAATATTTCATTCAGGTTGTGAAGGTGTGGTACGAGCTCCAACCAGAAGGCAACTTTTGTTGCTCGGTAGTGATCACGGACCCGGGGCTTCAGGCCAATATGCAGATAAAGTTGGTCTTTAGGATTGTATTTGGACCAGGCCACTTCTTCAAAGCGGTTGGGTTTTGTGTGGATGAACTTTGTGTCCTGTGGAACAGGCTGGTTTGGATCTCTGAAAAAACAAAACCAGACAATATTATAGTCATTAATCTAATCCTCCCAAAAGACAGACAAAAGCAAAAAACCAAACTCACTCAATCCTAAAGTTAATGGATTTTCAATACCTAAAGTTATCTAAAAACAGAAGCTAAAAAGCCCTGCCTAAATGAAGAACAGCAGTTAATAAATAATCAAAAGAAAATTACTTACTGTACAGTGCATTTTTTTACATGAAAACAGAGAAAGGATAGTGTTTCAGATCCCAACAGGCCATTTGCAGTTTTGTGATTCAGTATCATAGTCCAAAGAGTATGCCTTAGAGATATACTGTAGTAGAGAGGTATTAATTACTTCTCCCCACAGTAAAGGTGTATGTTCAACTCTTCTCAGGGTTTGACACTAACTTGCTTATTTAAGGTACCACTACTTCCACTGCTGTAAGTAGTAAATATGGGCATCTAATTCCTATGGCAATATTGGAAGTCCATGTGAACACAAGAAATATTAGCTGCATATATTTCAAACAAAAACCTTTAAATCATGAAGTAGCAAGGCTAATACATGTAACTGGAAACCATTTATCTCCGTGTTCCTTTACTGAGCTATTAGTCCTCCTTCATTCAAATATCTACTTTGGTGAAAAACCTTTGAAGTATTTTTATGTTGCAAATCTTTCCATCATTTGCAATAGCAGATAACTACTTGAAAGTTCCATGATATCATTGCTATGAAGTAACTGTGCTTAATGGTCATAGGAGAGTGAGCCTTAACTCTGTCCCACTTTATAGAGATGAGACATATATTAGCTTAGATCAACAAGTTTTGTAGTACTTAAGTAGTAGTAGCGATAAAAGTAGCACAGAACTCGGATTATTTTAACATTGGCAAGCCAGATATTTAATTGACATTATTATTTTTCCACATTTTTTTTCCTTATATGTTCAGAATAAAGACAAAGCAATTTCACAAAGAGCATTTAAATATTGTTAGTCTCACTTCAGTGCCTGGTAAAATCATGGAGAAGATTATTCTGGGAAATATTGAAAAACACCTGGAAGACAACGCAATCATTTGCCACAGCCAGCACGGCTTCATGAGAGGAAAATCCTGCTTATCAAACCTGATTTCCTTTCATGACAAAGTAACCCACCAAGTTGATCAAGGGAAGCCAGTTGATACAATCTTTTTCGATTTCAGTAAAGCTTTCAATTCTGTCTCTCACAGGATCCTTCTGGACAAAATGTCCAGCACCACATCATGTGGTGGGTGAGCAATTGGCTCACAGAGCACAGAGGGTATTAGTGAATGGGGGAACATGGATGACCTCTCACTAGTGAGGTTCCATAGGGCTCCATCTTAGGCACTGTGCTCTTCCAACATCTTCATTAATGAGTTGGATAAAGGACTGGAAAGGATACTAAGGAAGTTTGCCAATGACACAAAACTGGAAGGAGCTTTTGACTCTCTTAAAGGCAGGGAGACCCTGCAGAGAGACCTCGAAAAATTAGAGGACTGGTCAATCACCAACCATATGAAGTTTAACAAGGGCAAGTGCCAGATTCTGCACATGGAATGGGGCAACCCTGGATGTTTGTACAGACTGGGGAATGAAATGCTGGAAAGCAGTGCCACGGAAAAGGACCTGGGGATCCTGGTCGCTGGCAAGTTGAATATGAGTGAGCAGTGCCCTGACAGCCAGGAGGGCCAACTGTGTCCTGGGGAGCATCAGGAAAAGCATCACCAGCCGGTCAAGGGAGAGGATTGTCCCACCCTGCTCTGCACTGGTAAGGCCTCACCTTGAATATTGTGTGCAGTTTTGAGTGCCACAATATAAGAAAGACATTAAGCTATTGGAGAGTGTCTGAAGAAGCACAGCGAAGATGGTGAAGGGCCTTGAGGGGAAGCCATATGAAGAGCACCTGAGGTGACTTGGTCTGTTCAGCCTGGAGGAGACTGAGGGGAGACCTCACTGCAGTCTAAAACTTCCTAAGGGGGGAAGAGGGGCAGGCACTGATCTCTTCTCTGTGGTGACTAGTGAAGAACCTGGAGGAAATGGCTTGAAGTTTTGTCAGGAGATGTTTACGTTGGATATTAGAAAGAGGTTCTTTCACACAGAAGGTGGCTGAGCACTGGAACAGGCTCCCAGAGAAGTGGTCACAGCACAAGCCTGACAGAGTTCAAGAAGCTTTTGGACAATACTCTCAGACTCATGGTGTGACTCTTGGGGATGGTTCTGTGCAAGTCCAGGAGTTGGACTTGATGATTCTTGTGGGTCCCTTTCATCTCAGCATATTTTTTGATTCTGTGATTCTGTGATTATCAATGTATGTGTACATCTACAACTTAAGTAAACTTTAAGTTATATCCTACTTCCTCTTTCCATGAAAAAATACAGAAAGTTAAAATTACTAATACTGAGCTTAATATTCTGTTTTGCAAGACTTTGCATCTTCTTTTGCAGCAAAGAGTATTTTCTGGGACTTTGTAATATATTATACCAAGACTATTTATTTTCTGTGCATTACTCTGAGAACTCTCCATTCTCTTTTTCTTTCCCATATGCATTAGTTTATTTCCTGTGAAAATGATTCTAATATTTTCCTTTTCTTCCAATATACAGTTATCTATGTTATGGGAATATAAATCCCCACCACTACAGATTTTAAAGCATCTTAGTTTTTTTTCTTTTTCTGTTTTCAAAAGCCCATGAGCTTGATAGCCTACTTTAGTCTTCCTTTGGTGTACATAAAGAGAATTTATCATGCCTTTTATTTAAGTGAAAAGAAGAATTATTTTCCCATATAATTTTGGTATTTTTGACTTATGCTTGTGGTTTTAGTATTTGGGGTTGTTTAGTGTGCTGCTGGCTTTTTTTTTTTTTTTTTAAATACTGTACCTAGTCTTTCCTATCTCAATAAGGTATAAAAGATATAAACTACAGGGTTTGAAACTGCTACCATTTCATTTAACTATCAATTTAATTTTAATTTTATGCATTAACAGTTAGCCAAATTGTGTTAATTCTAAACAAAAAGATAATTGCTTGGTAATTGTTCATCCCAGTTCAAACTAGAGGAGTAGTATTCACTACAAGCAGTACAGAAACAGACGTATGCTGCTACTTTCAGGGACTCTAACATGCACTGAAGAAGAAAATAAAGCTTTTCTTTGGTTCTTAAGGAACAGACTGAAGGATTTGGAAAATCCGGAGGAGAAGATACTGGCCATATTCAAGACATCTACTTCTACAGAAATTTGAGGTTCAATACATAAATTCTAAAGCAAGTTTAAAATCAACAAGATTATCAAAATGCAAAGCATTTTTCTTATCAGAAACTCTTGCATTGTTCCCCCTTGCTGTTCTGCTTCACAGCACAAGAGACTCTGGGAAGGGTCCTATAGAAAACCGATTTATTAAGCTAGTTAGGGTAAATGAGTTGCATTTTATACACAGTACAGGAAATGAAGAAGCTGAGCACTCATTTCAATGAGCAGCCAAGATGGACATGCACTTTTTTTTTTTTTTTTTTTTTTATGGCCCTATAAAAATGTCAGCAGATGATTATTTAAGCAACTAAACATTTTTTAAATTTGCATTCTTACTCTGGTCCCTTCCAACCTTTCCCATTCTGTAATCCTGTGATTCCCTTCCCCTACAAAGAGCCTGCAAAACAAGTAAATATCAACCTCCCTTTCCCTCTCTTCCATTCTCTACCTCCATCTGTCATTTTTAACTATATCTACTAGGAGCAGCCAATTATGCTGCCGCCTCCTCCAAACACGAGAGAAAATAACATTACATGTGGGTAGGCTTGTATTTCAGTATTTGTTTACATGACTCTGTGGGGGCATGAAACAGTCCCTTGAAACAAGGAAGAGAAAAAAATCAGCCAGCTCTAAAGACAAGTAATTTCTTTGCTGTGGGTATCAGAGCTCTACTACTGACACCAACTCTAGGATTGATTACTTAATAAATGAATAAATGATATGAATATTCTCTCTGAATTTGAAGGATAGGTATCTCAATAATTACTTTTTCAAAGAAAAGTGAATAACTAAATCCAGTCCTAAACAGAGGATCTAATAATGCATGGATCTTGGTTTTACAAGACTAATGATAATGTGCAAAAAATATTCAGTAGATATAAACAAGAGAATTTTTACTTTCCTTGGCCTTTCTCTGATGTACACGGCAAAAAATTAATAAAATCATAAGGTTACAACTTATAACTTAAGTATTTTTCTTGCGTATTTGGGCAGCTTCTCCAATATTTTCCAGTTTTATTGGTAGGCATGAAACATAGACGTACAGATAATAATTTCTCCTATCAAATCAGCTGTTCAACAAAACTCTTTTCCGTTATTAATTTCAGATTTCCTTTTTTCCTTTTTTATCCTCTCACATCACTTTTGTGCTTCTAGATGTTCTTGAGGCTCAAATGTGTAATGCATAACAAAAGGCTGCTATGAAACCTTCCTTTAAAAACCTGCTGCAATTATGATGATAACAGTATAATATGAACACTATATTTCAGTTCTGTACTTCTTCCAGTAATGACTCTCATAGGTATTAGATAACTTGTTTCCCAATTCTACTGCTGTTAGGGGGATTATTTTATTCATGCTACTGTTGTAAAAAAATTTATTATTATTATTATTCATTTTGCTCTCTCATTATTTATTTTTACCACCTTTAAAATTCAATTTAAACAGCTTTTCCATCAAAAAAATGTCCCTATCATGAAATGTCTGAACTTTCTTTCCATATAACAGAAGACAATATGATGGTATTTCTTGTCTTAGCAAAGGTATATTTTTGTAAATGTGCAGGATAATCCCATTTCACCTGTCACTTTTTTCTCCTACTTTCAGTCTGCACTGATTTTGCACAACTCAGGATGTTGCTACATCTTGTCGTTTAATTCACACCTCACTGGCTAGAGATGTACAATCAAAGCATTATTTTTTTCTCAGGCAATATAAAGTAAACGTCCCTGCAGTGGATGCTGACTGAAGAGCAACACACTCCTGTTCACAAGGTGGATTAGTAACTGATCTGAAGGCCAAATGAGAGAACTAGGAATTTCATATCTGCTGATATTGTCATGGAAAGAATGATGAATTAAGATGTCTTCTGATAACCCATATTCCATACAACATGGCAAAATACAATTTGTGTTTTAACTACTGCAAAAACAGGACAATGGAACTGATATGTTAATGCACTTAAAGTATTTTATTATTTGGGTCCTTCTCTAACTTCACTGGAGAACAAAATGTCTTCACAGTTACATACTGTTTTCTGTTTTTCTCCAAGACTCTGAAAGGCCCTTTGATCATTTATTTTTTTTTCAGTACTACTCTTTCCTCCGTATGGGAAGAAAAAAAAAAAAAGAGGAAAGAGAAAAACTGGCATTTCTTCATTCTTTTGGTGATTTTTTTTTTCATACTGTCACAATACTAATAATGGCACAGACATTCCTGCCTGAAGGACTGGTACACAGGCATATCTTCCCTTAATTCCTTTCCTCACTCATCACCAAGTCCCAGTGTCACCATGCTCCAGTCAGCTATTATAACCCCTAAGGAAAGCGAACAGTAAGCACATTTGGTTTTTTGACTAATACAGATTTGCCATTGGAGATAGCTATTTCTTCAGACAAAAACATCCAAAAAAAATGCAGCAGCCTCATAAATCAGTTCACTGAGAATTGATTGAAAAAATACTTTTATAATTGTAAGTCTAATCATGCCTTCTGTTAGAGAACCAAACTGAATATAAAACATAGATGTTATTAATACCCCAGAAATGTACGCAGGTTTCTGCTTCAGAATCAATGGTAGTAAAATAATTCTGGAGTTTTTATCTGAATTACAAAGAAAACAAGGATATATCCTTTAGACCTTTATCTTTCCCAATACCAGCATAGGTAGAGCTGGATGAATGGGAGCAAAAATAGAGTAGTGTAATTCTTCACAAAGAGGGCAATTTTTAGAAACCTGATAGATGCCTCTAATGACAGCATGGCTTTGTATACAGTCTGTGAAACTTCAAATCCTTCTTCACAAGAGCGTAGCTGACAAGAGTATCTGTGAAGGACTGGCACACAACCCCTCATGTTGTTCACTCTCCCCCTGGTGATGTATCTGCGAAGGAGGGAACATGGCCCTATCTAACAGAACTCTTGGCACATAAAATTACCATTAGAGTTAAGACAGTACTACTGGCAACAGACTGAAGCTCTAAGTGCACCTCTTAATGAAGCTCTCACATATAATTCTGCCCATAATGGAATTAAAAGCTATATTTTCATGTCATTTTTTTATTCCAAATGTAGTATCTCACACCCACTCTGTAAAAAATTGTTGTCCCGTTTCTAAGGCATGTTAGAAACATAGTTTTGAAAAGGCAAAAAAAAAAAGATTGTTAATAATAATAACAAAAATAACAATAAAAAAGTCATAGAAAGGTAGAGAATGAAAGATTAGCAAAATGCAACTTCAAGGCATTAATTTCAAGCACAAAGTATCTGCCATTAAACATTTTCACTGTCACCTCCTATTTGCTAGCTTCTGTAACTGACTTCAAAGTTAAATGCAATGAAAGCCCTATGCCTTATGTTGTGATTTTATAAGATTGACCTGCCCTCCAAACCCAGCCCTTGCAGTAGGCCCATTAAACAATGAGTCTTTTTTTAGGAACGGGTGGCATGTCATTAAAAGCCTAACACAATCTATCAGAATGATAAACCACCTGAGCCGTAATTATACAATGAGTTCCTGGATGCAGTCTCTGCGGGAGAATCATCAAGGTTAGAAGAGTCTCAGAGACTTTTAAATTCAATAAATATATCTGCAGTTTTAATGTTCAAGGCTCACCTACAGGGAAATGTGGAATAATAAAATCTTTCAGTTAACAGATTTTTCATATGTGTTGCCATGGGTACAAACACAAAGCAAGATAAGCTCTATCAGAATAAAGAGGGGAAATGATCAATTAAAAATAAGGGGGCAACCCACAGCAGAGCCCCCAGCAATGCAGCCTTGAACTATATAAATCTTTTTGGGAGTTGGAGGACCTGACTCACAGATTCCAGATTGCACGTGAGTGAGTAGAGAGGAGAATGTTTACTCCAGAGATCCTCTTTGCTCTAGGCTTGAGGTGTTACAATCTTCTCTTTTCCATTGGAGGAACCAGAGATGCAGAGCAAATATCATCTTAAGATATTATTTACCTCCAAGTATTTTCTTGTACTCTTCAGAAAAATTAATCATTGTTCATACAAACAAAAAAAATCCATCAAGTTAATATGTATCATGTTGCTCTTTTCCTTTCCTTGTGAAAACAAATTTTACAGCTAGAGGTCATTTCTAATGACACATCTTTCACACTGTCTATAATGGATTGAGTCTGTAATAGAATATATACTCCATTCCTGTCTCATCCACAATGGGAAAGTTTCAGAAATGACTAATGGGTCCCCCAAAGAACTTTTTTTGCCTTTAGGTATAGTATGACAGTGTCTTCATAACTAGCGAACTTGGTATAGCCTGCTGGAATTAGCTTTCAAGTAGCAACAGCTGGAAAGTGCTATGAGTAATGGTGGCGGCTGGGACTGTGAGAAGCTCCTGTTAACCTCAAAAACTGCTTAATAGAACTTTTTAATCTAGAGGGAATAGTCATAAAGTAATTGTAAACAACAGTGAGGCTGTGGAGGTCTTGCATCCCCATAAGAATTCCAGTTATGTATACTTTATGTATATGTGGCACCTCATCTACAAAAATAAAGAAAAACTGATGGTATCATCATTTTTCTAAAAATGTGGTACAGCCAGCACTGAACATTCTCTGTGCATAAACCAAGATTTCATCATGATGTTTGCCCATCCCAGTACCGATTACTTCTTGTTGCCAAATACATTTAAATATTACAGAGTTCATTCACTTTTGTTGCTGAACTGTAGGATTTCTGTATGCAAAAGCACCTGTTTACCTAACATGTGGTGCAACAAATGCTTTTTTTTGCCTTGTAAATTGACCTGAAGCATTTGATTGCTTTTTACTCTATTCACGCTTGAGGTTCTTTTAAGATGGCAAAATCCCTCTCCCTTGAACGTCATTTGGATTCATTAAAGGTAGCAAGGGCTGAAGCCTCTGAGTGTTTCACAATGGGCACCTCTGAGTTTTTCTTATATAGCTGCACATCGTTCACTGCAGTGCAGTAAAGCTGCAGTTTCCAGAGCCCAATCCTACTATTAAACGTTCAGTGAAAAGATTTACAGCTCCTTTGTGCCACAAGTATCTTTGTTTTAATTCAGTACCGAAGACTCAAGGTTAACAAAAAAAGCCCTTGCTGCTCAAGTAAAACACTGCAATACTCTTTAAAGGAATGTTATAGGAAGAGAACAGAATTTATTAATAGTGTTCACAGATTAAGCTGCTTTGAGAGTTCTTTCCTTGATGTTTACAACACTATTTCAGCAAAACATTGATGTCTTTATTTTGTTTTGTAAGCAGAATTAATTTAAATTTTTAACCTTCTCAAAGCAAATTTTTTATCTGAGTCTCTTCTTCATTCCAGTCAAGTACTTATTATTGCCATTAAAGCCCTCAGAGGGAAAAATTTTTCTAGTGTCTGCCTTTCTGTTCTAATTCCTCCCTGAGTCCTCATCCCTGTGAAGGTCACTGAAAAACAAGAACTTCCTTTCTTTTGTAGCAGATAAGTGCTATCTGCCTGACGGTTCCTTCTTCAAGTGGCAGACATGTTGCCTCTGATTTTTCAGTATCTTAGTGAGCCACCTTTTCTCTGAGACATCCTTTTTGTCTTAATAATTATCCTATTTTTTGAACCAAAAATATGGTGTATTATTATTCTCACTGAGCTACTGAAAGAAAATAGTTTGAGGGAACACACTAAATAAAAATCTATTAAATATGAATAAGCCTCATTTACCTGCTTTCTTAATGCAAACAGTTCTATAATACTACTGCAAAATCAGAGTTTGAGGCCACTGCAATGGGGTACTGACTATCAACAGAAAGGAATGCTGGGGGCCACACTTACCCAGTTTTGGCAAAGTTAGTCCAGTACGTCATAACCACTGCACTGAGCATGACATCATTCTTGGAAAAGTTGCAGTTGAACAGTTCTGTGGGACCAATCATAGGAATCCCAAACACATAAGGGACTTCATCACCATGAGCTGAATCAGCCCAGCTGGGTTTCATTTCACTTTGGCAATGGTGATAAAATGCATAGAAATATGTTGGAGATCCATACTGGGCATGCAGGTCAGCGGTAGCAACAGCCGGAGCAACCCACTGGTGGTCTGTAAAAAGAGCAACCAGGGTCTTCCGTCTTGTTTCAGGGTTTTCCTTGTCTGCCCAGTCAGTGTACATGAATTTAATGGTCTCTCGCAGTGTATCCTTCCCTTCTGGATAACCGTAAAGATTGTCCACAAAATTGGAGACAGAAAAGTCAAAATCATTGGGGGAAACACCATCTTCATTGTCTACAATTCCGTCCACAAATTTTAAACCTTCCCCTTGATTCACACCCAGCATTATATCATAGTTAAGGAATTCCCCTTGCTCCATTAGAATCTGAGGGTCATCGGGAATCACGTCTCCATCTATCACAGGCCCAAAGGCAATATGGTACGTGGCTGGAGTGATGGTCTGTTGAATGAGTTCTTTGTAATTCTTATTCCGAAGACATTCAACCAAATCAGTGGTATCCAGCATGTCGCAGCCCACTTTATCTGCCAATATCCGAGTGTACTTGGCAGGCTGATAGTTCACTGCCCAGCTGGACAGGGCTGTTCCACTCTGTATGATTGCCTTTTGGAACAAACCTGCAGGTGCAAATTGTTTAAATACAAATCCAATTAGACATTTAAAAAATATGTTTATCAAAAAAATTAAAAGCATTTCTTACAAAGCAAAAAAAGCTTTGATTATACAATCACTAAAGAATGCATAAACCAAAATTTCTATTCAATTTCCATAGATCCTATCCACTACTCTTTTTATACTATCTCTAATAAGCTACTAATTAAAATCTCTCATGTTCTTGGTGCTCACACACATAAAGCATGAAGGTTTCAGGTTGCTGTTTCAACTCATGCTTATACTGCAGTTTTCTTGCATCTTTGATGGAAGTCCCCTGGCTTTACCACAGTTGTAGTCCTGTGAAAATTTCTTTAAAGGATTGGCATCTACAAGCAATCACATCCTCTTTGCCATGTAAACGACACTCATAAATGCACCTTTCAGTAGTTTAAAGGTCAAACGAGAACTACACATTCTAATTTCCTTCACAGAAGCCATGCATCATATAACTTCAAAAAATCTGCTCCCATAAAAGCAATTTAATAGGTTTCTATTAATCTTCTACTCAGAAAATTTTGTTACCATTTAATTTTTTTATTATTGTTTTGTGTGTATATGTTAGCACTGCCTACATGTTGAATTTTGCATGTGTGTTAGCACTGCCTATATGTTGAACAAAAACATATTTAAATATTTTTGAAAGAGAGTGAGATGAGATTCAATAGTTCTTTCTGGTTTCTTTATGCGTACTAATAAAAAGAGAACTGAAAATCTGATCTGAAGAGCTTCTTTGTGTCAGAGCACTGAAAAGCAATGGGAGCTTATTGGTGAAGCTGCCTCATCTCCTTTTCTCTGGTAAGACCACCAAAATGGCCTATTTTATATTTATAATGAAATGCCTGCATGTCTTCTTTAACCTGATTTCTACTGTTAAGCTCTCAAAATATCAAAGACAGCAACAGCTACAAAAGCATGTGGGTTTTGTTGTTGATATACCTTTGAGATGATTATTTAATGCACACACAATAAAATTTCAATTATTTGATCAGTTAAGTTTTTCATGGTTCCATCTGCTTGATTTTAGCATGGCTTGCTCAACAGTTATCCACTGCACTCTTATTTGTATCAACTGACTTCACTGTCAAGCACAATTGTATGTATTTCAAAGTGGGGGGTGTTTACCAATCACCCTGCTATAACTGTTTGGTAGGGCTTAGCTTTCTGTCGCAAATTCCTGTCTGTTTTAACATGATAAAAATGGCATGGACTTATAATAGATATTTTCATGTTGTCTTCTTTATAAATTCTTTGTAGATTTGGTCTTATCACCATGAATATTTATTATTTGGTACTGTTGCTGAACATTCTTGGGGCTTGTTGTTTTTTCTTTTTTTGAGGGGTGAAGTGTTAAGGGTAGAAATCCCACAGCTCACTTACCAAAATCTTAAGAACACTCAGTGGGATCACACAGTATTTGTGGGGTGTTAAATACAGTTTTTAATAAGCTTATGTTATTATTAAGTAAAAAAAGCATCTAAATATATGTTGGAAGTGCAGCCAAGAGTGTGTAAAAAATCAAAAAGGTCACTGCTCTCTTCCATTTTAATTAGGGCAAATTCTTTGACAGGAGACCCAGTGGAATCTGTTGATAAAACCAGAAAAAGCATATTGCCCATGGCATTTGTTGCATGAGATTTATGCTGTAATAGCATTTAGTTTTCCCTATAAATATATTTTTACGTTGATGAATACAAATCCAGAATACTGGCTAGTAGGTATTTTACAAAAATTACAGACCTCATGCAATTCTAATTCAGCCTACTTCATATGGCCATTTTCATGACATTAGCATGTTAAAAAAAAAAAAAAAAAGTGCTTTGCTTACCTTCTGAATAGTGGGAGAGTGTCAGGAGACTGACACAGGAAGCTCCTGCCCCAGATCCAAAAATAGTAACTCTTTTTGGGTCTCCTCCAAAAGATCCAATATTTTCTTCAATCCAACGTAAAGCTTGGATTTGGTCAAGCAATCCGTAGTTGCCTTTTGCAGCTTGGTCCCCAGTACTTAAAAAACCTATAAGGCAAAACCCCATAATTTTAGTTCATGAGACAGAGTTAGCTACAGGGTATCTACATATTCACAACACATCCTCCCATCCTTTCATCTTCTGTGCTTTTTTTCCCTTCTTCTTTTTTTTTTTTTAAAGGTCACGGTCCTAGTTAAATGTCTCCAGAACAGGCAGTGAAACTCGTTCTCATGCTGTTTGGCTTTAGTTTATTTTTCTCTACTGTAGAAGTCATGTTTATGAAGAATCACTATTTCCATTCTGAAACATTTCTGTAACAATGCAGCAATACAGACAGAAGATTTTAAACATTTTTTAACTGGATATGAGTAGGGTCAAAAAACTTAGGAATCTATTTTTGTGCAAAGATGTGAGATAGCCAGTCATCAACTGAGAAAAAGATTCCCTAACACACTAATTTAAATACTGCCAAAATTGTCCTGAACTACATAACTATTTAAATTACTGTACTTGTGGTATGGATAGATGTACTCAGAAACAGAAAAAAGAGGGCAAAAGAAAATACAAAAGGAACATGAAAAAGCCTAGAAAAAAAATTGCACTTCAATTTCACAGAGGATATGTATTAGGAAGATAGCAGGAAGATCCACATCAATTCAGCCTTTGGTAGGGAGGCTTAATCTGAGCAAATCAGGTTTTGTCTCTCTCCTTAGAAACTGCAAGGAAAGCTGTGCTGCTGTTTTTTGTTCCCATACTGTGGTTATCAGATTTTAAAAACAAAGCATGACACATTTGCTGCTTGTCTTGCAACTGAGAACAAAATGACTGAAAGATTAGAACTGAGATTAATTTTGGTTTTTTGAAACCAACTAAGGTGAGACATTGCAGTTATCCTTGCTGCCTATCATTCACAGGTAAGACTTTTGCGATGTCCCAATTACCCCAGTACGCCATGTACTCACACTCCGCTCTGTAACTCCCACAGACCTTTTCCTGCTAGACAACTGTTAAGTCAGAAGTCAATTAGAAATACCTTACAGGATATGCAAGCTTTCAGATGGACATTACTGATTTAGGCACCACTGACAGCTGCTTATCAAGACAAAACAAGGACATCACTTGGCAGACTTTTCCAAGCTAATTATCAGTTCAACTAGAATGGGGATCCAGGACTCAGGAGATCTGTAGTCTGGTGCAGTTTGATATGGGTCTGTTATCATGAGACACCTGAGCCTGCAGTAATAAGACCTTCATGATCATAAAAAAAACTGGAAGTGAAGTCTTAGATTCCTAGGGAAAAAAAGGCCTTGCAATACATTTCACCTGCAAGGGGGAACAGATCTCTTTGCAATGGCTGTAGTAATTTTTTGGGTGATAGGAAGAATGAAAATCCACGAGGTGGAAAGGGTTCACAAGGAGGAAGCAGAAGAGAAGGCAAGGCAGGAGAAAAGAAGAAAAAATTAGATGTGTTGGACATTCACAGCTGTCAGACTGTCACTAAAATGTTTTCTATGGTAAAATTTCTACAATGACATGAAAAATTTTGTCTGAAGATTTAAAAGCAATATCACATCAGGACTAAACTGTAAATATGGAATGCTATACGTCCTCCATTATGGTGGCATATATTTCTGCATGCAAGGTTAGTCATGATCGAATGAAATGTATTACCTTTTACACAAAAGAATCTTTTTTAGTATTTAATTAGTAATTATTTGTAGGTATTAAATGTCAGAAAGTGCTGATGAGTCTTTGTACTTTTCAGAAAACAGTTGCTTCAATTGCAGTAATACAAATCATGTCTGTATTGCTAAATAACACTCGATCCAGCTTTCTCATTAAAAAGTCTCTAATAATGGCAAGCACAGTAGTTAGAATGGAGTAACATCTTTTTTCTCTTCTATACTAATGGAGAAAAAATAAACAAACTATTAATCCATAATTATCTCAATTTTTTTTTAACAGATGTGTTTTTCTCTTTTTCTCATGCCTTTATTATCTTTTTAGGACTGTCAAAGAAAAAATAATCTATTTTCTGTCTTTGTTGCTGCAGCTCACTGCAGTGTTCTAAACTATTCTATAATTAAGGCTTTATTCAATCAGAACTATGACCTCCCTTGGAGAAAGTGACTGTTGTAACCTTTAAAGCAGTGTGATAATTAATATTTGGAGCCTAAACATGTTTTAGCTCTTCTAGCAGCATCAAGCTAAAGCTGGTTGAACTTTGTAATTTTGAAATGTACTAAAAGGTGAACTGCATAAAACTGCAGCCAGTAAATATCTGATGTTAGACAAATGAAGGTTTCTTTTGTTTCCACAGTTCTCTACTCGTTTTCATTAATTGCAAGAACAAATTTTCTTAATTTAAAAACTAATCATCAAGGCAAAGAGTCAGCCCCACATGACGTAAACTGAATTCATAAACCTGTCTTTTTTTGACGAGAATGTATTTTCTTTCATGCTCTGAATACCAGAGCAAAATATTTCTTCAAAGATATTTGAAGAAACTCAGGCAAATAGTAATTATTTGTTCAGAAATACACAACACTAAGAGTTTTGTGGCTTTTTTTCTGTGACCACTGTGAAGATTCCAGAAAAGGAATGCAAGGTTTTATTTTCTGAGATGGGATTTATATTCTTTGCCTTTTATATATATGTTTTTAAGTGCAGTTAAAACTATGTCCCAGTTTGTAATTTGGTGTGATTTGAAGGGCATTCTGTGATCTGAAAATTAAGTGTGGGTTTTGATAGTTCTTCTTACTTGCTTAATGCAGTGCAGTAAGGAATAGAAATAGCTTACTATGGAGAACAAAGAGGGGTTTTGTTTGGTTTTATTTGGTTTTTTTTCCACGTAATGATACAGAAAGGTACAGTAATATTCAATTCTTGACTTCACAAATCTGTCTTTCCTTAAACAATAGTTTGGAAGGGCGACCAGGATCTCCAGCTGCAAAATGATATGGACAGCAACAGCGGAAAAAGAGGAATGTGAGTGCATCCCATGTGTGATGAGTGGAATATCCCAAACTGCCTTAGCAGAAATTTGCTCCAAACTTATTGTGCCAGAGGAAAATACGACCATCAGTCAGACTGAGTAGTAACCAGGGAATCAGTCTTCTGAGGCAAAGGTCAGCTTGAAAAAGAGGGCAACAGAAGCATGACAGTTTGAAAAATGAGAGATAGGGAGGCGGAAAGAGGGCAGCAGCTGGACATGGTTTGACATTGTGCAAAGTGCCCACGACATTGCAAACTCCCTCCAGACTGGAGAGCACACCCTCCTGTGGGGCGTCTGCACTCATCCAGAGGCTGTCCATGTGTGCTGTCACACCAGGATATGTCTAAGCATGTCCAGGGTCTTGTGGGATGTTGGGTCAGTGGGTGGTTAGGAGTGGCAGGAGCTCACCTGATGCTGAAACAACCACATATCCTGCAGAGAAAATGGGGGAAAGTCCACTCCCCTGCAAAGGGGCTGCTAGTGACCCACACAGCCTGGAGGTGGCCTGGTGCACAACCAGCTCTATGTGTTGGTGTGTGATTAAAACTCTTGTGGATTAATTACAGAAGAATGCTTAGAAATATGCAACTGTTTACTAACCCAAATGTCTATTATTGTAGCTTATCTTTTGTACGGCTGATATTGATCCTGAAAGTATAGCTCATTGCTTGCTGGTTAGTTATTTATCATTAATAAATTAATAAGATGCTTTGATACTGATTTGATTAAATCACATGAACAGATTTTCCCTATGAAAGGTTATTCTTAAAACAAAAAATCATAATTTTCTATGAGGAATCTTAAAATACTCTTAATTTGTTTTAGTGTATTACTTGTAATTAATGCTGCATCTCATTTTTTCCACATGACTTCAATAAGGGGAAAAAATTCTTCCTTAAACTGAAGTTTCTGAAGTAACTGTTGTATTTATTTTTCTCTGACTCTATCAAGGAAAGGATTCAAGATGAGTGCTTTAGTTTTAGCCTACTAGATTAGCAACAGTCAAGGAGGAAAAGATTACAAATCGGAATTTTTCTTTCCCGCAACCTTTAAAAACGAATGGACTCATATGCTACATACTGTCACTTGCACTGTTTTGATAACGCAGTGAAGACACAAAGGTACACAAAAATCTCCTTTAGATCCCTCTCAGACAGGAAGAAATCCCTAGGTCTATCTTTATAGTTGGTTTTCCCACTATGACACAGAAATCTTACTGGGAGACTAACCTAAACCCTTTACTACTAAAAAGTTATGCAGAAACACACAGTGACAAGTAGCAGGGGCAAATATATATAAATTCCACCCACTGTGAGTTTCCATGGAAATACACTCTTGATCTGAATTTAAACACTAGTGTGGACATGGTCAAGATCAAAATTATATTCTTCAAACTACAGAATTTCAATTTAATGTACATAGACTTAGGAAAAAATAAAGACAATGGAGACCCTCCCTAAAACAGTATTAAGTATGGTAAATTATGACCTGAGAACTATGGCTTCACCCTTAGAGATAAATTCCTATGCACTGATTTCTCATTCTTCCTATATTATAAATAAAAAATTACTGTGACAACTTTCCTTTGACATTTTGCACACAGTAATACCCAGTATTACAGACTGCAGGAAAAGTCCATTCTTTATCCTCATATTTTGGCCCCTGGGCCTAATGCATATCGAATCAATTTGATGGTTGGCTGAGAGCCTAAATTTCAACCATGAATGTTCCTTCATTTCTCTTTCTTTCTTTCTTTCTCTTTCTTTCTTTCTTTCTTTCTTTCTTTCTTTCTTTCTTTCTTTCTTTCTTTCTTTCT
>JAWWLV010000001.1:95509861-95555783 GCA_035041135.1 Platyrinchus mystaceus
CTCAGTTCAGCGCAGGCTGTGTCTCACCTAAAAAATCCATTGCGCAGGCTTGAAAGGTAAAACGACCTTTCCCAGATCTTTGTTCGCGAAGACTGGCCACATGCTCACCTTCTCAAGCTCTTGTCTACCTCCAACTCAATGGTTATTTTTTTAAAGTATTTTTTTTTAAAACGTTACCCAGCAGTTTCTGTTGCTTTTACATAAGGCCACTTTTACTTTCCACTAGACCGGGCTGCTCAAAGCTTCCTCCAACCTGGCCTTGGACACTTCCAGGAACAGGACATCCCCAGCTTCTCTGGGCAATCTGTTCCAGTGCCTCACCACCCTCACAGTAAAGAATTGCTTCCTAATATCTAATCTAAATCTCTCCCCCTTTCAGTTTTAAGCCATTATCCACTGCTCTATGACTATGTGCCCTTGTAAAAAGCTCCTCTGCAGGATTTCTGTAGACCATTTCTTGTACTGAAAGGCTGCTGTAAGGTCTTCGCAGAGCCTTCTCCTCTCCACACTGAACAACCTTAACTCCCTCAGTCTGTCTTCATAGGTGAGGTGCTCCAGATCTCTGCTCATTTTCACGGCCCTCCTCTGGACTTGCTCAGACAGATCCATTTCCTTCTTATGTTCAGGGCCCCAGAGCTGGACAGAGTACTCCAGGTGGGGGGAAAAAGTTCAAAAATGCAAGAAAGACTATGCAGAATCTAGTAAAAACTATTAGCCTTCTGGGTAGCCAAACATCATGAATCTGTTATAAAAGGAAATGTGATTTCAATAGCAGACTTCTATAAGGACTGACAACATGGAAGAGGGTGATGGCTAACAAGCAATCATTACCAGTGGTCTCACTTGTCTTCTGTACTATGGACAGTTGTCTCATCCTCATATGCACTATTCCCAGTTGCAAGAAATAGACATAATGAGTTACCTCACTGGGTTGTGTTGCTTCCTTTTTTTCAGCTATAAGCTTCATTCCATTAAAATACCAAACAATGCAAAACCTTTTCACAGAGTAGGCTATAAAACTGAAAATGAGCTGTGGTTGAATATAAGCTACAGAATTAAAAGCTTATTAAAATAATCTTCTTTTAGTAAGAGTGGAAATAACTGTGTAACTAAGCAGATGAAAAGAAAAAAAACTCCCCATTTTCCAGTTAGAATTTTTTTATAATGTTTTATTTCAAAGTTTAGGGCTTTAAGGGAGAATAATAGCATTGCCATCCATAACACTACCAAATATATACACTCAAAGCAAGTTCTTTTTAACAGTTAACTTTCAAGAAAAACATTGATCACAAACAGAGCACCTCACTGTACATCCATAAACTTGTTATTTGTGGCTACTGTGGCTTCCTTTCCTATGCTTACAGAAGAGTTTGCCTACAGCCACAGAACTGGAATACAGCAACTGTACTTGGCCCAGGGCACCAGCTACTATTCACTCAGCAGTACCTGAAAATCAGGAGCTAATGCATCAGTACCAGCTAATCCATGATGCAAAAAGGAATCCAAGTTGACCCTTCTTTCAGGAAGGAGATTTTGTGTTGGTAATATCTGGCTGGCTTGAAGCCTGGGCCTCATCCATGTCCTGTGCAGGAGGCATCATTTAGTTACAGAGCAATTCTAAGCATTGCCTTCAAAAACATACTTTGAACACCGGTGACACAAAATGTGTGTTGGTAAGCACAGAAAACAAGCACATATGGTACTGAGAGAAGAACTAAACACTTGCACAATTTCTCTATCTTCTATTGGGATCTTAATTTAAAAAATTCTACTAGAAAAAAAAATCAAAAACATTCATATTACACCATATAATGCTATATTTAGACTCACATAGGAGTTGAGCTTTTCAGGATGTAGAAGGCAGTGGGTTTTTAAATCATCAGACTGTGAGTACATATTTTTAAGTTAATAGTGAATTGTTAAAAAATTAGCAGGAATTTTCTGAGAAAATTAAACAAATCAGCTCTCTTGATAATATTTGACTAAAATTTGCAATATCCTTAATAATCTGAAAAATATTCAGCTCTTTGACACAGCACTAAGGAAAGGGACCAGGGAGAAATGAACCTTACCACAGTCTGACAGTAACTAATCAGTGACAGAATCTTTAATAAAATTCCTGTGAGACAAAAATAAAGTTGAAAGTGAGACAATTATTAAAAGCCTTTTTATATGCTACAAGTGTATATATATATCTTCTAAATTTATTAATTATACTATACAGACTCTTTAAAGAAAGACATAGAACAAATGGTTTTCCACCAGAGTAAATGATTCATAATTCTTTATCTTGATCCATTTTTTTTAATAAAATGTGCCCTTTAAATGAAATTTCCTATGTACCATCTGAAATGACTGCTCAAGAACTCTGTCAGTGGATGCAAGCAAAGTATCCCACTTAAAATCATGATGTATTAAAGCAGCAGATTACATAGAACATTTTTTTCTATGCTGGAGGATACTGACAAATGCTAATACCAAATTTCCTTTGGCATCAGTCTTTAAGAAAGGCTTAAAGAAAAATAAAATACCTTCTGGCTCTAATTTTAATTCCTTCTTAACATTATGAATAAATTGCAAAAGCTCATGTTTTAATCAAAGCTCATTTCTAAATAAGACTGCAAATGTTTTGAGTTCTGTTGATGAACTTATCAAAAGGTCAGTGTTCAGGAGGATGACATGTGGGTGTACCCAATCTTTTTCATCACAAGCCTGGTTAGCATACAAGAACGTCTTAGTTGACTGTATCCCAAAGTTAGACCCTACAACTCTGCAGCTTCAGAGGGGCTAGCTGGGCTCTGATGAAGCTTATGTTCCATTCTTTCTCTGATTTACAGGGCTCTCAGGAACCACCCCAATGTCAGAAGCCACAGCTGAGAGGAGCATCGCCACTGTGTCTCCTTCACATCTCATACATGTTGCCTGTGCTGGGTGGTCTACCAAACAGCTTCAGAAATGGCTAAAATGAAATTTTTAGAATGACAAGAGTGTTCAGGCACTTTGGTCTCCATCTACTATTGAAAAGAGAGCTTCAGAAGACTTGAATAAGATAAGGTGGTTCTCAGAAATTACATAAACATATTTCTATGACTATTAGTAAAATATATTTAATTATTGTTGATTTGTTTCGTTTTGGTGTTTTGTTTTGTTTTTTTTTTTTTTGGTGGCTTCTGCTGATAGGAAAAGAGTTATATATGCAAATTTACTTTTTATTTTTTAAAGAAGTTTTTGGCAAAACTGTATTTTCTAAGCCTTTGACACTGAAGCTTAACAAAAATACTAAAATAGATTGTCTCAGGTTGGTTTTGCACATCATGAATCCTCTGTGAGAAATAAACAGATTTAAATAATGTTCCTCAGCATTCATAGTTCCAACTAAGTGAACCAAATCAATTCTGCTGCACATTCAAACACATAAAATATTCTGAGTTAGTGTTTCATAGGAGGAGTTTACAACCACAGTAGAACTATAATGTGTTAGAATTACTCTTCCCAGAAAGAAAAAGGCAAATCACTTCCATAGCCTTACTAATCCAATCATTTACACAGAGATCTGAAATATTTTAAAGTATACTTTGACTATTCTAAGTTAGAGCATTCCTAGAGAAACACCAAGCAAAATATCTGTAACTATGTCAGCCAGAAAATTTCCATAAGGTGGAGTCTTAAAATAGATGGGGTTTTTTTTGTAATCTCAGGCATCTTTTCAACTTGGAAAAAAAAAAATCGAAGATAATAGTATGGCATGCTCAAATCAGTGAAAATGTGGAGTTGCTTCACTGTTTTACCACATTATTTCATGCATTTTCTATAAAGATCTGAATAAATTTGAAAGGTCATGATCAGTTTTGTCCTACAACATTACCATAACAGGTGAAATATTGTTTCTATTCTGAACCAGCCTTGACCAAAATCTGATGGTTTGGAAGATTCAACTTTGTAGTTCTCAGTTAATATTGTTTTGAAGAAGCCTGATTCTCAATACTATATAGAAGCATAAATCACAAATATATATGATCATAAAAATATATAAATAACTATATAACCATTAAAATAAAATAGCAGGTGGAAGTGAGTTATTAAGTCAACTATTCTAAGACACGTAGTCCTGATGTCCTACTCATTGTTCACTTTTTATTATCTGGCAGTATTTTTGGGTTTGTATCTAATTTTCCATGTCATTGGTGCAGTTATTTGATTCTCCCCCCCCCCTTCCTTATTAAAGGTTTAATAACAGGTGAGATGAAGCTTATAATTTAAAATAAGATGAAAGAACCAACCTATAAATCTTGGACATTTGAATATGAGTCACCTGCGGTAGCTGAGTTTGTGCTACAATAACCATCATTTCATAGCCATCACACAAACTTCCTTAAGTGGTATATAATGGTTTCCTAATAGAATTACTCTGGGCCTTAGGGAGGAATTAGATTTTCAATTATTACATTCATAATTTAGAAAAAGAAATGCTGATTAGATTTGTTTAATTTAATATTCCAGGTAATGTGGGATTTTCCTCACTAGTATATTTATTCTCGGTTTTGGGTTTTGATGCTTTCTTCTGTGCTTCTCTAATTAACGATATACGTTTTCTGGCACCAAATAAAGGCTAACAATAATGAATTATTATTTCCCAGTTTTTATTTATTTTTTTAATGAACCTCAGGATAAACTTACTTTGTTCAGCTAATAATGATGGATTCAGTTATTACACTGTTTATGTTTACCTATTCGTGTACTGATTTGCATACCATGTGAGAAAGGTAGAAATACTGAAATAAAGAAATTAAACTAGTATTGTCTTTAGAACACATTTTGGGATTTCTAAATATCTTCAAATTATGCTCTGGCTCTTACTTTTTTCTCCAGGATGTATTCAAGTTTTGCTGATTTCCAAGAGACCGCTGGAAATGGTGAAATGACAATCGCCAAGTATCAGAGGTGATTTTTAGGAACACCCTCCACCTCCTCTTGCCAATGCCCATTGCTGTTGTACTCAAAACAACATATTTCGAAAAACAAATTAATGCAACCCTTAATCAGTTGCTAGAAAATATTCACAACATTCTCAAGAATTTGACTTCTCAGAGAGAGATATGAATAGTAGGAGGATCCTATTTACAGGCAAATTTTTGAAAAGGAAGATTAATCTTCAGAAATTCTTCTAAAGATAGGGGTGGAAGAGAGAGGAAAAAAAAAAACAAACATGTTTTCTAGAGGGCAGATTAAAACATTGATCTGCGCTCTTTTTCTGAACTGCCACTGAAGTAATCACACTTTACAGGACAAGAGAAGTTTAATGGGACTAACCTCTAAGGGCATGACAAGCCCCAGCACCTCCTGATACATGTCACCAGGGATGAGCAAGGGAAGCACCCACAGAAGGGTGTTAGACGGGACTCATCTTCCAAAGTGGTGTTGAAAGAACAGGGAAGAAGGTGATCACTTACTACTGTCCAAAGAAACTACAAAAAAGATAGAAATTACAGAGATCCCACTTGGGAAGAATCAAAATCTCCCACATGAATCCTATTCCTGTGGAATCAGTCCAACTCTCCTGGCTTTAGCTGGCATGCATTAGAGCAACAAACACTCTTGATTCACCTGCAATCAATATATGACTACTAAAAAATGTTTCTCTTTAATAATTTTTACTACAAATGATCCTCAATATGTTTGAAGGTAATTGAGATCCTCTACAAAACAAGCAAACTTAAGAGGCTGCAGGACTCAAGTTCTAGCAAAACAGTTGTGAGAATATGATAGCTATCACCCAACAGTACCATGCATAAATATTGAAGAAAGAAATCAATCTGAAGCGAAAGAAAATATGGAGGTATTTCAAAACTGGTAATATGACCATATCCATACTTTAAGTTGGTTACTCAATTGAGATAAATTCAGATATTCTGAAATGATTCTCCCTAACAGAAAATGTATCTGAGAAGCCTGAAAAGCTTTGATTAAATTTGGTCATAAAGCCAAAAGTATTTATTTCCTGGAACCACTATGATGCCTTCAGAGACTTTAAGATAGCAAAAGATTAAGAGAGAAAATCCTAAAGGATGTATTAAATAAATAGAAAAGCTGAAATTGCTTCTGGATTTGCACACATACATTTTATTTTATGAAACATAAACGCTGAGTATGTGGACTTTCTTGTTTCCATCCCACATTCTGGTTATGAAACAGATGTTATTTTGGAGGGAAAAAAAAGGTTTGAAACTGCTAAATATTCATGTTTTGAATGTTTCAAAATAGTATTATATAAATGGTAATTTTCTATTTGTTATTTTAAACAAAAGAATGTAACAGAAATAATTATTTTTTTCGAACTAGTTCTGAAGGCTAGGAATTCACGTTCTGCAGTTTTGGCTAAGCTCTTTGGGCTGGTTTCTCTGTCTTCATAGTTCATGCTTCTCCTTACTATCATGTATTCAAGAATGCAATCCTAGTAAGAGACTCAGACCTCTGAAAGGTAACCAAAAACTGTTACCACAAACTATACTAAAAGAACTTTTACTGTATATTGCATGTCTCTTGATTAGGGTTCAGGAGAATAAAGCATATCTAGGAATGACTAGAGAGAGCATTTTTTTGCTCCCTTCTATTCTATCCTGCTTGTAAAGGATATTGATAATAAACTGTGAAATATTAAATAAGTTGGGGGAAAAATAAAATAATAAAAAAACCCCTATGAATTTATTTTCATATTTGGATCCCCAGGAGTAGCTGTTTCTGAACTGTCTAGGTAAAGCATTGATAGGAGTGAAATTATTCTTCCAAATTAACAAGAGCAAAAGTGAGGGTGACAGTGTACAAAGGTTTATTCAAGTTATACAAGTGGAGAAAAAATTAAAGGCCTTTTTCATATTTATGCTTGTACTTTCTTCGAAGTTTTTAGTAAATCTAATTATTGTTGACCCTTTATTCAAAAATGCAATTTTTGCTTCTCTTTACCCTTAACAGAAGGGTAATCCAGTCATTTATTTCTTCTATAATATATGCCTATTAAAATGATTATTTACTCTCATACTTTACTATTAAATGGAGCAATTTTGTGTTGCCTAGATACAGATCAGAAGGCTACTTTATATAACTAATACACATGAACAAACAAAGCAATCCCAGATGAAAATTATTCTTTATTCTACTGTTTTCTTGAACCTTCTTTTCCCTCTTTTGTTACCATTACTTGTGACAATATAAACATTCTTACTAAAGATACCTACAACTCCAACAGGAATTTATGGTCTTTCTTTTACATTCAAAACATTTCACTAGATGATTTTGTAAACAGATCATTGTGCCCATTCACTAGATTGCTGGCACAAAGAAGAGTATAATCTATGGCAATCAACATCCCTAGCTTTACTTACTGATCTAGGTTTTTTTGGATGTAAATATGATGCAAAGCATCTTTCTTGAAAAACTGGTATAATTATCTTAAGTTGTATTTTCCAGTTTACATCATAGGACAATTTTAAAGAAATATTGTTTCTCCAAGTCTGTTCTCATTCAAAAGGAAAAAATTAATAGATGAATACATTATTTCACATGTGTTTGCAGAACTGCATAACTTCTTATGGTTATTATGCAGAAAGCATAAGTCCTTTTCTTGATTTTAATTTGAACTGCACTTTTTTTCACTCTGTGTGTCTCCTACACATATTGGTCTCCAGTGGAATTTTTATACATATGCACACACACACAGCTGCTGGGGGTGACCTGTTTGTTATTTTGCTGAGAGAAGGCAGAAAAGCAGCAGAGATACCGGCACAGATACAGCCCAGTTTGTGTGTATATTTAGTGTTCATTAAGTACAAATTGAAAAAAAAAAAAAAATCTGTCTTTTGTCAAACACTTCAACCCACTAAGTGGTATTTATTGCTAGAAAAGGAAATAAAAGAAAAACAAATTGCTAAACAGGGAGAAGGTTGCAGAATCTGCTCCCTGGGCTGTGGATGCCTAGTTTGTTGGTTTTTTTCCCCATGGGAATTTAAAGGGTAATGCAAATGAAATTTAAATAAAATAAAACAAAACAATTCTCTCGGTTCCAACTATTTTGCCTTCTCTGAATGTTTTCATCATTCATACATACAGCTTTCTTTTGCCTCTCTGTCTTATGGCCCCATGATTTTTCTAGCCTGTCTGAAGACACACAGTTTTCCAGAACAAGAGAGTCTATTATCACTTGGAATATCTCCTTTGGGGCTGAGTAAGTCTGTTAAATAAGTTTTCTACATCTTATATGAATACTGCCAAGGTAAGATGAGAAACAGCTTTTTCTATACACTGGCTGCTCCTGAAGGCAAGTCATACTAGTTCCTAAGGGGAAGGTTCCCAGCAGTGTCTGCTTTCTGCAGGATGGTTGCTTTGTCTTAATTAGGAGAAACTTGTATTACAGTCTTTCCTAAGGTCTTCAGAGCTGTCTATCTTTCTCCACTGACTGCATTATTAACTTAAACACTCTACTTTTGTAGAATAGATCCTAAATACAAAGTCAGGCACCTTTAAGGACCACAAAGATAATGTTTGAGTTGAGCATCTAATCAAACACAAGTAACTAATAGGCAGTGCTGCCAAATAAACATCCCAACAACTCTACAAACATCTAAAATAATCTCTCCAGAAAGAATTTTCAGCACTGCTTACTACAGAATATTATTTAAAAAAATTAATTGGCTGAGTACTGTTCAAAAGCTCCCTCTTAGATCCTCACGACTTGTAAGATACAGAGGGCTTTCCTTTTGCATTGCAAATGTATACAAAATACACGAGTAGCAGTAAAACAGATAGAGGTAATTAGTATTTGCCTAACAATTAGTGTAACTTTTAATGCAGCCTGGATATTTTGAGTGTTCTTTTATGTGAGTCGGTGAGTTGTTTGTCACCATTTGCTGAATTTGTTGCATTATGAAAAGAGACAATTTTGCTTGCGCGCTACTTTGGGATCAAAGCAATGACTCACAAGCACTATTTGTCTGTTTGCAACAACAAGTCTTTGTACCAATATTCTTACTGAAGATATCAGAGCTCCCAACAGGATGCAGAATTTTTATGGTGTCTTTTTCATTCTCTAACTATTTCATGGCAGGTCACCAAATATTTTTCTAAGTGGGTCATTGAGCCCATTCACAGTTTTTTCTTCTTTTTTTCCCTATTTTTATCCAAGATTTTCCATCTCATTAATAGCCTCCTGAGAAAGAGCTGCAGAGACATATCATCAGTGCAGGGATACATCTATCTGTGTTGTCTAATACCAAAGCACAGTGTTTGAAAATGAAGACTAGAAATTAAGAAAATACCCAACCTCCTGGCCAAAAGCTCAGCATATTTAAAAAAAAAAAAAAAAAGAAAAAGGAAAACTGCACAAATCTAAATACACTCAATCTTTATTACAGTAAGATCATCAATGGTTACAAGGCTTTTCATTTTTATAGGCTAATTTGAGAATTTTTACTTCCTTGTTAGTGCACCATACTTATTGCTTCCAGGGTCTCAAAATTTAGGTTGCAAACATGCCATTTGGCAGAAATTTTAGCTATACAGAAAAATGAAAACCTGAAAGTGCCAAGTTTCCTTTTACTTCCAGGTTCACAACTCCCTGACTTCATAATTTGAATGTAAAAAACCTCACCTGTTTACACCAAATTTTAAAGAACCTAAGACTCTTATTGAATCAAGTTAAATAAATGCATTGTGTGAAATTAGATTTAAAAAAACTCAGATCTTTTTTTAACAGTTTAGTATCAAAGGACTTTAAGTTAAATAACTTTATGTCAGTGTTTCTTCTGATATTGCTCAGATAATTAAGGTTGCAATAAGTACAATAAGTGCATGAATCCCTACTTATTTGTTATTCTGGGAAGGAACTGATGGAAAAGGTTACTATGGGAGAGACATACAAGCGTGTATAAATTAGCCTCTGCTGACTCTGTAGGCTTACTGAGTAATTTCTGTGGTAGCATTACTTTCATCTCACTCCCCTCCTGCCTTCTCTTCACCTCTCTTCCCAATGGCTTTTGTTTTGGTTTGGTTTGGTTGTGTCACATCTTGGTACTTTATTGGTGCCATGCCTCTGAGAGTTAGAAAGTAAAGCTGTCCTTATTTTACAAATGAAAAAACTGGAGCAGAGAATCTGAAAACCCAAGACACAGAGAAAACAACTTTTAGAATTAACAATAGAATAAAGAAGTACATGGCTTGCAGTTCTAACTCAGTTTGCTGTGAAGAAAACATTTTCATTAAGGATCTGAAAGTAAATAGAAAGTCACTGATAATATATCTTAAGATCACTGATGCAATGAGTACAAGATACCCAGGCAGCACCATAGTAATCTACTTCTTATTCTGTTCTTTTTCCTTCAAACCAAAATTCTTTATCCAGAGCAAAGCAGATTCATATAAGAGCAAGGAATGGAAGCCATAGCTGCAGAATGTAGGAATGTATGTGAATTCCAGAGGAGCAACGGGCAGTAACCTACAAATCAATGACTAAAAAAGCCCAAAGGGTTTGGGGGTTTTTTTTAGAGCAACTGAAGATTCCAGTGTGATAGACTAATGCTATCTTTGGCTATTTAAGGAGGAAGCAGTTTGTAAGAAAAGGGGGATGACTTCATCCCTACTAAGAACACTGCAATCCATTCTGAGTTTTTATTTTAGAAGATTAACAATGTGAACGAGGGATAAGCCCAAAAATGTAGGAATATAGAAAAATGACAGAGAAAAACCAGCATGATTCTTCTCTCTCAGTTTCAAATGTTGTCAGTGTAGACTGCTGAGTTCATCCTGTAGGTCTTCCTTTAATCTCAGTGGTAACAAGTATCTACTATATTTAAGGCATATACATTTAATGAAAGTAATTCCATTTTTTAGATTTTGAAACCCAAGTCTGCTGAGGCTTTACAAAAAGAAGATTGAGACATGACTTAATTGCAATGTAAAAATACCTTTCTGATTACAAAAACACACTTAGAAAGGAAAAGTCATAAAAATAACACAAAGGCTATAAGCTAAAATGAGACAAATTCAAATGAGATATAAACATGGAGGGTTTTTTAGAAAGAGCAAGTACTGATGATACTTCAATCTAAAGGTTAGGGTATGATGTTGATATAGAACCACTAAGAAGTAGATCTTGTAGCATGAAATTTAAATGAGGAATTATTTTATTTCACAAAACACACCTACTGAAAGGCAACTTTGAAGATGTTGTGGCTAGATTATTGCATTCTCAACAGACACAAATTATCCTTCAGTCTGCCAATAAAGAAGGGAACTGAAGTTTATGTTCTAGTCTATGACCAAGCTATGATTCATTATGAATTTCTACATACACATTAAAAATTACATATAAGTTCCTATGTACAACAACTGAATGGTATAGCTATGAACTTACCAGTAGCAGTCACTGGGGAATATCCTTATAGGGTGAGAATTGGATTGGCAGCAAAGTACTAGCAGAAGAAACCACTCATCTGATTTGACCCTTTGATTAGGTATTTACATTTTGTAGATTGATGGAAGCTTGTTTTCTTACAAGGAAGGAACAGTTCTTATTTTCATGCCATTTTTCTAGTAATATGCAACTACTTCATTTTGCAACTATGTTTTTCCTGACCAAATTTTCCTTTCCTTCTACTACTGGTCATACCAGAGGCCAGGCACTGGAATGTATTCAGTTCATCTTCCAGAAATGCACATCCTGAACAGAGGCAGATGATCACAATGTTATGAATGTGTATTGTTGTTAGTCTATGATAAAAGAGTGGTTTTCATGTAGAAATTTCTAATCACCTATACAACAATAAGGGAACAATTTATCCATTCATCTTGTCCTTGTTTAGGATGGCAGTTCAGGTGCTTTCCATTATGGCATTAAATCAGCAGTTCTGTAAGAAACTGTGCTTCCCTCAGAATCTCTGAGATGTTGCCTTTTCATTACAGAAAGAAAAAATCCATTTAAAATTAAAAATGTTCAGTTTCATAACAAAGTGGATATTAGCCTTGCCTATGATTTCCTCTGAATGCATACTACAGCTAACCTAGTTTTCCTGGTGTCTTTTACAGGAATTCTGTATTATTTACTACAACTGTAGCTGAGGATTATTTTCTTCTAATGGTGACTCATTTTTTTATACAAAGTAAATCAATATGCTGAGAAATAAAGAGCAGGATTGGGGAAGGGAACAGAATTCAGGGTTTAAATTGAAGTCTGCTAAAGAAGTCCATGCTCCTTTAAAATCAATAATTTTTATTAATAGAAACACTGTAACACATTCTAACGATGTTACTACTGAGCCATGAATATAACACAATTAATTAATACATAGTCAATATGCCATGAATGTTCACATTTGTATGTTCTTCATGTCACTGAAGTAAACAAAAAATATTTTACGCAGAAATTAACCCTTTCCTAAAATATTATTTGAGAAAGAATTTAAAATGTAAAAATAATCATTAAATATAAGGTACAATTATAATGACAGTAACTGGCAAGACCACAAGTGTAAATCACTGAAAACCAAAAAAGGTTCAAATCTGTATGTTAAACTGGATTTCAGCTAAACTCTTAAAAAGAATCAACATATGTAAAGAGATGTCACAAAATGAATGACAAGGGAAAAAATAATGAACTTTTAACCAGCATTTTCAGTAACTGGTTATTTAAGACAACAGCACAGACTATTGTAACTTTTAAGCTGAGCAGTTCATAATGGAACGTACTTTAATTTGCATACTTATTAATGCCTCACAATGTTTGTGAAAAGGACATTGCCATGAGAATGCAAAGAAATGAAATTAAAACAGAGCCCAAAATAAATAACAGATTAACTGGTGACTTAATAGGCCTCCTGTGTGAAACAAAATAAAATGCTGAAATGAAGAATTACCCTAACCTTGTTAGCTTAAAAGAAGTATGATAACCTTTTTTTGTTTGAGTGTTTTTGTATAGCTGGTTTAGGGTTTTTATTTTGTTTGCTTTTAAGGCAGAAAATCTGCTTTAATTCCAGTCCTATAAATACTTATTGAAAAGGATAGCTTTGCACACATGATTAGGTCTTCTGAAATTAATGAACCCCTCCTATATTCTTAATTGTTTGAAAATCAGACTGCACATCCTGTAGGATCCATTTCCAAATACAAACTCCACTAGCTGTAAATTTAATGTTTACCATCTGTGAGCAAACTAGGCTTTATCTAAAAATACCAATGTGATGCACTTTCCACTAGAGAAGATTCTTTTTCTATTACTTATTTCCTTTACTAGTCTAAAGCTAAATCATGTGAAACTGCCTTTGCCATTTGCAATCACATCTGTATTACAGGAGGAACATCTCACCCAAACAGCATCAAACCAAAAGGCAGGGTTAAGAAGCATGGCTCCTCCAGCAGTAACCAAATCTGTCAGACCTCAGGAGAAGCACCACAGCACAACATCTTTTGTGAGTCAACTTCATCAGTCTAAAAATTTTCACAGGTAAGTAGATGAGATCACATTGCTAAGAAAATGACCCAAACTTGAAAGTTCACAAAAAGGAATGTTTGTATTACATGAAAATTCCAGAGGAATACTTTAATTGTGATATACCAATGCAGAATATGGTTTTAAATATATATATAATATGTATATGTCATGGGTTTGCCTCCCCCGGGGCTGAAAATAGTTTTCCCAGGTAGATTTCCAGAGACAAACCCCCAATCAAAAGTTTTAGTAATGCCTCTGCCAATTACATTTTTAAGAAACCAGAAAAGAAGGTTGTGAGGCAGAAGAGATAAGAGCCACTAGGTGGCAAGAGAAGAAGGAGCCACGTAGGGGTAGGCAGCAAGGCCCCAAGTGGGGCCAGGCCTCCCTCCTCCCCCGGCCATGGGCTGGGGGCAGGTTGTGGCATTGAAGCCCCCCTGGCTGAGGCATGTAACAGAGTGGGGAAAAAGCTTTAATGAAAAACTGCCTGGACAAGATTACTGCAAAAAAAAAAAAATTCCAAGTAGAGAGATAGCGGAGCCTTCAAAGTCAAAGCTAGCAGCCAGAGAAGAGAGAAGCCAAAGGGGGTTTTTTTCTTCTTCCGCCCTGCTCTCTCCCTTCAGCAGGGAAAAGACTGAAAACTAAATCTCTGCCGTCTGTGGAAGATTACAAAGTGAAGAGTCTCCCCCGCAGTTCATAAAGGAGCCTACACTGAAGCAGGTAGATGCACGAAGAAGCTGCAACTTTGTGAAAAGCCTAAAATGAAACAAAGTCTTGCTAGAGACCTGTAGCCTATGGAGAAAAAAAACCTACACTGGAGTGACTCGGCTCGAGTAAGATCTTGCAATCTCACTGAGAGATCCATGCTGGTGCAACTGAATTTGTGACCCTAAGGAGAAGCAGAGAATGAAAGAATTGTTACCCGATGAAGGAACCCCACAGGAAACAGAGATGGACTCAAAAGCCATTATCCCCTGTGATACTGTGGGAAGATAATGGCAAAGCAAGTGTCTCCCTTTCAGTCTATGAAGGACCCCACAGGGCCCTGGGTAATCTCCCAGCCTCCGGTCTTAACCCAGGAAGGAGTAGACCCAGCCCTGAGGTCAACATAAAAGAGAAAGAAAGAGGGAGACAGTTCCAGCTGCAGTAAATCGGAGCTGTCGTCCTAGAGATAACAGAAGAAAATCTTTCAAATGCTGCAGAATTGTTTTAGAAAACTTGTAGCTTTTAAAGTAGAAAAGAGACTGTTTTTCTCCTCCTGAACTAATTCGAAGGGGGGAGAAATACTTCTGTAAATGTATAGTATTTTTACTTAGTTAGAATTGTTATATATATATATAGTTCCTTAGTTTTTTACCTTACTAGTAATAAATCATAATATTATTTCCCAACATCAAATCTCTTTTGTCTGCATAAACCTTCTCTCAACTCATAGCAATTGTGTATGGAGGGGGGGAAGTAAAAAAAAAAAAAATGGCCCATTGCCAACCCACGACAGTATATAATCTCTTACATAAGATGTTTTATATTTGACATAAAGATATTTGTGATATTTTTAAGTTGCCATGCTCAGTCCTAAACAAAAAAGCATCAGTGGGGAAGAATAGATGGAATACTATAAACTGAACTTTGAGGCAACATGCACTGCCATTGGACACCTTTTAGTGTCCTTTCATGGGTAGTTTTTCACATTTCTCTCTTTCTCCCTCCTAGTTATTTGCCTGAAAGGATAGTGTTTAGTAACAACTAGATGACAATTGAAAATATGTACTTTCCCAATTGTCAGCAGTGACAAAGGAAGAAGAAATATTAGGAACAGCTTTTCCCTCTGTCCTTATAGACTTCAACATAAACAGTGCTGCCCACTTCCCGTTAGGGCAGCCTTACAATAAACTGAAAAACAGTTTTCACCTCATGTCATTTTATGTTAGGACTGATAGTTAGAAGTATTCCTGTAGGAGAGAGCAGTCCCCAATTTTTATCTCTCTTCTCCAAATCAGGATGACCAGGAATTCAAAACTGGCCCCCTTATGTGATCTTCCATTCACCAAAAAATTGGTATGTGTATTTTAGCTGCACTGTTGAGTGATTCTCTCACAGTCATCCTGTCCTTGATTTGCTAGTGGACTGTATTCTAAATAAATGGAATTTAATGAAAACATTTATTTTGACAGAACTTTCCAACAAGATAAAACTGACTAATTGGAATTCAGGAAACAAGTTTACAAGAAATATTTATGGCACATTGATTATGGGTTTTGTTTTCTTTCCCACTCACTTCATCTGTATTCTTGTGTTTTATATTTGCCCTCATGTTCTTTCAATAGCATATACAATGTTTTGCTTCTTTCAATCAAATAAATAATACAGAAAATTAATGAGATAACAGCCAAAACCAAAAGATAATTGCTGATTTTTGGTCAAGTTCTACACTCATGAAGATCAGTTTTTGGATCTTTCTAGCACATGGTCGGATAAAGATGAATTTATGAAAATCAGCTAAAGAATTTCTTATTACTGCTTTAGAATGAAAGTATTTATGATAGCTTAGAATACTTCAGGTTATGTGTTTAGTATAATTAAATTCTTAGGCTTAAATGTTTTTTCTTTTCACAAGTCAAAACATGTTCCATATCCATATTTGTACGATTTACTCATCTTTCAAAGCCACATCTTGCTACTGCTGGCATTATAATATACTGCGGTAGAGATGGGAATCAGACTATAGCTATTTTAAGAATATTTCTCTACTATTATTTGCTCAGAATAAAGGCAGCTTGCTTGTTGTTTCTAAGAAAAAAGGCTTGTTATCTCAATAATAAAAATAATAATACATTTTGCAATAAGCAGACTAAATTCATGATTTGAAATATTTGTTTATGCCACTACGCTCACTGTCTTTTAAGGTACCTTAAAGAGAGAGTTGAGAAAAAGAAATTAAAAGGGTGAACATGGAAAAAAATCTTCTCAATATTACTGAAGTGATCTAGGAAACCCTTTCTCTGGACAGCTTTATATTGAAAACTGAAAGATATCTTGCTTCTTGAAGGATTAGGCAATACCTGAATAGGGCTTCAAAAATAAGAGTTAGCCGTCAGTACTTACCTGCTTTAAATTGCACCCCTAGACTTCAGACAGATAAGTTGAACAACTCATGAAACTGTAATCATCCCTCTATTACAGAAGAAGCAATGAGACATAACTGTGCAACAAAACAAATCTGAACATTTGATCTTTATATTCTTTTGAGAATAAATCCAAGATTGAGCTTGAAGTCTGCAAATCTTTGGAAGTGAGCCCCATTCTCTCAAGCTTTCCTGAAAGGGCACTCTTCAATGGCATAAATCCCAAATCCGTGCAAATCCATACAAAGATGCCCATTGACTCAAGAAGACTTGAATAAAATAAACAAATTAACAGATGCAACCATTTTTATTCAGGATAAACCTCCTTAAAACCAATGAGAGTTTCATTTAGAACTGTGAATAAAAAAATTTAGGACCATAAGTACTAGTAACATGCATGCACTATGCATAGGGACTCAAGAATTATCTAGTAAGTTACTATATAATTAGCACAGGAGTATTCTATTAAAACATGAAATTAAAGCTTTAACCAACTCTGTTCTATGGCATTATGTAGAGCATTAAATGTCTCTTCAGCCATCAACAGAAGGCACAGTGAAAAAGCTAAACTTCATACATCAGAATGCTAATGTCGGTTCAAAGCCGCATAAGGACTGGAAAAGCAATTTTTTGCCTTGAATACTGAAAAATGTAAGTCAATTCAAACTATGAATATAGTTTTAATGTGTTCTTAATGATTTTGGGACATTTTGTTTTACTTCCAACATTTTTATCATAGAAAGTGAAAATTGAATTGGAAGTGTTGTGCCTTAGATCGTTGTTTTCCTTTTAGATTTTTACCATCCTGTTCTGCTTATGACTTTTCTTATACATACAGTCTGAACACATACACAGCAGCAAGCAATGAGCACACAGAGCTGAATTCTCTTCTCATGGGCCTCGAAATACTTAAGATAGTGACGAAAATGACGTGTCTACCTAAGCTCAAATAAAGGTATTATGGTATTAAAGAAGCATAATCAAACTTAGAGACTTCAGGGAAGCTTTTAAGAACAGGATTCCTCCATCTTACTTTACCAAGGTTAAGGACACTGTTGAATCTTATCATCTAGCTGTTTCTTTTAGTCAGTCAATGGAAATTGCCAACGACAACTCTGCCCATTTTTTTAAAAAGGATAAGAGTTATGAGCCTTTGTTTTAGTCCTTCTGTGCTGCAGTTAATAACAAGGGATTACTATTAGACCCTTAGAATTTCTAAAGTGGATGGTAAAGTGAAATACAGTAATTTTATATTCAATTCTACAGCAGCTACACGCACACACATGAATGTTATACAAGCATCTACTATTATAAATGTAGAATTTATACACTAAGTTTTATACAGGATCTTCAGCACTCTCACATATTCCTGCACTGAACAGTATAGCCAAAGGATTGGTAGTTATAATTGATATATATCAATTCATTTTGAATGATGTACCCTTTCATATTCTTGTTCTATGCAAACAAGTGGTAGAGTAGCATGCTGTATAATCAGTGCTATAAAAAATATTTTCTTATCATCATGACTGTGCACCCAGGAATTCCAAAATGTCCACGTGGTGTTTGGAAAAAGGAGAAAAGAACAAATGCAAGCACAAGCAATAATAATAATAATAACAACAATAATAATAATAATAAATCATCTTGATAATAAATGCAGGGTCTTTTTATCATTTAAATAGCTAAGAAGCAAGAAGCCAAATATTCCTGCACAAAGATTGACTGGGACCTGGTTATAAAGTATTTTTCAGTATCTCTTTCAAAATAGCTCTCTCTGCAGACCGATTATCCTGAGATGGGAGTGGGTTTTTATTTCTTTCCAGTCGTGGGTTTTTTACCTTCACTTGAGATTTACTCTTCTCATATCAACACAAGTTGTCTCAAGTATGAAGGTGGGAATATAAACTTGTCAAAAAAATCATTCACGTGTTTCAAACCAGGAAATAAATTTTACTGCAAGAAATATATGATTTTGTGAGGTTGTCAGTAAATCTGCTGTGTTCAAGGCTAGAAAAATATACTATGCACACAGATCATTAGCAGCCACATTTCTAGTTCAAGTCTTAACTGACACTACAGAATAATAGTATACACACTTCACAATAATGATATTTGGACATTTATTCCATATCCACTATTAAGAGTCTTTAAATTCAGAAGTCATTTTGTTCTTGCTCAATTTATTTTCTTTGGCAAAAATGCTTATTTCAATTCCCACTTTGTTACCTAATCCCTCATATATACTCATGGTCAGGTTATTTCTTTATTTGACTGACTTTCACAGAAAAGAAAGCAATACAAATGACTTCTGATTCATTTTATTATTGTGCTCTTACCGTGAAATTTTTACAAAAACTTAGATTATTTCAAAGATTAAATAAATGTAAAATGGGAATGACTTTTAAAAAACATGGGGTGGAAGAAATATTGGTGAATTCTTACCGTATCTTTCTAAAACATCTTTTTCACAGAAGACTCTTAGAAGCCTCCTATAAACTATAGGGTTTTTCTCCTTTTGTTCAGTAACTCTTCAAAATTCCCATAAACATCTCCCAAACCTTCTTTGGTAAATCTCTCCTTCTGACAGTTAAATATTTTCCATGGAGGTTACAGTGGAGGGAAACTCAAACACTAAGGAAAATGATAGCTTATAATAAAATGTTCTTAGCAGACTACAAATGAAAATATCAATTCCATTTTTATTATTTCCATAAAATGAAGCATTACTGTAAATTACTGTAAATTTTTCAACAGAGATAAGAACAACAGGAGATCAAATCAGTTCCCTCAATACAGTGTTCTGATAGAGAAAGATGAATTAAAATATCCCTTCCAAAATAAAGGATAAAATTCAGTTTGCTTTTTGATAAGCCACCATTCAATTGACATAATAAGACAATTTTTTAATGAAAAGGAGAGACTAGAGAAATATGTGATCCATTAGATGTAACTTATTTGCCTTATTTGTCTTTGCTAGGACCATTATTTCTCTCACCACTATGTGCCTCTGTTATCCTCCTTTAATTAGCCTGTAGCTGCTTGTCTAAAATAAGATTTTAGGACAGAGACTGCCTACTGCTCTGTGGCTATGCATTCTTTAACAGGGCCAGGTATCATTTCTGTAAGTCCCACAGGAAGAAAATGTTATTAATCCTAAAGGCAAGTGCTACCTAAAAGGAGCATAAATATCTCCCCTGACACCACCAAAGGTTAGTCACATTCCATAACATATATTCAGCCTACATACTAGGATTACAAAAATCTGCAACTAACTAAAAAAAAATCCAAACAAAAATATCCTCCAAAAAACCCCACCAAACAAACTCTCTAAAACCAACAAACAATTTCTGCTTATTGAAACTGAAGATGCTAAAATTAGTCCCTCCAATTTTTTCAAAAGATTCCCAGATCAGCTCAGTAGTAACTACTAAACATGACATTGGCAGTTATCCCTAAGAATATTGCGGGTCAAAGGCTTATCCAGAGAGATAGAAACACAAAGCAGAACAAGAAACTAGAATTTTGGTCTTGGAAAATAAATCATATCAAGGATGAACCTCTGAATTATTAGAGGAATTAATACATACAGGAAAGTTTATCTTTATAAAGTCCATTAAAAAAAAAAGAATTGCACTTTCAAATTTTATAAAAAATTCTAAAAATAGCATATATAACAAAAGATAATAAAAAAAAATCAGAAGAATTTCATGATGTTTAGTGCCTGTGAGAAGCAGCAATATGTTTTCCTGCCCATAGCTAGAACATGTTGTGCATGAATCTTTCATCTTTAAGATACCAGACTCAATTTTCTGTGGTGACTGACGGAAATCTCTGTACCTAGCACCAAAATATTTCAGGGCAAATATACTATATTAGCATTAGTAATAGTAACAATAATAGCAGCAACAATATTATTAAACTTTAGTAGATTTTCAGTAGATATTATTTAATTCACGAAAACAGTTTTTTACTGTTTTCTGTCAAGTACGGATTTCACCCACAATGTTTATAAAAAATGCATGCAATTTATTTGAATTAGACAGATTATCTTGATAAGGTTAGGAAGGCATGTTATGCGCTAGAACACTCAGTGGAAGATCTCTTTCTGTGAAATATTCCAAAGTGAAGGGGGGAGGGGAAGAGTACTACCCGTACATCTGTTTTAGATGTTACTATAATCCTGCAGTTCTTTCATGTCACAGCAGAGACATTTTCAGTTTCCAAATTAATTATTTGATCCTTTTAATATATTGTGTCATTTCTTCTCCTCAATTAATTACAACAGTAAAATACTGAGAATTGTTTTGAGGAGGTACATTGTCCCAAAGCTGAGCAGAATAATAAATACTCATGAGTCAAATTCTAAAGCCACCCTTAAAAGTTCAACAGTTCTGTGCAATAAAAATGGAATTAGGTGTGGAAATGAGTGTGTAAGATGAACATTTCTTCTTCATAGTGCCTAATGTTTTTATTTTAATGAAAGAGAAGCAACATTTTCTTAGAACTGAGTATACACCCTCTTTAAGCTTAAGGGCAATTTACAGTTTAAATGCTGACTTATTTCAATGGGTATATTTTGTTTAATTTTGTATTAAAAAATTTCAATTTTTGTTTTAAATAAAATAGAAATTCTTTGTGATTGTTCACATGTTCATAAAGAAATTATAGATGGTACGAAGACTTTGTTGACATTTAGTGCTGTTTCTAAGCGGGAGAATCATATAACATTTCTTTCTGTGTGAAAGATGGAGGCTACAGAGTAGCTGACTGTACACAGTGATAAACAGCTGCACTGAGAAACTGCTCTGGTGGGAAATCCCTCTATTAGGAAGCACCATTTTTCTCAGTATTGCCAGGAGGTATTCCTCGTGGATTCAAGGGCTCAGACCAACACTCCGTGTAGGTAAATTAGTGACTAAGTAGTTAGTAATTATTAAGTGTATTGGGGCTTTAGTTCAGCATTCTGATAAAGTGAGAGGCAATAACCGTGTATTCCTTAATAAATCTTGTAATACAAACGGCTAAACATTTGGCTAAATTGTCTGCTGATGTAAATGGGTAGTGTTTCAGCTACATCAGTGTAGCTGTTTTATTTTACATGGGTAGAGTATGTTGCTCTTTTTGCAATATCATAACGCAAAACTCAAAGACAAGCCCCATATACCAGTGCCAAGGTAATGCAGTACTAATGCAAAAAATAAAGCTAGTCTGTAGGGGTCAAGTGGGGTACAGCTGGTGGCAATAGTTGAGTCAAGATCTTTTCAAAGCAATATAAATAATATGTGGACTCTGAAACAACATAACTGGACCTCTATATTCACATCAAGTGGAGTTCAAAATAATCTTTTACATACAGAAAATCCCCAAAGCACCAAACAACAAAACCCAGGCAGATAGAGAGGGACATCTCTAGCATACAAACTGTATGTACTTAAAGATTTTAAAGATTTCTGTATTTTTCTGATATTTCCAAGAAAATGCCACTCATTAAACACTCATCAAATGCCACTCATTGCATGGGTCAAGCCATGCAAAATATAATGGACCCAGTATCTCTTGTCATATAGACTAAATTCTATCCTTCTGTTCCATCCTCTGTAATCCACTGGATGAAATTCTTTAGTCATCAATGGAAACTGAGATGAATGGCAGAAAATTAAAGACAATCTCTCTCTCTCTAATTCTTGGTTCTGCTCAACCCCACAGGAACTGAAATCCTATTTCCTACACTCCAGAATAGTGTCCCAAATATTAGGCTGAAGAGCATTCTAGGCAAAATCCTTCTTACAGAATTTGTTTTCCTACTGGCTCTAAGCTGAACAAACAGGGATTCAAGAGGCAGGAGGCAGTAAAGGAGACTCACTAGAGCAAGAGAATAGAATAAACAGAAAATGTGCTAAGAAGCTGAGGTGTCTTATCCATTGCATTATATTTCTATCTAAGAATTGAAGTACTTAAAACCTATTGATGAACATTTTCAGCTGTGAAATAGACACGTTTGTTCACATCACTGTGGCTGGTGCATTTTCCTATAAATAAGATTTGTGTAAGTAGGCCAATCAACAGAAGTCTCAAAATTATTCCTTAAAAATAATCACACATAAGATCAAAAAGAAAACAAAAACATCACCCCAAATACTATTAGTAGAGGTCGATTTTGAGAATTTTTGGAATCTATTGCTACATGATTTTGAAATCAAATATTATTTCAGATCCTGCCAATCTACATATAATGTCTGTGAGGCTATCAGAGTCTTTCATATATATGAATACTTCTGCTGACTAGACTGCATTTTTGCTTTGTGGTGGGAAGATGATGATCTAGTCAGAAAACAAGAAAAGGCTCGGAACCAAATTTCTTTACCACAAAGTGATTGTCTTTCACTTATTCTGTTATTACAAGGTCAAATTGATGATTTAAGTTGATGTATCCTATCCCTAGATATTGAAAATAATCACATGAGTCTTTTCACTCCAGTAATATCACAGAGTATTTACATGTTCAGTACTCCATTTAATATAAAAAAATATAAAAAATATAAAAATTTCTAAATTCAGTTGTCTTCAGGCTCAACCGTTAGGACAGACAGTAAGAGGGCCTGCTGGTATTCTGGTGTGAAAACAAATGTGACGTAAATTGGGCAGACCACATGCATAATCAGGTTTAAGATGCAAAGACATAATGACAATGCAAAAAGAATCTTGAATTCGGTCATTAAAGGTTTGTTCATGAAGACATTGCATTCAACGTGCTCATCCCCTTTATAAGCCAGTTGTTGAGCTCCTGTAAATTATATTGGTTGCTTGCAATGTTGATAGAAGTTATTCCTGCAGGGAAGGATTGATGGTGCAGATGGTTGGCTTTGCCATATGTTCTCTACTTGTAGACAAAGATGAGGATGTCTTCTAAATCAGGAAAATTCAAAAGCTCATTAATATGCCTTTAACATAAGTAGCTAATGGAGACACTGGTGTCTTTTTTCCATTTCTTTCCCATTTGTTGACTGTCTCGAGACTATCTCAGTGTATTAAATACTTTGCATAGCATTGCTGCTTCTAGTTTCAGCAAATCAGGTAGCAGTGAGGCTGTAAATCTCATCATTTAGAAATGCAGAATGTCACCCATTTTCTCCAAGAATATAATGCACTTACATAACTTTCCTCCAGAAATCTTATCAGTAAAACATAATTGTCTCACGACTGTGTATACGTTTCAATAAATCTAGGTAATTATCTATCTTTATACAGAAAAACACATAGAGATTCATTAATCATAATTCACTGTTAGTTGCTAATTTCAGTCAAAACTATATATTTGGGGTTTAAAGCAAATTGCCATGATTGGAATTCATGGGTTCCCTCCCTTTCAAATACAAGTTGTCTTGCTCTGCATATTTATTAGAATTCAAAATATCTTCCAACTTGCAGAAAGTATATGGGTAGAGTTTGAGTTCAGTCTATAGTAGGTAAAATCAGAGTAATTGAGGAGAAAGAATCAAAAGTCAAGTATATCAAATCTCGTCACAGTAGCTTTTCTGGAAGAAACCAATTTATGTATGTAGGTATTTGACAACTGAAATGATCACAGATTTGTGAGAAAAGTAAAATTACATCTATTAGACAAATTTCAGACTATTTAGGTACTGTTATATCTCATAGATTCCACTTTTATTTATTTGAAATACTGCCTTGCATTTGAAGAACAAAAGGAATGGCAAAACAATGTCACCTTTCCAGGACTTTAACTTGCTATTTTAACCAGTAACATCTTTTATTCCCCAATGGAACATTAGGAGATAAATCAATTTCAGCAACTTCAGTAATTAAAAACCAGACTTAGGTGGTCAAAGTAACTTACAAAGTAAGTGAAAGCTAGGAGATGTTGTTTCTCTAGGAAAGATATTTATTCATTATATGAATGAAACAGCAGCAAGTACAACCTGCTGTATATAGAAGACAGGTTGTTGAACTAGCCATAAGGTAGAGAAATAAATGTTTTGATTTCTTTTTATTCCACTTTTTCATTTTTCATTTTGATTCTCCGTTCCTTTCTCTTTTTTTGAGCTGCTCCAATATCTTATTCATCAATTGACATGTTGAAGTACTTTTTACACAAAAACGCTTTTGAGGTGGCTTACATTAGAATCTCTAAATTCAAATGAAAGTCATGCTTGTAACATCTCAATTAAAAAATGAAAATTGCTACATATTCATGACAAAATAGGAAATTATGTCTTACATTCATATTTTTATTAATTTGTCTTATTGCCCTTAGATATCTTTTCAGGACCTTTCAGTAACAATGAAGACATTCTCCTCTGCTATACAAAGAGCTCTCTTATGCATTGGTTTTATTGCTATGAATCCAACTGCTTGCAAGACCATTATGTGAATAAGACAAGCTGCTAGTGTGGCCATATAAAAAAGAAACTGACTTTAATTTGTTATTTTCAAAGTATATGAAATTTGCCAATATTTTTTTTAATAATCTGTTTCTCTGGTAAAATGTTTGTTTGACATGTAATAATGTAAACTGCCACCTTTGGAAAGAAAAGAATGAAAACCCAATATATGTACATATTTTTGTCCTATTCTGTCCTGGATTTAGTCATGCTGAAGGAAACACTGACTCAGTCACCCCATTCTGACAAATCCTTTTTATTATTTGCATTTAATAACTAGGGAGACAGATTTTTTTCTAAAAGGTCAAATGTCATACACTGGAGCCTCATCTTCTGCTGTCAAAGCTGTCAGTGCTACCAGGTCTTCTCCATGTTTCTGAACTGTGGAGCAGTGTTCCCAATATATATTGTTACATTGCCTCCTCTTGGAATTGTGATTCCTTTTATTCAGCATGTCTTCCATTGCAAGAGACACCAGTGTGTGTGTCACTATGATACTTCTGTTTGGTGTTTCACTGTGTAATGTCATTTTTACCTCCAAAGTTTACATGTCTTGTTAAAACAATTCCTTCAATTAAATCAGGGAAGTTGAGAAGACTGGCTAACCATATCAGATAACTGCTGTAAAACAAGTTTCCATACTCTTGGGAGTCCCATTTAACTACTGCTTACTAGATTATCAAGCATTAAAAGTATAACTTTGCTTTAAAATAACTTACAAAGTTTGTTTAATATGTTTGCATGTTTTTCTGGTTTGGTTTTGTTTCTATTTGAAAATGACAAATTATTTCCCAGAAACAAAATCTACTTACCATGTTAATGAAAAACAACTCATTCCAGAGACAGCATCCAAATGCAGCAGAAGTCAGTGTGTTTTGATTCTACATTTGTTGTTGAACAATTATCTGATTAATGAGATAAAACCAAATCCTCCTTCACAGAGCTCCAAAAGTTAAGAAAGTCTGTATTTACAGGTTGTTTATTCAAGCAACTCAACAATTTGACTTTGAAAATAAACACACATTATGAAGAAAGAATGCAAAAGGTATTATCTGAGTTACAGGATTACCTCATAACATGAAACTAACAAAAAAAATGATGCCTCTATATATACTACAATGTCAAGTAGCGACATGGCTCAGTTCACATCATAGATAAAACAAATATTCCATGAGAAAAATTATGCTTTTTCTCAAAGCTTTCTTATTTGATAATCCAGCAAAATAGGACTGTCACAGGGTGAAAAAAAAAGCATAACCAAAACAAAAAGGATGTTTAAAAGCCCCAAATAACAGATAACCGGTCTGAAGTACTATTTTATTACTATCAAGAAATTTCTTGTTACTACTCCCTTTATCTACCCTGAAGAAACTAACCTTAATAGGTGACTCTGAATCATCTGCAGTCCTTATCCTTGTCTTGCCAGTTACCCCACACAGAAACTGAAAAGAGCTATTGATACCAGTGAAAAGCCTGTGTTTTGAATTTTCTTACATACAAATTGTAATCTCCTAAACATTTCAAGTCTTCTGGAGTCCAGAAGAGTAAGGTTTTTCATCATTCAAATAGTTCTACCATTACTTGAATGTTGAGTCACATTGTTCGTAACCATTACTTGAAAGTCACAGTGATGAGAAAGGGATTTTTTAATACTCTTTTAACAACTGCAGCTTGCAAGCTTCCTTTTTTTTTTAAATTCCATTTAGAATGTGAAAAATATCCTCTTTTTTAATAGACTTTCTGTCTACTCTCTTAATATAATCAGCTTTATCTACTGTAATTATCAATTTCTTAATAAGTTGCTGTTAAGTTTATTCTCCTTAAAAGTCAGTTGATATAATTTTAACTGCTTTTCAATTCTTACTGATTAAAAAGGTCAGGGGTATATTTTTAATTTATTTTTAAAGTGCTACTCTTTTTATTCCTATTAATTTTTAAAACCCTTCAGGAAACAGAAACTTCACTAGAACTGAGGTCATGTTTTGAATTCACGACAGACAGGTTTCAAATATGTTTTATTTCTTAAGCTACTATCTGACTGTGAAAGGTCACTTTTTAGATAACCAGATCCTAGAAGCTTTGAAGACTGGTTTTGGGCTTTTCTTTTTTTTTTGGGTTGCTTCTTTGTTTCTTTGTTTCCGCTCTTGCATCCTGAAGGTGGTAGAGTTATCCTAAGAAGGCGTTTGTACTTGTGGCAGGAGTATAGAAGACATTGGTTTAGATGTTACACTGGTTCTTAAACACGCTAAATATGTTTTCACAACTAACAGTAAAGGCTTATCTCTTTCACTACAACTTTTGTGATATTATGCACACCTTACCTTCTACTGCTGATTTCATGTAAAATATATATGTTCTTAAAAGTCTCATTAAAATAACACACAAAATGAAACAACAAACAGTTTTATAGAATGTATTTGACCATCCTAAAGCAAAATAATTATATTGTTAATATAATTCAGGTAGGAATGACAGGACTGAAAAGGAATAAACAAATTTGTAGAACACTATTATTACTAAAGTTTCAAAAATCAAAAAGCATGCACAAACCCCCCTGAAAGTAACCTCAAAATACCACAAATATTGTAAATAGATGCTAGATTAGACTCAGCAGAACATTTTTTGGACATCAGTAGAAGACTTCAACTTTTCATAATACTACAGCACCTTGGAACTATTTTTCACGGCCAAAACAGTAAGAAAAAATTGGGATTCAGAAGAATGTCACAATATTTCAGTGGAATATTATTTGTGAATACAAGGATGGATTCATCTAAAAATATGTATTTTACATCACAGAACCACAGAACGGTGGGGGTATGAAGGTACCTCTGGAGATCATCTAATCCAACTCCCCTGCTAAAGCAGGCTCAACTAGAGCAGTTCCGCCAGTTCTCAATCCACCTCACTGTCCAATCAGATATCTAACCCACATTTCCTGAGCTTACCTATGAGGATGTTATGGGAGACAGTGTCAAAAGCTTTTTTGAAGACAAGGTACACAGTATCTACTGCTCTCTCCAGATATCTATCTCCTTCAAATATCTGAGCAGCCAAGACATTATCTGCAGCAAGGTCAGAGAATAAGGCAGTTCTAAGACTTGACTCAATTCATTGCCTAAAATCAATCAGGTCAACTTTTACCTTTACTACAATGAGAGGATATATGTCGGGGTTGAAAATTGTTAACTATGTTTTGGTTATTGCGTATTGTATGTATTATGTTTTGTTCCTTATGTATGTAGATCCTGTGTTCCCATTGGTTCCCATGGTCACTGTGCCATCTCCTCACATTGGCTAGCCGAGTGGCTAAACCCCTCCCTCCCTGAAGCCTTATAAACTGCGGGAATTTTGAATAAACCCTCTCTTCACTGCTGGACTCCTGCGTGGTCTCGTCTCTCTCGGTACTGGAGCCTCTGCCGCCCGTCTCGGCCCCCTAAGAGACAGGCGGCGGGGGGGAGACCCTCACCCCCAAACCCCCACAGCTATAGATAGACATCTAAGTTGTATAAGTTTCCAGTCTACTTAATGAGATGAACTCCCAACTAGACTTCAGCTCACAAGTCCTCAAGAGGTTATATTGTTGCTTCATACAGAAGGTATTCAAACTTCATAAATTGAAGTTTGTAGGTACAGCTAGTGTCATTAAATATTAGAGTAAAAAATATTTCTAAACAGGAACATTTAAAAAAAGGTTTGATAATTTTCCATTTTAAGAATCACATAGGGCACAACAAATGACCAGAATCTGTCTGTTATTATTAAGAGACTGAGTATTTATCTTCCATTCCATTCTCATGCTTTTGTATTAAAACTTTGGGCAGGTAGTCTCTTACCTCCATTGTCAAATTATTTAACAACCAATTTCTATTCATTCTGGTCGAAAACTGCTTTCAAAGACAAGAACTATAGTCTTCTTTCTTCAATTTAATATCTAACTTAGGTAATACATTCTGAAAAGGTGATCTAGTCTACACATGTCACATAGGAGCCTGAACCATTGAGCATAGGAAATTCAAAGGAATGTTATTTATTTGTACTTCAGTCTAACGCAGAAGCAAATTTAGTAAAACAAAGTAGTGATTTCAGACAATGCAAAGGTGAAACCATGTTTCCAGAAGTGTCCTATCCATCAAGACACAATAAAACCTTGCATAGTACTCTCCACTGTTCCTTTTCATCAAGCTGAGAAAATATGTGTCAGAGAATACAAGATTTCAGAAATAGCAGAGAAAAAGAAGCGCAGGCTGAAATTTAGGATAGAAAAGGGCAGAAACACACGTGAGCAGAGAATTACTGGTTACCTTTTCCACAATGTTCAGTACAGGTTAGGATCCCAGTTTTACTCTTCTGAAGTAAGTACGGTAACCACCACCCTATTATCCACCACAACGGCCAGGTCAAAAGAAGCTAGTTATAGTCCTGACGTTGTCTAGCTTCTGAGTCTCCCCAAGAGATTTGGGTTCTCCGATCTTTATCCAAAACCTGCCTGTACTGGATCTCAGTGCAGCAGGTAGGTGAGGAGGTAACATTCTTTACCATCCCCTCAACCTCCAATTAATCTTAGGTTTTTGTGGTGAATTCTTTCTGTTCTTTCTCAAAAGGTGTCTTGCTTGCAGTCAGAAAAACAACTGTTAACGAGTTTAAGCTTGCTGAAGGGTTGGAGCCGGTTAGTTATTGTTTGATATTTTGCTTGTTCAGTATATTTTTCAGTTTCTGTTTTTTTCCTATAACCTCTCATGTTCCCAAGCACTGAAAATATAAAAATAATATTTTATTTACGTGCTACTTGACCTTTAGAGACTTAGCCCTTCCTTTTTGACCCCATCCTATCCTGAGTCTAGATAGACTTGAACCAGACAAATATTCTAAATCAGAGAATATATCATTAAAGATTTTTCATTTCACATTTATATGTTTCAATAAAATAATGATGATAATACATTATTAAGCTGCATAGCTTTTTAATAGAGTGATCCCCCTCTCATCTTTCAAATATATTAGAAAAAAGCAGGCCCATTCCTAATAACATTAATTTTTAAAAAAGCAGCATGCAATGAGAGAAAGTATCTTCCTACCAACATTAAAAAAAAAAAGAAGGAAAAAAAAGTGAATTGAGAAATTATTTCAAGTCAAATTTTCAGCAATCCCTTGCAGGTTTTAAAGCAGTTCTTTACAAAACACTAAAAATGCCTCTCTGGATGAATGAATCTTCTGTAATTGCATCCGTGGGTTTAGAGGTTGTTTCGGTTTGGCTTTTTTTTCCTTTTTTCTATCAATGAATTCCCAGTGTTCGTTTTAAATGAACAGAGGTATTCATGAGACTGAAGTAAAAGAAAAATATTTTGCTGTATCACAGCCAACCACTCAGCACCTTACAGAATCAAGTGTCAAATTAATTTATTTGATTATTGAGCCTGTCATTTTGAAAAGAAAACCTTTATATATATGTTTATGTGTAGATCATCCAGTAATATTTTCTGACACAGCTGACTATGAAACAGCCTTAGAGAGAACAAGAGGACTAAAATAATCTCACTGTTTCCATATTAATATGATTTTCTTTTTCCCTATTTGCCACTCCGCCATTTTACATTGAAATTTGTCTCTGTCAGGCCCTTGAGAGCGTCACCAGCCCTGAACATCCCTGCCCACATTCGGGGCTCCCCTCACCTTCCCCAGGGTCCAGGACCCCACATCAGCCCCCGGGGGCCGCCAGCCCCTGCCCAGCAGTGCCACAGCAGGGCCCATCTCCAGGTCCCCTCAGCCCTGCCCTGTCTGGACATGGCCCTGCTGAGCCGGGACACCCACTGCCCCTCATCCCAGCCCAGCCTCGGCCCATCCCCATGCCCAGGGAGGTGCCCGATGGCCGGGGCTGCCCCAGTGCCCCTGGCTGCCCTGCTCCTGGCTGGGGGTGTTCCTGGCTGCCAGGCCCTGCTGCCCACCAGATGCTCCCAACACTCCTGGACCTTGTGGTCTCCAATGTTTTCCATCAGTTCTCTTTATCTATATTTTTGTGTCTACAATACCAAACATTTCTTGGGCCTGCCAAACCCGATGTTAACTTCAAACTTCTGTGTAGCACCTATCTTTTCCCCATTTGATTAACCTGTTACAGAGTTGCTTAGTATTTAAGAGAAATAATATAATACAATCACAGAAGTTCAGTCTATTTTAGACCAAGTCATTATTTTTTGGACAGGAATTTTCCTTGCAGTAACTAATTTAAAATATGTTTCTGTAATTACCTACTATATTTTCCTTGTAGTCTTCATTCTTTTTCATTGTTTATGTCCTATGATCCTTTTCCCCCACTTTAACAATTCTTAGCTCTTACAAAAAAAACCAAAACCCCACAAAAACCCTAAAAAAATACCCCAAAGAAATGACAAATAAAGTTTTCTTTTAAAACAATTTTTAAAAACAGAAGGAAGAGGTGCTTGATTTCTTTTAAGTGAATCAACTGATTTCAAGTATTTATATAAGGAACTTGGTCTTGTTTTCCTATTACAGTCAGTGAGATTTGAGGGCTCTCCTAGAGGGAGCGTCATCTGAACCAGGCTCCTGTTCTGGAGCACTCCCTGAAGGAGTCTCTTTCCCTTGCTAAGTGTTTATGGAGCCTCCCAAGAACAGGCTTCTGCTTCCTTCACACCCTCACTGTTTTTCAGTCAGCCCCGAGTTAGAAAGTTGCTGAAAGCCATAAAGGGGAATTTCAATATGAATCATGATTCATGTTCATGGAGAGATGGAGAGCTCTAATTCTACGGGACCACTACTGTTCAAACTTCAATTCTTCGGGAGGCATAAAGAATATAAAGACTTTCTACAGGAATCTTACATATATCCACAGGGAAAGTAAAAATAATAATAATAAAAAAAAAGTGTTTCAGAGTTTTTCTATTTACTCAGCTGTGATGTGTGGGCTCAGGACCCACCTATAACTCACATGTCCTCTGTCCTGTCAGTGAGGTTTCCCCTTAATGCAGAACCCCTTCCATGAAGTCTTGTTCCTGGCTTCAGTTGTGAGATCTCAGACCTCAGCCAAAGTTCATTCACACCCACGGTCTCCTTTATTCTAAAGGACAAGGTTCCATTAAGTGTCTCTAACATGCAGTTCTCTTTGGATTCTGTGGTTAGTTCTACCCAGTATATAACCAATCCTTCACTCTTGAATAGCATGCAGATCAACTCATGATGTTATCTACGTGAACAAAGCATCTCATATACACAACTGAGTACATTCTTCAGGGCAAGATAAATGAGTAGAAATTATAAGAAACATATGGCATATTATTTTTTTTATTTTTAAGCTATAACATAGTAACAAACATGGTCAGTACTCAGCACTGAAGAGGACTCAAATAACCAACTTTTTACTTTGTGTTTATATAGCATGTGTTTTTATTAGTAACTATTTAGTGTAATCTTTTCTGTTATGTTTGAATTACATTTAGGGATAGATTTTAGGATTTAGATTTTAGGACACTCTGCACTGAGTAAGGATCAATAAACATTAGACAAGAATTTAACGTATCAATTCAACACATAAATTAAATGTATAGAGATTTTGAAAAGGGCATTTCTTCACGATATTTAAATGCAATTCACTTCAATTGGATCACAAAGACATTAATGAACAAATGAACATGCATCAAGTTCTTATTCATGTTTAAGGAACCACTACTTTGAATAGTCAAAGCTTGGCTGCAATAGTTTTTGTTTGTCTATTCCATGACCATAAAAAAGTTCTGTCTTCTAAATGCCTAAGTCTTCACTGAAAACTTAATGTGAGGAATTTGATCCTTTCACTTTGCATTGGAAAAAAAAGGTCATCAAAATTCAGACAAGATAGTTTACGGAAGAAAACAAACAAACAAAAGAATAATTCAGAATGTGCTTACAATGCATCTTAGAATTCTTAAAATATGTTAATGCACTAATCTTTCGTACACCATAAAAAGATCAGTATGCAGAACTGGTTTTCATCAAAAAGTCTACTTGTTAATACCACTGGGGATTGCAATGATTCTTAGTGCACCAGACACTGCAATCATTTTTTTTTTTCTATTTCTGTCAAGGTCTTTGATAAGATTTTCTTTTCTATGAGGAAATAAATGTATGTTATTTCACTCTATTCCACAATAATAACCATGGTATTTATTAGAAAGTTACATACCTATCTGTGTATGGAAGGTAGACAAAGAAACAAACAAGTGAAATTTGAGCCCAAAAAATTGGGTAGATAAAGATTAGAATCACTTTAGAAAAGATATTATTGCTGAGCTGTGTACATAAAAATACTAAACCTGTTTTATTTCCACATTCATGCAAAGCCTATAACTTCCTTACATGAAACCTAGATTTACACTATCACAAAATAAGTTTGAATATCCTTATCTGAAAAACGCTTATAGCATTTCAAGACAAATGATTTAAAGAAAAAGATTACTACCATTTATAACACAAAGTAATTAGGTTTTGAAAAATAAGGAAATCTCTCAAACATATCTGAGCACTAGTACAGGCATGTTTTTAGAAAAGTTAATACAAAAGAAAATATATGCATGTATAATGTGTTGTTATTAATTTATGCCTTCCTTTAAGAAAGCTGTTTTGAAAGTAAATAGTACTTATTAATTTTTAATGGGTTCTTTGTTCTTGGCTCAAGCCATGTTTTCCAGATCAGACTAATTTCTAAATACATGTCAATCACACCACAAGGACTATTACTAAGCAAGTTGACATCAACTCAGTGATATCCACATACACAACACCTCACAGATAAGCCTTCCCTTCAGTGTACACTTACAGCTTTCATTTGGTTATTCTTGTTGCTCAGCCCCTGTCATATAAGAGCACTGAAGGTTTAAATAATTAATCAGTTACAAAAAAAGCAGTAGGAGGCAATCTGCATAGTAACTTAAATGACCTGATATTAAAACAATACCTTTAAAAAGAATAAATACTTAATAAGTACTCTAACAGTTGGAGGTCCTTTTGTCTTAAGCCTCATCAACAAGTTCAGTGTCAATTCACCAGGATGATTATCTAGCTCAGATTTGGTTGCATCTGCCTTTTCTTTACCTGGAATCTGAGAATTTTCTCTGCTACTGGCGTTCAATTTTGCTCTTTCCCTTTTGATTTTTAATTCTTCTATTTTTAGAAGCCAATCATGCCCTTGAACATAACTTTTCAGGCAGTTCATGTGCAAAATACGCAGCATGCTTCAGAAAATGATTATGGCACAATGTGCAGTCAGACCTTGAAACTGTGTCAAAGGTAACCTTCAGCCCTATCATCCTTAGGCAGTATTCAAGAAATGTCTGGTGCTCATACATACAAAACAGAGTCAGTTCTGACTAAGAGGATTTGAATGTGACTCCTGGGTTGCCAGGAAGAACAAAGATACATGGCATAAATAGAAGCAACACATGAAAGCAATCAACTTAAGGAAATATGACATTTCATGTCCCTGCATCAAAGGGTCAAAGATTACTGCTTTATGTGGCACAGGAGATAGAGTACACCAAGAGGAGCTAAAGGATGAAAATATCAGTGGCTTGAACAGAAAAGCTGTTTTAGTTTTCTCTTCTGTTTTGCACTGCAACTAGTATATCCAATGTTTTGCATGGTCTGAGTATTACTTTGAAAACAGTACACACAACAAATATATGGAATGAAACAAACCAAAGCATGTTCAAGTTTACTGGAAAAAAAATCACACTGTTTGAAAGGTGTTCTTTCATCTTCTATAAGCTTTATGTTCATGATCACTTTGATTACATTTGAGTAATCATCTTTTCATGGATGTGCACAATCTACCTGGAACCATGAGAAGACTTTATAAAGAATATGCCAAAGATAAAGCAATATCTTTCAGAAAAAGTGATAGAACATGCAGATAATAAAAGAACTTGATGACCACATTTCATCCCAGGTCTTTACCAAAGGACTACTTTCCACAAACCCAGGTTGCACAGTTTCTCATACTGTCATAATCGTTTTTACAGATACTGTGAATTTATATTTATTGACTTGGAAACATCTGAGAATGGGTCTCTGATCTATTCCTTTCACGCTTTTTCTAAACTTCAGGCTGCTAAACACCATTCCTGTTCTCTTGTATATGCCAGTTCTAATGCTTATGTGGCCACAGGTAAAATGGATGAGTTTATGCTAAAGTTTACAACTGTGATTTGCAAAAACTGCTTTCAGTCAGATCTGTGAATTGCCTTCTCTCAGTCCACAGCTGCATGTTTGCTGGAACAGGTTAAAGAAATGAACTTTACCTCTGATTTACTCATCACATAGTTCAAGGCAAGTGTACTTCCAGATTCCCATCCTATGTCCTACTCTATCATTAAAAGGAAAATGGAAGAAGGAAAAATTCAGTGGTCAAAGATTGTTGCAAGTGTTTCAAAGTCAGCAAGAACTTCATACGGTCTGAAACTTCCAGACAAAGTCATGACCAAGCTATAACTTCTAATTAAAGCTAAATATAACAACAGCAACCAAAACCCAAACCAACAAAAACCCCCTTTGTTGAAAGAATCAAGAATCAGGAATTATGATTTTACACGAGATCTCACTCTTACATTTCAGGATGGAGGAATCATTTTGGGTTGTTTTTTTTTTCATCCCTAAGCTAAAGCTTTTGGTTTTGTTTTTGTTTTTTTTTTCTTCTCTAAGCTAAACAGTAAATACTGTAAAATATGTTCCTTAAGTACTCATATTTTTGTTTGATTCCAAAGAGGGAATACTTTTTGGCATACAGTAATTTCTTGGTCTAGTGTTAGATGCTTCAACATTTCAAGTGCTACTTTAATCAGGAAATCTTCTATTTTATAGGATGGAAAAGAGTCAGTGCCCTAGGGAAACGTCCATGCAAGAAGAAATTTCTTGTAACAGCTGCTCTTAGAAATGTTTGACCTTATTTTGACTGTAGCCAAAATTAGGGAACTGTGTAGAATGGAAAAAAAAAAAGTGTGAAAGTCACATAGGAAGAAATTATCATTCTACTCAATAGGTTCTTCACTACTTCTCTGTTATTTTGGCTGTTAAGATCATCATATTTAAAGGCCAGTATTTTAATAATCACTGTATCTGCAAACCATACATTCTTCTTAATAATACTATCCTATTCTGAAAGATAAAGATGCAAAATGTATTACAATTTAGGCTCAGGAGTGATATTATGAAGTTAGGTTCTTTTTAAGTAGTCCATATTTTCCTACAGCAATTTGATTTTTATATATATCAGAGGATATTCATTAAGAAGTCTCATAAGAGTAAATGAAATTACCTGCAATTTTCTCAAAAACCTGGATTTTCTTAATTAAAAAATGTATGATTGTTTAAAGTAATGAAGGCTTACTATTTAAAAGGGGAGATATTTGCACATTTCTTACTAATTTTATAAACAAATTTTCCAGATTCAGATAAGCATCAGTTTTATACATAATAATTTGAAAAATAAACTGTGTAGGTTCAAGCAAACACTTAATTTTCTGTTCAGCAAATGAACAGAAAAGGGGAAAGGCATAGAAAGATTTTAAAAATTTCCATTTGTATTGAATTAAGAAAATGTATTTTCTTTTCTTGACAGAAATTAAAAACCTCTTAAACTAGTTTCCTATTGTTTTAAATATTCCTATATGGCAGAAAATGTCACATATTGATCATTTAATTAAAACCAGAATAAACATATGTACTGGGTTTGGGTGGGGGAGACAATTTTTTTCACAGTGGCTGGTATGGGGCCATGTTTTGATTTGTACTGAACACGTGGTTGATAATACAGAGATGTTTTTATTATTGCTGAGCAGGGCTTGCACAAAGCTAAGACCTTTTCTGCTTTTTGTACTGCCACACAGGCAAGAAGTTGGGGGTGCATGGGAGGCTGGGAGGAGACACAGACCCAAACCGGCCAAAGGAATATTCCCATACTCTGTGATATCATGCTCAGTATTTAAAGTGGATGGAAGAAGGAGGAAGATGGGGACATTTGGAGTGATGGTGTTTTTCTTCCCAAGTAACCGTTGTGCGTGATGGGGCCGAGCTCTCCTGGACATGGCTGAACACCTGCCTGCCCATGGCAAGCAGTGACTTAATTCCTTGTTTTGCTTTGTCTGTTTGAGTGGGTTTTGCTTTCCATGTTAAACTGTCTTTATTTCAACCCACAAGTTTTCCAGCTTTTACCCAACTGATTCTTTACCTGATCTTATGGGTGGGGGGGTGAGCGAGTGGCTGTGCGAGGTTTGATTGATGGCTGAGGCTAAACCATGACAACCTACTGAAATCCTTTTTTTTTTTTTTTTATTGGAATTAATTTTGTCCATATTTCTTGTGTTGATGATGCAGAAGGTTTCTAGAGCAGCTGTTTCAAATTGGTCATTCTTATTACAGAATGTACTAGCCTAGCACGCACAGAATGACACCTGTATGCTTGAATTCACCACTGATCTTCTGAATGTCTTTATGAAGTTATTGCCTCCTGGTACTTCACTGCCTCTGTGCACTTTAAATGTGAGTATAAATATATTTCTCTGGGAGGAAGTCCAGTTAATGGACAGTTTTGTCTAAGTTGATGTACTCTGATATATAATCTCCTGAGTGATGCACAAAGCTCACAGTTTGGTTTGAATAAACTTCTTTAAACACTTTTTTGTCTTGAAAAATAAGGCACTGAAACATGTTTCCCAGAGAAGCTGTGGATGCCGCATCCCTAGCAGTGTTCAAGGCCAGGTTGGATAGGGCTCTGAGCTTGAAACTAGATGATCTTTAAGGTTTCTTCCAACCCAGGCCATTCTGTGAATCTATGACTATATGATTTTTCTGATTCTATCTTCTATTTACTTCTTCTTATAAATAGAAAATTGCATAGATGATTTATTTCCCTAAGACATCAATTTAATTTCCCTCAGGCAGGGTATATGAAAGTCATGCATTCTGAGTGCTGCCTTCAGAAAAAAATAAAAATGTGGAAAGGGTAAAATGCCACTAACTTAGAAGTTCTGTGGTGACTGATTTTTTTATGTTTCTAAATGTAAATTTTCTTCATTGAAATGACATAGAAGGTGTTTCTAGATATGGGAATTTTGTCTTCTTTTAGGTACCATCTTTTGACAGATGCGAAGATACAGGCAATTTGTCCTTGATAATTCAGCTATATAGGTAACTGATTACCAGACTGAGATACTTCTTTGTTGGAGTGATTTGCTTCCTGTTATGATCTTTGCAAATGACAGGAATCAAGTTATTAAAATAAAAGGAAGACCTTCTCTGCAATAAGAGAAGATGTTGCCTTTTAAGGAAAGCAATCTGAAGGTGAAAACTGGATGTCTTAAATTGAAAGGTAAAAGTCCTATTGATTTAAACAGAAGGATGATTTCATCATAAATGTGAGAAAAATTTGTCCTATCAGTTATTGAATATAATGAATGCAGTTATGAAGAAGAAACAATAATTCAAGCTCTATGTTATTTTAGCAGGTATGCACAATGTATTTTTTCTTCACTATAAAGTTTCTCTTTCAGAAGACTGTATTTGAATGAAATCTCTGGAATATTTTCTCATAAATTTTGTCCATGTTAATATCCTCTGTGAAGGTCAGAAGGGGGGCAAAATATTGAGTTTTAATAAAAATATTGCTTATGAAGATAGATTTTTATTAAATAACTTTTTATTATTTTTTAGATTTTTAAAGGTGCCTAAGAGATAAAAGAAATCAGCAACACTCATAGAAAAATAGAAGGCTAGCTAGATTTTATTCTCTTATCAGCCACAGGCACGACTATCTGGCTTCAGTAGGCACACAAAGATGTCAGTAAAATTATCTTGCATTTCAACTAAGCCTTGACTAGAATCACAGGAAAAACCTCAGGTATATAATGGGAGAGGAGCAGCTGGAGAGCAACCCTACAGAAGGATATCTATGGGTACTGGTTGACAGCAGGCTCTGTAGGAGTCAGCAGGATGCCAAGGCAGCCAAGAGAGAAAACCACATCCCAGGGTGGGATAGCATTTGGAAGGGAGAATTAATGTAACGTGGCCAGTCTTCGCGAACGAAGATTTGGGAAAGGTCTTCATACCTTTCAAGCCTGCACAATGGATTTTTTAGGTGAGACACAGCTTGCGCTGAACTGAGCCCACCCTTTAATCCTAAGGTTCATCTGCCGGGCCAAGCAGGCTTGGACAATGGCAGTGAGGTCCTCAGGACGCAGGTTTGTTTAGAGTGACCTTCTCTTAGATGGATGGCCTTAGGGGCTGACGAGCTCCATCTACCTGGGGGATTATCCCTGAAGCAGGACCGGGATTTGAACCTCCGACCACGGCGATGAGAGTGCAGCATCTTAACCACTAGACCACCAAGGGTCCCCAATGGAGAATTATCCCACTATATTCAGCATTGGTATGGCCTCGCCTTGAGTACTGTATAGTTCTGGGCCCCATGATTTAAGAAGTATGTGAAGGTCCTTGAATGTGTCCAGAGGAGGGCAACAAAGATGGTGACAGGGCTCAAATAAATGAGTCCATAGTTTTTTCACAAAGACCCCATTGAAATTCTCCTCTTCTGACAAATAGCAGAAACTTCCATGCACTCAGATAAGTGATTAAAACGCTCTTTTTTAAAAAACAGATTTACAGCATTTGCAAATGAAGATGAGAAGATTTCTGAAAGAAAAAGTGTTGAGTGAAAACTGTGCATTTACACAAGATACAAAGAGCCATGAGCTCTGAGTAGGCACATGGCAAGGTGGAAGCTGTATTGTGCCTTCATTATGAGGTGTGAGGACAAAACCATTCCTAAGTTCCTGGATCTGTTGGTGCCAATCTGCTGATACTCTGACAACTCAAATTTCATGCACAACAGAAGGGAAGCTCTTTTTTAATTCATACTTTTATTAATTTTTGTGCCATGAACAGAAGCTGCAGTCACAGACATGGGCAGCCATTGCATTGGATAAACCAACCATCAGAAAGATGGTTTTGTCCTAAGAGACTTTATGATGTAAATTGGAACAGAGAGCCTGGCTGTGGTTGCATGGAGAAAAGCAATTATCCTCCTGTCACTCTACTACTATGAAAAAACAGCTTTGCCCTATTTGTCAACCGTAATACATGTTAGAAGAAAAGAGAAATCTTTTTTTTTTTTTTTTTGAGAAGTCATCAATTGAAGCAATATAATTTCTCCCAAGAGCAAGGGAAAGTAAAGATGAAATTAGGACCTTATGAGTCATAGCTTGTTCTCTCTTCTATTTTGGGAGTGCAACATCTGTAAGCTACCCTTTATTCAAGGATATTCAGAATTGAATTCCTTGTATTTTTATCAAGGACTAATCCAAGTCCTTGATTAAAAACAATTAAGAATCTGGGGCAGAATGTGTGTTTGATTCCTCCTACTTTCTGCAGTAAAATAAGAACAGCAGATAGAGGATGAGATTTTTTTGGTTGCTGTTTTTTTCCCCTCTGTCCAAGAAACAGGAATTCTGTTGATATTTCTTTGGTAAAAGCAAAATGATACACAAGTTAAGAAGCTTTACAGTCAAATCTCCTAGAAGTCTACAGTAACTAATTCATCTGTATCAAAGGCATAAAGCTTTAATGGCAGTAGTTCTTCCTAAAAGTTTCTCAACAGAAGAAGAGTTTCAGTGTCTATATCTTCCTAGAGACTAATGCAATCCCACTGAAAGTACATGGGCATGAAATTTTGTTCATGATTAATTAGTCTCAGTGTGGTACTTGGTTATGGACTAGGTAACCTGTGTAAAGCAATGCATTATTTGTTACTTTTTTACTTGTCTGAAATACCTTTTGATAGAAACTCAATTAGTCATTATTGATGGGAGTATAACAGAGATATAAGGGAGTTAAGTACCTACTTGCTATTAAAACTTAAAAATATTTTCACAGAGCACAAATATTTACAATCAGACATTATTTCCTTTACATGTAACACAAATGAAATATGAAAAATTATACTTACGATATTGTTCAAAAATAGTCACATACCTGAATGTTAAACATTGATTTAACATTTCTAGCAGAAATGAAAACACAGATTTATTCATTATACTTACAGAGATTGGTTTTGATTTTCTTTAGTTGTCTAAGATATGACTTTATGCAAATTATGATTGCATTAGTGAGGAAACTTATGTTCCTCTGGTTTTAATCTCTTCTCTTAAATTCTGCTGAAGTACTATTTTACCCCTTCACAGATCCCAAAGTGGGGTACTTATTTTTAGGCAAAATACATAATACAATCCACAGACTGTCTGAGAAATAGGAAGGAAAAAAATGGAAAATTTTGAAACTGTTTCTTTTCTTCTCAATTTCTCAACAGTAATTTTATTACATCCTGTACTGCTAGGCATTCTCCTAATCAATTTAAGCTTTAAATGAACCAGTGCTATGGCAGGAGACTTGGCACTAATGAAAGACAAAAGAACACATTATTTTGGTTCTCTAAATGGAAATAATAATTTTAAACTAAAAAGCAAGAGTGAAAAGATGAAAATGGATGGCCTTTCTCAGCTGCTAACCTTTACCTGCAGATATCTATTGAAGAACGCACTTTACATCCATCACTAGAAAAGCTTTATTCATTCAATATTCTCAGATACCTTACAGAGGCTTTTGGAGCTATTAAAGCAAAAAAAAAAAAAAAAGTCTATTCTAAAGTGGAAACCCCCAAATCACACTGGAAGCATATTTTTAGCTCTGTATACTGCATATTCATATACTGTATGAATAGGCATTGTAAAGCAGTAAACATATTTTGATCCTTCAGTGTCTGTCAGTCTGTGACTGCAAGGAATTACACGGGAGGTCTGAAATAATTTAGGAAAAAATGAATTTGTTTTGTGCTATCCTTCCAAGAGTACATATAATTAGCTGGTGCAATCATACAACTTTTAACTCTATGAACCGCTGCATGATGCTCCCCTGCCTCCTTGTGAGCAGCATAATGACATTTACCAGCTACCTCACACACACTTTTGCCATTCTGATTATGTTAACAGGCTCATTTCCAAAGGATGGTTAGATTAAGTTACACTTCACTTTTTTTTTCTTCTAATGTCTGTATAAAATATTGCAACCCCCTGCACTTATGGAGGATTTCCCAAAAAATGAAAGATTTAACATTCATTTATTTTAGCCAACAAGGATCTTCATAACAGTATTAAAAGCATGTCTCTCACAGTATCTTTCTGGACAGCTGAATAAACATCTCGTGCAATGGGTGAGCAACTGGCTCATGGGTTAGGTGCAAAGGGTTATAGTAAATTACATCACTAGTGGGGTTCTGGAGGGCTCCATCTTAGGCCCAGCGTTCTTCAGCATCTTCATAAATGACTTGGATGCAGGACTTGAAGGCATACTAAGTAGGCAGGGAATTACATGAAGCTGCTTAGGCTGTATATTAGAAAAGATTCTTCGCCCAGAGGGTGGTTGGGCACTGGAAGAGCCTCCCCAGGGAAGTTATCACAGCACCAAGCCTGACAAAGTTCAAGAAGCATTTGGACAACACTCTCAGGCACATGATGTGATTCTTGGGGTGTCCTGTGAAGGCCCAGGAGTTGGACTGTGATGATCCTTGTGGGTCCCTTCTAGTATTATATGATTTTATGATTGTATGGTGCACTTTTGAGAAAACTATAAAAAACTGTTTTTAAACACAGAGTATCAGGTTGGTGGCTTCTTATGAAATATAGGGATTAAGTACATTTGAATCTTGACCTATTTGAGTTGAACACTAGATTTTTTGTTGACTTCAGTGCACTTGAACTTCATCCACAGTTCTTTTTCTACTTCATCCAAAGTTCTTTTTTCTATATAAGCTCAATATAAACAATGTATGTATTATCACTATATCATCATTGCATTTCAGACAGATGCTCTAAATTATAAAATGTTATATAATGATATGCCAAACCTTTCAATGTCTTTTAATGACATAAAGTCAAGAATAAAGTTTCAGACTTTAGTGAATAAAATCCTTTTGATGCAAGCTGACAAGAGAACTTATGCATAGCATCCCAATTTTTTAAAAGAAAAAAGTAACTGAAAGATGAACACTATGGGCAATATTCAAGACAACCCTTATAAAGAGCTTTAGAACTAACTGGGTCCATGTGAACATAATGAGGTTCAACAAGCTCAAGTGCAAGGTGCTGCACCTGGGTCGGGGCAATCCCAGACATGAATGCAGACTAGGAGAAGAACTCATTGAATGCAGCCTTGCCAAGACGGACTTGGAGGTTCAGGTGGACAAAAAGCTGGCCATGAGCCAGTCATGTGATGTTGCAGCCCAGAAACCCAACTGTATCCTAGACACAAAAGAGCATCAAGAGAGCTGCAACCAACAGGTCAAGGGAGGTGATTCTGCCACTCTATTCTTGCAAGACCCCACATGGAGTACTGTGTTCAGCTCTGGGGTCCCCAGCACAGTAAGGATGTAGACCTGCTTGAGTGCATTCAGAAGAGGGCCATGAAGATGCTCAGAGGGCTGAAGCACCCCAGACAGGCTGAGAATGTTGGGGTTGTTTGGCCTGGAGAAGGCTCTGGGGAGAACTCATTGCAGCATTCCAGTACCTAAAGGGGCCTAAAAAATAGGGAGAGTGACTTTTTATATGGGCAGATAGTGATAGGATAAGGGCCAACAGTTTTAAATTAAGAGAGATTTAGATTAGATTTTAGGAAGAAGTTCTTTACTCAGAGGGTTGTGAAGGATAGCAATAGATTTGCTCAGAGAAATTGTGAATGCCCCCCAAAGAATAGGAAATACAGATTCAACATTACATAATATTTGGAAAAAAATTACATTTTATAAAACCATGCTTTTTGCATAAACTGATTAACTATGGAATTACCAAAAAAATTATACGGATTATGTATATATAAAGTATACCATGAAAACAGAATTCAGTCAATGTGACAATTCATGTTCAGAAATCTTATCAAGCAAACTTTCAATTACATCAAAATATACCTCACAAAAATGAGTCTAAATGTTTGTGAGTTTCAAAAGAGTTACAGAGATCTGAACAAGTTATTATTACTATACCAGCATTTTTAATATTTTCACTGTCATTTGTTTTTACAGGCAACTTTACAGAATGTTTTGAAAAAAAGCTTTTTGGTTTGTAAGACTCTAAATGACTTTATCTCATCTTCAAAACTGCACTTAACATATTTATATCAATACATGCAGCATTTTGTGCATTTGATTCTTCCTTTGGAAGTAGCCAATGCCTAAGATCAGACTGTTTTTTTGAAGGATTGACATCTAATTTGGTGTTTTTCCCATATTTATTATAAAGATATAGAAGCCCTCACTGTTGTCCATTTAAAGTTCAGGCACTCTATCCATATTTGAAAAACAATGTAAGAAGTTGTCTCAAAAAGAGACAGAACAAGTAACAGATACTCCTAATTTATGAATATGTTCATTAAATCAGGACACTCTTCTCGCACTGCCAAAACCTAGCATAAGTACATAATTTCAAAACACAGACCTCTAATTCTTTCACATACAGTAGGTACAAACTTGTGAAAAGAATACATTATAAATCTTAGTTAACACAAAATGTTCTTAAAGAAAGTATGTTCAAAGTGATGTACAAGCATCCATGTGCTCAGTGAACTGCCAAAACTCAGTGAATTACCTAAAAATTATATCCTCTACGCTTCTTTTACATTGTCTTGTAGCTTTTTTGTTGTGTTTTACTATATAGGCCATGATTAAAATTATTTTATGAGACCATACTTTATTAGCTTAGTCAACCATGTCAAACCATCAAGCCTGGAGGAGGCAGATTTTGTTGCATTTAGGTAAGAGGAACTCTCTGTCAAAAGTTTCTTGCTCAATTTGGCAATTACATTTCAAGAATGCCCATACTTGCCCTCAATTACAGAATTACATAGAAGTTACACAGCTTCAGATGCTGTAAAAATAAGCCACATGAGTACAGAACAAGCTCATAAGTACATTTGTGGTTGTAAGACACAATCACAGCAGTACCACATGTTCACTCAATAAATGGAATATACCTGATTTTAGAAACTCTATGAATGTACACATTACTTCTGATGTTTGAAATGGAAGATGTAGTGACATGACAATCCAAACCCAGTGGGATATGGATAGAGTTTATGAGATGCATTTGCACAAATACAATTTCTGTTACTTACTAATAGATTTAAAATAAGATAAAAATATAAGATTTAAAAAAAAAAAAATAATCATCAAAGAACATAATTCCAATGTCTAGAAAAACATGTTGATAGCAATGGGAGTAACAGGTGTCATTTCTGGGAAGTTAGGAGTTAAACTGAACTAGAAAGTCAGTTATGTAAACTGACATTAGCTAACACAATTAGTAGCCGGCTAAGAAGACAGGCCAGGGACAAAACCGGCCAGAAAATCTGCATGAAGCTTAGAGATAGGTGAGAGAATGGAGTGAAGTTTGTACTGGTTTCAACAATGCAAATAGTCATAATAAGCTTAATGAGCTTAAATAAACCTCCTTTCTTGTGTAAGTATGGAACTGTGATTTACTTAGCACACTCCAACTCCTGGGTCGTTCCCATGTTGTGCTACTTCTGGCCTTTTCTACCAGATCACCTCTAAGTTTCCTGTGGAAATCTAGTGGAGGTAGAGGAGAGCTTTCCATAGGCACAAAGGGAACAGATAGCATCATATCAAAATTTAAAATGCAGAGTAATTCTGTACAACACACTACTGAAAATAAAATTCATCATATTGTTGAGTATTGTACACTGCCAACATGAAAAAATCGGGCTCATGAGGTCATATACTGTTTGCTTGATTTGATTACTGCAGAATAGAATAGAATAGAATAGAATAGAATAGAATAGAATAGAATAGAATAGAATAGAATAGAATAGAATAGAAT
>JAWWLV010000001.1:95555883-95619984 GCA_035041135.1 Platyrinchus mystaceus
AATAGAATAGAATAGAATAGAATAGAATAGAATAGAATAGAATAGAATAGAATAGAATAGAATAGAATAGAATAGGAGTGGAATGGAATGGAATGGAATGGAATGGAATGGAATGGAATGGAATGGAATAGAATGGAATGGAATGGAATGGAATGGAACAGAACTGAATGTAGCTCAGTTGGAAGGGAACTGTAATGGTCAGTCAAATCATAAGCAGTTCATTTAAAACATATACTGTTTGTGTTTTAATTCGCAAACCAGGTACTCAGTGAAACAAAAAAAGCTGGGGTTCTCAGTAACTTGAAGTATGGAGCCTCCTTGTAAATTGAACTCATGATTTACATTGCAGAGTATAATATGGCTACTTATAAAGAGCTATAATTGCATGTGTATATAATTTCTGCTACAAGGAAGTCCAGCCTTTGCAGACAGAGTACTTAAAATGGATGCTTATTGCCAAAAAGAGAGATAACTTAGAGATAGTCTATCCTTATCTACATGATTTGGAATTGTAAGAGGAAGAAAATGTTAAATTGCAGGGGTCTCGGAAATGCTAAGTCAATTTTACAATTTTGAACTCTGAGTGTGTCTCATTTTACTGCAGAAGTTTCATTTAACTCCAGCTTTCAAAATACCTCATCCATATTTCTAGAATTCATCTCAGGTTTTGGCTTTCCATTTTTTCTGTAATAAGAGTCTGTCTTCCAAGTGCCTGATTCATTATTTCTAGAAATCATCTCTGGTTTTGTCTTTAATAGCTCACACAAGATCAAGTTCATCTTTGAATATGATAACTTTTTGAAGACTGCTTATATTTTTTTCCTCAAAGTGTGTAACACCATGATTAAATTTAACTGCATAAAAAAATGTGCTAGGGCTGTGGGGCTTTGATTTTATTGTTTCGAGTTTTGTTTTGTTTTTGTTTTTCAGGTTTTTTTGAGGGAGGGCGAGTTGTCAGATTTAATTTTTACCATTACACAAGCTAAACAGGGAAACAGCTTATTGAAGTCTCACTATGACACAGATGATCCAGGTCATGTCACTGTAAAACAATACTAAACATTAATCCCTCTTTTGTATTTTTCCTGCCAACATAATCCTGAGAAAGGCACTAAAACAGTGTTTATAGCTACAGTGGAAAGATGTTGTTACTTCTTAAAGCATATCCATGAAGAATAAGAATGTAGATACTGAAGAGGAATTGAGCAGTATCCAGACCGAGCCACATCTTTCAAAACATCCCACTTTTTGTAATATTAGAACCTACTTTGAATTGGGATATCTGTTTTGCCTAATCCAACCACTCTGATGAAATTCTATTATTTCTGTTAAATAACTCTCTAAATGGTTTGGGAATTTTGAGAATTCAACTCAACTGTTGAATAACTTATAAAAAAATACTGTCACCGTACACAGTGCTCAAATCATGTGGGGTGGGGTGGGGAGACAGTTAAACTTCTGTTTGTTAGAGAATTGAATTTTTCAATGCAGGAGCACTGCCTTGCACTGGGACAATTAAACCATTTCCTCTAGTTCCAGCAGAATCTTCAGTCCCCATTGTGGTGAGGTAAGAGTAGGAACAGAAACTGCTCAGATGGGCAGAGGCAGGATCCTCACAAAACTTGAAGTGCACAAGTAATTAAACACAGCACTGCAGCATTCCACATTTTGAATAGTGCCCACTAGAATAAGTAGAAGAAAAAGCTAAATATTTCTAATTTATTGTCCCAAAAAGGAGCTTACCCATGGAATGCATTTTGCTAAATGCAAACTTATACTTAAAGAGAAAATAAAGCCTTCTAAATAACAACCCAGATTATTGCTGCATGCATTCTTGGGGATCTAGAAATCTCAGGAAATTCTAGAAGTACTTAATTCAAAGGAAAGAGAGGGATAATTTAAAGGTTCAAAAGCCTTCAACACAGCTGTCTGCTGTTTTGTCATGGTGATATTTGAACACAGAGAGAGAGATGAGGAAATTATTCCCAGAGCAGCTCTGCAGTCGTCTAAGAGGGGGAGTATGCTGAAGTTACAGATAAACATTGTTCAGTGCAAAATCTAAAGAGTTATATTTTAGCCAGATGCAAGAAGAAAAGACTGAGATAAAGATACTTGTCTCCATAATTCAGTTAAAATGTTCTATAACCCTGGATGCCACCATGTTACAGCTACATTAAAAAAAAACAAAACAAAACAAAACAAAACACCCAAACAAACAAACAAACAAAAAAAAAGTCACCAAAACTTTTTTTCTGACTAGGATGTCTGTATTTTCATTAACTTTAGACTAGGGTTTTCAGTATCTCACTTATAACCAGACTTCGGGGCAGTGGAACCAGGGCCATATATCCTAGGAAGAAGATAAAGATGCTGTCCAGGTGTGTAGGGATGGGATCAGAAAAAACTAAGGCACAGTTGGAGCTGAATTTGGTGAGGAATATGAAGAATGACAAGAATGACTTCTACAGCCCATGGTGCTCAGAACAGTATGTTGCTCAGAAAAGGAAGATGGACTCCCTGCAATAAATAAGAGAGGAGAACTAGTGAAAAATGCTGTGGAAAAGACTGAGGTACTAAAAAATATTTTACCCCTCAGTTTTCACTGGTAATTGCTCTTCCCACATCTGTCAAATCCCTGAACCTTCAGGTAGAGACTGGAGGAATTAAGGCCTTCCCATTGTAGATCAGTGAGGAACCTGAGTATAAGGAAGTCCACGGGACCCAATAAAAATGCATTCCAGGGTCTTGAGGGAAATAACAGATGTAGTCACTAAGCCAATATCCTCTATATTTGAAAAAAACATGGGAAATCGGGGAAGGCCCCAGTGACTGAGGAGACATCACACCTGTTTACAAAAATGGTATTAGGACGACCCTGGGAACTACTGACCAGCCAGCTTCACCTCCATGCCCAATAAGATCATGGAGCAATCAGATCCTTATGGAAGTTATACTTTTGAATTGGGACTGCTCCTGGAAGAACTTATTAGGGCCTTTCAATATACAAAGAGTGCTTATAAGAAAGATGGAGAGACTTTTAACCAAGGTTTACAGAGGCAGGACAAGGGCCAAAAGGAATCTTTTGTGATGAAGGTGGGGAGACACTGGAACAGGTTGCCCAGGGAAGCTGTGGATGCCCCATAATTGGAAGTGTTCAAGGTCAGGCTGGAGTATTGAGCAACCTGATATAGTAACAGATGTCCCGTCCTATGGCAGTGTGGTTTGACTATATGGTCTTGGAAGGTCCCTTCCAACCCAAACCATTCTATGCTTCTATAATTTGTCTGTCTAACATCATCCAGTGATTATCTACTCAGTCCTAGTATTTTTTGTATCTACTGCTGTTAATGACACCATATAGACTGAAATAAAAATAATTGAATGTGCCTCAAGAACAGAACTAACATTTTTGGAAAGTATACCATTCAGAATTCACATCCATTCAAGTGATAATTTTCCTAGAGATATGCATTTGATCAATTCTGTGCCTATTCCTTCATCACAGGATGAGATAATAGTGATAGAATTATACAACTCTATCATTAGCAACAGGTTTGAATTTGATCTCATGTATAAACTTACAAATCAAATGCAGTTGAAATACACAAGGTGTACGGAAATATAACCTTCAATAATACAAACTATAAGAAAAGGATACAAATACTGTTAATCTTCAAACTCTATGTCATAATAATGATACTACTTTTTCTAAGTCTTATGAATAATCCTATTTGTTTTGCACATGGTTGTTTATCTGAAGAAAATTGTGTTTTTCTTTTTCTTTTACCTTTGAAAAAAAGTCAAAAATACATGCAATTCACCTACCATTTTCCAATGTCTAGGCAGAACCTAGGGAGTTCTCAGTGATCACATTTACATTTCATGCAGGAAGAGAAAGCCTTAATATGCTCATAAAACACAATTCCTCTGTTTTTTTAAGTGCTATAAACATATTCTGAATACCTTTGTTTTCCTACGTCAAACATAGACCTTTGTAATGAAGAATAAATTCCACAGTCTTGAAAGTTACATTTGCCACTGCTGAGAAGCAATATTTAATGCCAAATGTAGCACTGCATTTTTCCTAATCCATTTAAAATCCTGTCGATTATTATATTTCAGTTTCTCATACGAATGCCTCTGTATTGTGGTTTTTTTCCTGAATACCACAATACAAAAAATACAGCATTCTGACTCCTTCTATTATTTTGTTTTCAATATAAGTACATAAAATAGCAGTTCACCAATGCAAATATTGCACCTTTTCCTTTAGATTTATATGAGGCAGCTGGACAATGAAACATTTTAAAACACTTATAATCATTTGTATCCTTCAACAATGTTAGTTTTAAGAAACCAAGAGAAAACCTTTTAAGAGATCCATTAAATAACCTTTTTTACATATAAATACCTTTTTTACAGATAAATAAGTGCTACCAAATTTCTGAGTATACATTTCGTTTGACAACAACAACAAAAACAACAATTAATTTTTTTGTGTCTTGAGTTCTTACTTTTCTGTCTTTTTTATTTTCTCTGAGCACCAAGATTGCATGCATAAATATACCAATATATCTCATTATAATTCTGGCTTTATATTTAAATCTGTTTCCATCATAGAAAAAAAAAATGCTCTTTTGTGTTTGAAGAAGAGTCAAAATCAGGGACAAGAAAAAAAAAAAATTCTCAGTACTCTGATGAACTATAAAGTTCTTAAATGCATTAAAGACATGAACAGACAACTCAGCAAAAGAAGTTCCCTGTGTTCCAAAACAGTACATGACAAGAATATAGATCAGCTTTGCTATTAAGAAACACAAGATCAAAAATCCTTGTAAAAGCCACAAAAACTAATTACTATACCTTACCTTGCATATCTAAAATGCCAGAAATATGAGCAGTCTATATGCTCTTCTATACAAACTATAAGCTTTTTCATTAAGATGAGAAATGTTTCTAATGTCTGGTTTTATCTGCAAATTTTTTTTTAATTTTTCTATGTAAAAGCAGAACTTCAACAGATAAATAAACCTTAATTTAGTCAAAAGTTTGGTACATGCTAAAAACTGGAATTACAGAGAAGGCAGAAAAGATTTTTGACCAATTGTCATGGATCTAAGGTTATTTTGTTATTCAGTCTAATGGTGACAAAGGAACATTTATGTTGAGAAGATGCAGCTATTTTTTTCTGTTTGAAAGACAGAAGTATTAATTTCTCTCAACATTATAACTCATGATTATGGAGTTCCTTATATTTAGGAAGACAATTTCACAGCACTCCTTGAAACCCCTTGATTGCCTATTACTTGCAACATAAATCGCATCAGGGTATATAGCCTTTCTCTTCTGTACTACCTCTACCTCTGCTCTAAAAACTAATTTGCTCACAAAAATAATAAATGAAGCTATATAGTAACATTTTCCCTTTTCCTATCATTGCCTGCTGTTTTGAAACTGCTGAGTACTCATTCTTGATTATTCTTCTTCCTTTTTTTTTTACACAGAATTGAGATGATATTAATAAGAAAAAGATACCAGTTCTCAAAACATTACACATTTCCAGTAATTTCTTTCTAAGGTGAAGGCAGCTGTCAAAAAGAATGTAGTCTAGCCCAGTTTTCGTAAAATACTGGACAGAATTCAAAATCCATCCGTGAGAATGGTCTTCTTTTAAATCTAAACTGACCCAAGGGCCTCTGATTGATCGATAGAAAAATTCAGCAATCAAATATTTCTATGCAAATTTTTCTATGAAGAAAAGAATCACTTACCTAAAACCCCCAGCCTGTAATTGATAGTGATAACAATGACATTTCCATAACTTGCGAGAATGCTGCCATCAATCATATTGCCAGTACCCTCCATGTAAGATCCACCATGGATGTAGACCATAACGGGTTTCTTGCTGTTCTGATCATGAATGTCTGAAAAAATTCAAGTAAGGAAAACACAATAAAGTAATAAAAACATAAGGAAAATGGCATTAGCACTTTATAATAGTGTTAAAAATAGCCTTAATTATTTCCTGTGTTTTCAATGTCATCGCCAGTATTTTAATCAGCTAGCTTACACAGTACAGGATCATCCTACAAGCCTAGTATTTATAATTTCAAATTTCAAATACTATTTCCTCTGAAATGTTCTTGGAACACTTGAAATGCCTTCAAAATTACAAGAAATTTAATTTGAATGTAAATGTTTCAAAGCCTAAAGAGAAAAATAAAATTATGGAATAATCTTGTCTTTTTTAGAATATTCTGATTCAAGTATATGCCAATTTAGAAATATCTGTGCATCTAATAATGAAATTGCGGTAACGATCCATACTTTCTCATTCCTCACTGGGACATAACTGTTGAAATTATATTCCCAGTAGTTCAGTAAAAGATAATATCACAAAATCAAATAGTTCTGATAGAAGGAAACATAGTGGACTGTTCCTTCTTTCAAATAGCCTAGGAGTTAACAGAGAGGATTTATGTAAATTCATAGCGCAGATTTTTTTTGTATTTAAATCAAACTATGACTTTTGTGTAGTACTTTTCCTTGACATGGTAACTGAACCTCAAAGAACATCCTTGAATTAATGGTATTGCTGATTTTTTGTATATGCAAAACCATTCCTGACTACTTTCAAAGAGGTAAACAGCTGGGTCTTTATTCCTAAAAGAAAGGTAAATGAAATTGATAGTAATATTTTCATATTTCACAGTGCATTACAAAGACGCACTAATCAATGATTTGGAGTATATTTAGGACCAGATAAACGGCTCCTGATGCCAGAGATGATTCAGGATATCTAGACTAGGAACTGATGTTCTCTACATAAACAGTGGGAACAGGGGCTAAGCTCCTTTATAAAGCAGAGAGCAATTTAGCAAGCTGCCATTAGGTACGCAAATATTTTACAAATAATTCAGTGTATCAGGATTTGGAAAAAAAAAAGGAAAAGCAGTGTTCTCTTTTGGGTAAGATAGGCATATATTGAAGAGTGGAGAAGGGAAATGGACCAAGAAGAAGCTGATCTAGACATCTAGAAGACAAGGACTTGGGTTTGAAAACCATCAAAAACTCTTTCTTCCCACCAGGTTTATTAGAAAATACTTTGAGAAACAAAAAATGTGATCAGCAATGAGGTACCAGATATTTAATGTTTTGTATATGTGGAACTAATTTGAGCATATTTAAAGGGAAATTTTGACTGGTCAAATTCCTATGTACCACTTTTATTTTACTCATGTGTTTGCACTACCTTAAATATCACAAATTTCCAGCTGAGTGCAGGAATGTATGTCCAGGCTCCAATGTACACCTGTCTACTTGTAAGAGTTTAAGGCTTGTCATATTTGCCTCATTTACACAAAAAGATACATACTTAACAGGTTGTATTTTAGACATTGCACTTGACCAACAGAACAAAAGTTTTTGTGATAAGATCTTTTTAATTCCTGTGACTACAAAAGTAATGCAGCCATTAAACAGATCATATAAGGCAATGAGGTGCATTCTAGTGGATGCATTTTTTTTTTATTCTCAGTAAAGTATATAAAAGTGCTTCTTCTCCAAAGGCACAACTTAACCCTCAAAAAAAGGAATCCAGCTGTCATTTAACACAATTACTTGTGTTACTGAATTACTTTTCCCTTCTCTCCCCCCAAGTCTCATGGCATGATTTGTTGTATGTAATCCTTCCTTATTACATAGTTCTAGCTCAGGGTTGAATCTTTCACTGCTAAAGTCAATTGGAAGCTTCCTCTTCCCCTTCAACCGAAACATGATTAGCTTCAGCATAAAGGAAATTAGCTCCATGCTTTATGTGCTTAGATCTGAAGTGAATACTCTTGTTAATCATGAAACCCTTACATTTTCTAAAGAAGTCTGAATAATAATGTGTTCATAATCTAATATTTATCTTTAGGGTTTTTTAAGCAATTTTGGTTTTGCTTGTTATTTTTCCTTTGCTTTAAAATTAACTTCCGAATTTGGTACAGAAATGATAATACCATCATCTGAAAAAAGCATAGGTTGCACAGAAATAGGAAGGTGATAATCAGAAAATAACAGAGTAATTTTAGAGTACTCTGCACAGCATTTTTGTGTGATAAAAACAGTGTAATTCAGCAATGAAGGTGGTACAGTAGAAGGCAACCAGTGTGAATCAGAGATTTTTATTATGGTATTTTGTATGTGGATAGAGTTGTCAAAATTGAGCTGAACTCCCTGGAAAAGAGGTGATAGTATCCTCACTGCAGTATGTAGGATTATAAGGGAAACTGAGAGGATATATGTTTTGAAATTATTTGAGCTGATGTCAGATAGAAGAAAACAGGAAAAAAAGACATGGAATAACACTTTGGATTGTCCAAGCACAAGAAGATTTAGAAACACATTGCTCCAAACATGGAGTTGTTATTTTCTCATTTAATTTAATTTTTTCCCCTAATTTGGTATATATATGAAGTAAAATAAACTGTCAATGTAACATCAATGAAAAGGAAGGGTAAGAACAGAGGAAGATTTCATGACTTCTATTTTGGTGCATCCTAAATAGATTCGCTGTGTCAAGGCAGGGAAAAAAATATTTCCTTCTAAAACTTTTCTGGGGTACTTCACTGTGAACTTTTAGCATTTCCTTTCAGGGAATCCAATCCAACTTTGAAAGAAGTCAATGAAAATGATTGTTACTGATTTCAGTGGGAATGTGGTCAGAGTCAGAACGAATGTGTCTCAGAGGCTAGCTGATTACAGGAAAAAAACAATAAAGCAACATCAACAGCTTCCTTTATTTTGGTGTCCTGAAATAAACCACATCCTGTGAGAAAAAAAATAAATAAGTAAATAAAAATAGCAAAGACAAAGCACAATTCAACTGCTTGTGCACTGGGGAAACAGTGAAAGTGAAAGGAAGGATTTATGTGAATTTTTTTCATGAATTTCAAACAAGTGAATTTACAAAACGTGTAGGAGGGAAAGGACCACATGCATGTTTTTAAATTCCATTTTCCCAACCTAAGAAAGAATAGAGGGGGAAAAGTATGTGGTTTTAAATAACACTTATGTTACTCACTTCACACATATTTAGGAATAAACTTTACATCTATGTCACAGAGGAGCTTCAGTCATCTATATGCTAATTTGGATTTTAAAAAGAAAAACAATGAAGGTAAATTCTAAAGAAGAAAACAAAGAAGCACACTGAGGTGAGCTTCTGCAAATGAGGGACTAAAAATCATGTTGAAATAACAGCAATAACAATAACAATAATAATTATTATTATTATAACAAAAATTGAAAAGTTTATGTTCATGCATCAGGGTCAGGCTTTGAAAAAACAAAAAATACCTTCATCTTCACCACGATCATTACTGGTTATATCATCTGCGCTTTTCTTTGTGTTGGCTCCTGGGATCATAGTGAGGAGGAGAATAAAGGGAAAAAAGAGAATTCAAAACCAGAAGGTTCTCAAAAATTAAAAACCAATAGTACAAAAAAATGTAACAAAAATGTCAAAATCTGTTACATTTGAAATTGAAAAACAAAAAAAGATGCAAACTGCACATAAACATAAAATGTCAAGAAGAACAAATTGAAAATATTTGAAAAAATGTATCATATTCTGTGACAATGCAGTACTTCAGTTAAAAGTGATTTCTGCAAAAAACAAAATTAATGTGCTATTAAAAAAGAATATAAACCAAAAAAGTATATTAAAAATCACCAAATTATGTTTTTACATAAGAAATACAATTTGTTTTACTCTGTTCCATAACCTTGAAGAAATAATTCCTTCAGTTACCATCTTCAATGACTTAACATTTTATTCATCCTCATCAGGGTTTAATTAGCTACAATCTGAATTTTTCATGGAACCAATGCAAATAAAATTATCATCGAGTCTTACACAGACAAACCATAAAGACCTCCTTAAAATTCAATCTTGTTTCTTATATGAGCAAACAACAGACTGTAAACAAGAGTGAAGCAAAGTTGACTCTATCTCAGACATGAAACTGGGACTTGAAATAGGTCCAAAACCAGCCTTGGTTCATGCTATACCACATTTCACGCTCTTAGAAAAACCTAGAAATTAACTGAAAACAGTTACTTACCATGATAAAGAACTTGTCCTTATTTATTAAAAGATTTAGTAAAGAATATATTTTAATTTGTATTCAATATGCTTTCTTAAAATACTTTTGAGGTGCGTACATGCACAGACACATGCACAGACACATACACACACATACAGACACGCACAGACGTAAACACTTCTGTTCATATATGTGACAGCTTGTTCTTATGGGAGGAAGAGGAAATAAAAATAGTTTTCACCATCCCTCTCACTGGGCAATACTTCTTTCTTCTAACTAATAAAAAAAAAAAGACACCAAGCTATCCTTGCACCCAACATTCTTCTACACTTACTCCTGTAGCAAGTAGTTCTCTGTAATGTAAATAGTGATGAGTGAAACATGAATAGGAAACTCAATTTATAATTTAGCTTAGAAATTATATGGCTACAAAAGAAATAAAATGGTCTAAGTCACCACTCTAACCATTATTTTCTTGAATTGTCTTAATTTTTAAGTGTGTTTTTAAGGCATGCAGATAAAGAACAGCATACTTTATTTTTTTTTCTATGTATGAAGTCTAAATATGTCAGAGGTACACCAAAAAATAATTATTTTATTACTGCCTTTTATTCTACTATTTCAATTCTACTATTTAACTATATTTATATCCCTCAGAATTCAAGGGTACAAGTAAAGTTTAGTCCATGATTGCAAGTCAGAATATCTTTAGTTGCAACTGAAGTACTTAAGATTTGTTAATAATTACAGTCTTGGGTTCTGTGTACTGGCTTGCTTGTCTTTTTGATAGAGAAAGAACACAGGTTTTCTACAGTCATTTTCTGGAAATACTGCCACTATATAGGCAGTGATGATGATTAGTGAGTCAAAATGTGAAAAGCACTGCCTGCTACTCCGTCTCCACATAAAGTCTGCATCTTCAATGCAGTTGTACACAAGATATTGTGTATGTAGTACACAAGTGCATTCATTATATAAATTCATACATAATTAACTATGCAAAATATCACTGTCAATGAAATATGGATGTTCTCTAATTACTTTCAGAAGTGTTAGATACAGGCTCTAAATCTCAGTCATCATCCAAGTTTTGTCCTTTTATTAAATACTGCTCCAAATCAGTTATAGTCCAAGGAAGGTTGAATACTTTCTCAGGTGCTACCAAAATAAAATTGTTTGTATTTAAATAAACTAAGTATTCCATCCATAGATTGCCCTTAAGCTATTTTTATTAATGTAAAATATTAATTAGAAATAATTATTCATAACCATTAAATACATCTAGATACAAGTTTGAAAGCACACACATTTTGGTCTTAGTTTCCTCAGGGAGATAGTCTTCTAATTCTTTGATAAAAAAAATTATCATCATATGCCAAATATAAAATCAACTTCCACATATCATTCCTATGAATCAAAAACTATGAAAACCAATGTAATTCTGTAGAAAAAAGCTGAATGTACAATTATTAGGACAGTAATCCATATTTCAAGTATTTTTGAGTGAAAGAAGTAGCTGTGTCCCAAAACATTTTAGTTTGGGTACTCTCTCCCCTCCAGATCTTCAGCACACAAATCAGTATCATATTGCAAGGATTTTATCTCTAATGTGCTTCCTGAAGTGACTCTGGTTCAATGCACTTCTGAAAGAACAACAAAAGTGTAATGAGAATTTAGAAAATGTCATCATCACACAATGCTAGTACACATGATGATACACAAATATCACAAAATAAGGCAAGTGACTTAAGGTTATCTGCAATATTTGATACATTCTTTTTTTTTTTGTTCTTCAGAACTTGAAGATATCATGGAGTAACCAGCTTTCAGGACAACTTAATATAACCTGTATTTAATTACAATGTGAGTGGAAATGCTGTTTCTCCTACATGTTGTGAAACAATCTTTTATTTGTCTATAACTGGAATACACTTTTATAACTATGTTCTTGGGTTTGAGGGGGTTTTATATGCATTTTGAGACCTGATAAAATGGATTACATCAGTGCATTCTCAAACTGAGTTTCTGTGCTCCTACCACTCTGGATTTTTTTCATACTGTGGGCAGTAGTCATAGAATCATATAAGCATTAAGCCTGGTAAAGACAAGATCATCAAGTCCAACTGTGCCCCTAAGTGCCACATCTACATGTCTTTTAAATACCTCTAGGGATGGTGACTTAACCACTTCCTTGGCCAGACTGTTCCTATGCGAGACCATCCTTTCTATTAAGAAATTTTTCCTAATATCCAGTCCAAATCTCCCCTGGTGCAACTTGAGGTCATTTCCTCTCACCCTATCCCTTCTATCTTGGAAAAAGAGACTGATCCCCACCTTGCCACAGACTCCTTTCAAGATGTTGTAGAGATCAATAAGGTCTCCCCTGAGGCTCCTTTCCCCAGGCTAAACAAGTCCAGCTCCCCCATCGGCTCCTCATCAGACTTCAGCTCCAGACCCTTCATCAGCTTTGTTGCCCTTCTCCAGACACTCTCCAGCACCTCAACGTCCTCCTTGAAGTGAGCAGCCCAAAACTAAACACAGGATTTGAGGTGTGGCCTCACCACTGCCGAGTATGGAGGGACGATCACTGTCCTCGTCCTGCTGGCCACACTATTGCTGATACAAACCATGTGGATAATGAAAACTTGGTTTGGTATTGAAATTGCCTGAGGAGAACAGAAGTGTTATTTTTGGAATTATTTCAGTAGCTCCAAAACCATGTAAGATCCTCGGGAGCATTGTCTGGAAAAATTACAGAGATCTTTCAAAAATAAAAGCTTCCAGAAACACAGTACCTCATACAGAGAGCAAAAATTTTAATTTTGCAACCATGTTTTGTTTTTTTATTAAAAATGCCAATTCATTTGTCCTGAAACTTCTGTAAGAAGATAGTAATCCCTGTCATAAAAAAAAAAAAAAAAAGACTTGCTGTGCCTCTATGGTGAGCTTAAGGTTGCACTTCTAGGCATTAATCTAGGGGAGTGAATGGGAATGTAACTCAGAATCTCTCATAGCTCAGAAGTATTCCCTGCTGCAACAACTTCTTGTCTCACAGATCAACAGTTCCCTCTGCTTTGGGGCTTCTTTCGGGAATGTTCAGGGTTGGGGCAATTTTTTTCCCAACATCACATATCCCCTTTATCCCAAATCACAGGAGCAACAATTTCAGCCTTGGGTTCCCATACACCAAGCAAACATTATCACAGTATTACAGGATTTGGCCCTTCTCCAGTACAACAAATGTTTACTTATTCATCCCACATGAATCACAGACAGTAAATTTTAACAGCAACCCAGGAACCAGCAGCAGAGCAGGGAGCAGGGCAGATAGCAGGGGTTAACTTGTGCACTTATGACTGTATTCCTCGAGCATGTCTACTGCCCAACTTAGTGTTTGAGTGGAGTTCTTGGTTTGCAAGGTTTGTGTTTCACTTTTCATGCCACTGAAAAGTAATGAAAAAAAATTCAAAATATAAATAGGATGGGAAATAATTTTCCAAACAGTCAAGGCTAGGAACTATTTAACCACATATATTTAATATGTGGTAGATATCACAGCTCTCCTAAAGAATACATTTGTATAAAGGTTCCTGTTTTAGAAAAAGGTCTTACTGTTAACGACAACTAGAAAAATATGTGACTTCAAAACATGTATATTAAAGGCCAGGTGACCTCTTTTCATTTGTCCTACAATTCCATTCACTGTTGAATGAAAAAAGCACAGTGCCATGCCTTACTGAACTCTGTCAAACCTCATTTGTGAAGAATTTTTGCCTGGCAGAAACTGCTTCTTTTTTCATATATATATGTGTGTGTGTATTTATCTATATCTATATATCTCTCTCTCTTGTGATAGTACTGATAGAGAATAACTCAGACATACATGACCCACTTTGAAAATGGTGCCAGTCAGCATGGTCTTAATGAAGAAGTAGCCCTTCATGTGGGCTACTTTTTTTCCTTCTTAAGAAGATCTATGAGCAATGCAGTTGTAAACATTAACTCAGCAAACATCTCTCTTTAAAAGTTTTTAATCTTGAAACACTTATCCATGTGTTAATGAACTATTAAAAAGTAGTTGATTTCATTTATCTATGGATGTACAGTCACCTTGTATTTCCAGACTCATTCTCAATGTCATGCATACATATTAGAAATGAAGAAGTCACCCTGCTGTAAGCATGTCCTCTGGCTCGCATTTCCTTTGGATAATGAATAAAAATCTCATTCAGAAACAGATTTTCTGGGGTTGCAAGTTGTCCCAGATGTATTCACAATTTATGCTACATCTTCCTCCATTCAGATAATATGTATCATATATAAGTAATACAGGCAGGTCCCATGCATGCAGTTTACCAGTGCTTGCATATTAGGTATTCACTCTGAAGCCTCTAATGGCAGCAAAAATCATCCACTACTGCTTAAGCTGATGCCATTTCGTTGCATTTTATATGCAATTGCTCCATCTGCCACATAGTATACCTTTTGACCCCATTTAGTTTTGGAAAAGGGCTCAGTTTTCAGAAATCTCACAGCACATTATTAGTTGTATGACCTCTCAGTTTCACACAGAGCATGCTTAACCTTCTGGAAATTTCCAGCTCAAACCAGATTAATACAGGATTTAATAGTCATTCTCTCACTGATACGTCTTATTTATACAGCCATTTCAATAGAACTCTAAAGCTCTTGTTTCCCCATCCCATGAGAACTATTACAATTTTACAATCAGGTCAAGTCAGAAGTTCATTACGGTCTCGAGGGAGCATTAGAAAAGCAGAATTGTACTGTCCTTTCTGCATTTCTCCCAAGGCTGGTGGGATAGCTTTACTTTGAGTCTCACTTAGGGCACAAGCCTTAAGTAATTTCATGTCCAAAAAAAGGGTCTGTCAGTGTGAGTTTGGCTGTCACAACACTGTACTTGGCTCATGGCTATGGCCAAGGCTCTCCAGCTACCTTTGTATTTGTACCAAGAAGTTCTAATTCGGCAGCTGAAGAAAGATCAAATGAGGCATTTGACATTTCAAACACAAGTGGAGGAAAATGATTGTTGAGAATTACAGCTTGTTAAAGTGACTTAGAAGTTGACTGTGGATCCCCTACATTAGGAAAGACCACAAAGAAAGGCAACATATCTATCATTTATATACCTGTTGTTTAGAAGCCTGTTCATTTAATTGGAGAAAGAAAAATATATGCATATTGTCTAGATTTAAATAACCATTAATTCTTAACTATTTACTGAATAAGTGCCACATGAGTGTGTAAATGTGTCTGGGTGTATAAATATGTGCAAATATATACACATATATGTATGTGAAAAAGCTCTAGATGGCTAATAGGCTTCCAGAAAGGGCACAGTTTAATTCTCTGGCACTCCCTTCCCATAATGGTGTTAAAATGAAATTATAATCTGTCAACAGTGTGCATAACTTCAGTAAACAGCCATGTTCAATGATTTTGGTGCAGTCCTTTCCATAAATTAGATGCCTTCCTAACCATTTTTGGTGTAGTCCTTACCATAAATTAGATCTCTCTCCTAAAAATAATATGAAGACTTAGATTCCTAATGTTCTAGTAGTTTTCAATGTGAAAGTCGATAGCTCAGAAATTTACTTAAATTTGCCTGAATGAAATTTGTTTAGCTTTGGTTTAATTCCTGTATTATCAGTGAATAGCAGAAGACACATGATTATAGTGGCTATTATTCTAATACCATTAACAACAACAAAACAAAACCATTTGGGTTGCTACCACTGGCTCTGTAGAGCAGCAACAATTTAACTGAGAAACATCCCACATAACTGAATTTACATTCTTAATTACTCCAGCTGCAACACACACACAAAACTGCTGGAATTCCAGAGCAAACACACAGATATTGTTATATAGCCAAGAAATGTTTCTTTTCAAGAAAAGAGAATTAAAGGACAATTTTCTGTGATATTCAAAATTGGATGGACTGTAGGAAAATGAAGCAGAAATCCCTACAGAGTTTTGCGTTCCATGCATTAATGAGATTAAACCAAAAAGAAGCTTTTTCAAATAGTTTTAGAGAATCAATAAAAAAATCTATTGAAAAAGAAAAACTCTGAGGTTGCAAAAGGGATTGCATAAAAAATATGGAATTCTTATATTACCTCAACTGTGTACTCTATGTTGCCTATAGTTTTCAATTACATGATTACACAAATCTTTTTTTCTCAGAAAAAAAGGCATTTCTGTGCATTAACTGCTCCATGTACAATAAAAGTGGGACGATATTTTACAAATGTCAGTATGCCATACGCTGTTCTATCCAAATAAAGAAAGAAACAATGATTACTCCATGCCCTAAATTATGTGCTTCCCACAAGGAGTTCTTCTGGAAAACAATTAGTGCATTAAATCCGTCCATCACTCAGTGTCATATGCTTTAAATCTTCCAACAAGTTAATACAGGGCAAGAGAATATATGAATTGTCACCTAGAGCAACTATACTCTTCCACAGATTTCCATAAAAGGATACAAGCACTTTTCAAAAGTAGGGATGTTGTGGATATAATTACTATTATTTAGTAAGAGTTATTAGATCTTTGACTGATATAGCAGTTCCTTTCCTTCTAAGTTTATTCCACACCAGTATCTTGATATGGATTCGCCTCAGTGAAGAAATCATAATATCCACACAGCTTCCAGGGTAGGGAAAATCTTCAGACTATCTCTATAGATGATATGTGATTCTGATCACTGGTTTGGACAAAAAAGAGCTTATAAAAAACAGCAGCAACAGTTGTTACTCAGGAGCTATGTTGTTACATGAAGTTTTGGCTGTTCTACGTTCTGATTATACTATTCTCTACTCAGCTGCTAAATGATATTAGCTCTTATTCCATGTCAGATGTAAAAAATTAAAATCTTAACCTATGTAACTTTGGGCAAATCAGGTTTCTTTCCCCTTTGTTCAAGTTTTCATAGCATCCTATATATTTAATTTTTTGAAAGAGAGCCATGCATTTTAAGAAGATTGTTAAAAATAGGTCTATAAAAAAGATAAACACTAGCATTTACACAGTACACTTGTTACAGTTACTGAAAGAAACACACCTGAATATTACTTTTTATTCTGAAAATATTTCCATTTATTTAGATTGTATTTATTCATCCTGGAAAAAAATTCTAAAACTATTAACTTTTAACTTTCATCCTGTGTTAATCCATTTTGGCACACATTTTACCCAATAAATAGTTCATGTAAACAATAAAATTGCTTTGAATAAAAATTACCAAGAATAACAATTTTTAAAATTATTGAATTAAGGTTTAACATACTATTTTGATATTATTAATAGCAAGATTATTATTTTAATGAAAATAGAAATGAGGGAGCCACAAAAATTCACCAATAATTTTTAAAAGGGTTTTTGTCATGGAAGTTACACCACAACTAGAGCTTATAGTCTTCTAAACACAGTACATTGCTTTGACAAAACAATCTATAATGGCTCAAAAGAAAGAGGGTATTGTGAAGCCTATCCTTTCAGTGACCTCCCACAGATGTGCAGAGTGTTTCTTGCACTTGCAGTGTAACCGAATCTGCTTTATTTGATGGAGTGGACTAAGCCTTACTGATTCAATAAGGAAAGACTAATTAAACCACGAAACTACCATATAGTTAAATTAGTCCATACAGAAGCACATATTTTTCTGTGCAAGCATCAGGAAAAACACTGTCAGTATGAAAGTGTAGCAGTGACCTCAAATAGCTTACATTTCTCTGCTGAAGTGGTGTACTTGATAAGTACTTGATTGTACTTAATAAAGCTATGTCCTGGTTTTAGTTGGGATAGAGTTAATTTTCTTCATAGTATCTGGTACAGTGCAGTGTTTTGAATTTAGTATGAGATTAATGTTGATAATACACTGATGTTTTAGTGGTTGCTGAGCAGTGCTTACCTCTGGACTTCTCAGTTTCCCATGCTCTGCCAGTGAGGAAGTGCATAAGAAGACAGAGCTTGTCCATATTCTTGGACATATTCTTGTAGGATATGTAAATCCCACTGCAAAGTTTGTCCAGAAAAATATTAATACTGCACTGTCAAGTCAGTGGGTGCAAGATATGGGTTGAGTACAATTAGCTACAGAGTGGCATAAGTTTGTTAGGATGATGAGTATACTACAATTAAGTTTCTAATAATGTATATGAATTCTAAATTAGAAGACAAAATTCAACATTTGTTATTAATCAAAATTTCCAAGCCTAGATGTAACCACATTCTAGGTAATCTAAGTAGAGTTTTCAGAAAGGATTCAGTATGTGACCTAACACTACCTATAACTAAAGGGTGATTACTTTCAAACACACTTAAGAGAAGTAAGTACCCATGAACCATTTAAAAATAATGTGAATGTGTAAAAAAGAAGTGAAGTGATAACTGTTTCACCCTCTCTGCAGATAACAGAACAATGCAAGCACACACTCTGCATTTAACAAATGCTGGTGAAGTTGCTTGTCCAAACTCTGCCTTTGGACATTCATAGGCACCACTGGAAGCTGTGAACTGAATAATCAACTTCAGGAATACATCTAATTATTTGGTGCAGCTATTTTAATTCTTCATTTTGACAACTGGTTCAATTTGCAGTTGTTAGAGAATTCAGGAAGTAATTATGTTTGTTATGTCAGTGGATCCTGTGAGACTCTAATTTTATTTCATTGTAATAGATAATACAATAGTTTGGCACCATATTCACTTCTAATTCTGATGTTTACTGGATCTCTGACATCTTAATTATTAAGTGGAAAACTTGGAAGTGTTAGCTACGACTAAGTAAGATGTACATATGAGACATCCAATGGAGATACAAATTGTTGGTTTTTTTGGCCTTTTTTTTTTTTTTAGCATGTTCTTTTTTACCATGTTTTCAGGTTTTTTTTCTCTACTACATGTTAATGATATCTTAATCTACAGACAAAAATGTATTAAATCTTATTAGAATTAAGAATACCAAACCTACTAAACAAATAGACTATCAAACAACTAAATTGTTAATAAAATGAGTTAAAATTTAAAATATGGAATAGAATATACTACAGCTATTTCTGGGAAACTAGATCTAAGTGGATATAATGAAGAGCTTTATAATGTGAAATATGAATATTTAATTATTCTAATACTTCCTAAAATAGTATGTGCACATAGGATTGAATAGCAGATGAATAGGAAATAAGATAGAACCTTAAATGTAAAGTTCATGTAAACATTTTATTTATTACAACTCAGTACTGAAAATGTATATGACATTTCCAAACAAAAATTAGTACCCTAATCCCAAACAATTTACACTCTAAGAAGATACTAACGGAAATATTGATGGCAGGACTTCTAAATAAAACACACAAAACCCATGCTTTTAAACAAGATAAAATAGCATTCTAATTTTTCATTATTTCCACAGAACACAGTTGAAGACCACAAGATACTATGACTGGACCATTTATACAAAGTGCAACTCTATCTAAATGTTAGGAGAATGATTTATATGAAAAGAAGCAAGGAGTTCATGACAAAACCACTTCCCAATCTCACTAAGATCCTGGAAATTAAATGAAACAGATCTAGACTTAAATGAAAAAAAAAAAAATAGGATAAGAACAGAAATTTCTTTTACGTTCATGTTACTGTGAGGTTTCAGCTTTTGGCATGCAAAGTTAGCACATGCAGCATTAAAGAGGGTTAAGCAGTTGTCATCAGAGGATTTTGACTTTCAGGCATTCATACTAGCAAAAACCTTTTAAAAATACATTCAGTTCATATTACTTTGAGCTTGAAAACACAGTATTTCTGGCAATACCTTTCTGTCATCAACTTGGTAAAATTTTTTGATGTTTTCACAGAAAAATATTAGGGAAGGAGGATGAGGAGGCAGAAAGCACAGACAAAAATTGCAGCATTCCATATTATCTACATCAGCATAAGTTTTGAGAATATAATGAAGCTGTGATATTTTATCCACAAATGGTAAAGCTGAACATGGATCATTTTGATTCATACATGCTATATATTATTAATTACATTAAGCTAGCTTCAAAACAGTTGGTCAGAATCATTATTTAAACTCTCAAACATGAACAACACAGCACTGATCTCACTAGCATCTATCTAAACTCCAATACTTGATAGTATCAGTTGGTTTTGATGCATAAAATGTTTGTGGATTATAGATCCATTCTAGCAGAGTAATCTTTTCTTAATCGAACAAACTCGATAAAAACTCATGTCTCATTTTGGTTTTCCATTTTGCAATGTTCCGAGCATAATTTTAGTTTAGTATTTTCAGAGTTGGGGTTCATGCTTTATTCAAAATTCAGAAAGGAACAACAGTGGCTTGTCAATTATAAGCATCTGGCAGAAGTAGGAAATTAGAAGAAACTAATAAAAAGCCCTGTATGATAGACTTACTACATGGCATGTGCCATATGATACCATACAATATTATAGAATGATATAATATCAATATAATATAATATGATTTACTATTCCACCTGAAAAAGACAAGTTAAATTTTGCATTTAAAGGGAATCATATATGAACTATATTGAAAGATATGTGAAATGGTACAGCTTATGTAAGCAATTACTTCTGAGAATTCATAATCCAGTCATCTTTGGCTAAATATAAGTAGTTCTTGTGAAAAGGAACAGGTCAAGCTTTTCTTCTTTTTAATTAAGCAATATTATTGTATGTGTGCTGATGTTATCTGTTGTCATATGTACTTCAGCTCCTACAGGAGAAAAAAAAAAGAATTTAGTTCTGCATTTGTATTCAGCTGTAGAAGAGAGCTGAGTGTTTCCTTTTCTCAATCAGTGCAATTTACAATTTAAAACACCTACCATCTATTTGAGGAAATTAATTATAATTGGCAGTTTTGCTCAGGAAAATAAGCCACAGAGCTTAAGTGTGTTGAAGGTCACTGACAAAGTGAGTTAGCGAGGTTGTCTGAAGGTAGAATTGGCACAATGTCAGTCCAAATTATACCTGCCTGTATGCTGTTGTTACTTTGTCAGTCATATCATACTTACAGGAAAAAACAGAAATACTGGCTCAACAGCTAACTTTCCCACCACTAACAGCAACAAGAAGAAGATATCAGATGTAAAAACGCAGCAAAAAAAGATTGCTGTGATAAAATCTGTCAGGGTTCAGTTTTCTTCAGTTTTCTTCTGGCATTGACCAAACCTCCTGTTCAAACTCAAAGCCTTCTGACAAAAACCATGCCATGTAGCAGATGAACTTATTCTGCACCTTTAAACCTTCCCTCTAAACAACACCCAATTTCTGCCAACTGTTTTTCACCCGAGGCATAATTTGAAAGGAACAAAAGCACCAGGTGAAAGGTGATTTTTGTACTAGTTGTTCCTCAGCTGGAAAGCTGCCAAAAGGCAAATTTCATTAGTTTCACTGTGTGTGTATGTGGTTGTACGTGTGCGTCTGTATGACATTTGCCATGTTCTCACATCCTTTCATGCCTGGATTCTTTAGCAACAAAGGATAAAGCTGAGAATGTCCTTTGAACTGTGTTTTGCTTTTCAGGCACCACTGTCGGTAATTGCATACCTCTTACCAGCAAACCCTTATAAAATTGGCCATAGAGAGTGAAGAAAGGAAAAGAAAATCAAATGACGCACATCATGCCTTCCATGATGCAGTAATTGCATCACTGGCTAAAGGAAAAGCTTGTGGGTGTCATCTATCTAGACTTCTGAAAAGTGTTTCATGTTGTTCCCTACAACAACCTTGTTGATAAACTGGGGAGATAAGCATTTGAGGGATGGGCTATTGAATGGATTACCAAATGTCTCCATGGCTGCTATCCAAAGTGTTACAGTTAACAGCTCAATGTCCAAGTGGAAACCAGTAACCAGTGGTGTTCCTCAAGGGTCTGTACTGGGACCAATACTATCTAATATCTTCATCAATGACTTACTGGGATTGAGTGCATCCTCAGAAAGTTTGCAGACAGCACCAAGCTGAGTGGTACACTGGAGGGAAGGGATGCCATCCAGAGGGACCTTGATGAACTTGAACAGTGGGCCAGCATGAACCGCATGAAATTCAACAAGGCCAGGTACAAGATCTTGCACCTGGATCTGGACAATCCTCAGTATCAATACAGACTGGGGATGAACGGATTAAGAGCAGCCCTGAAGATTAGGATTTAGAAATAGTGGTGAATGAAAAAACTGGACATGAGATTCAATGTGATCTTGCAGCCCAGAAAGCCCTAAAACCCTTGGCTGCATAAAACCAAATGTGTCCACCATTACTGAGCATTGTAGTTTTACTTTGCGTGTTTTCTAAAATCTATAACATTAGGTTTGGCACAAGTTTAATAATTCCTGCAACAAATCTATAGTGGGACATTCTGCAAAATCTGCATGTAGAGTTCAGTGCAAACAACTTTCTACATTTTAGCATTTTAGTAAACCTCTGCTGTCATCCATATTTTAACTCTGATGATATAATTTTCCTCATGTTCAAAGTGCATTGCCCTTCTCTGTCCCATATTGACTTTACCACATTTCATTTTAGTATCTCATTTCACAGGTCTCTATATGGCTTCCCTCAGAAATTTATTACAGATTTCTGTTGTAAAAAGCAGCAATTCCAGTAACAACCCTTAATTTGTGATTCAGACTCCTGCCTCTGAAAATACGTTTCAAATCCATTAATATCAGCAGTATGGTACAAACCAGATCATTAAAGTAATTGATAATGTTCCCTCTCTTAAGAGTAGCTCACAGATTTCCACACCAAGAAACCGACATCATCTGACAAGTTATTTTCTTCCAACTCTTCCTCCTTTCCTTTACATGTTATTATCCTTTTTCTTCACATTGGTTATCTTTCTGAAATGATTTTCTTACTTCTTCCTTACAAGACTTTGATTTTATATTTCATGATGTTCTAATTTGTCATTTAACTTTACTCTAGTGTCAGGCTTTACCCATAATATATACTTTACTACCTCTGCTGGTTTTGGCTGGGGTAGGGATAATTTTCTTCACAGTAGCTAGCATGGGTTATGTTTTGGATTTGTATTGGTAACACAGCGGTGTTTTAGTTACTGCTGAGCAGCACTTGCTCAAAGCCAATGCCTTTCTGCCTCTCATCCCACCCCACCAGTGAGCAGGCTGGGAGTGCACAAGGAGCTGGGAGGGGAGGACACAGCCAGGACTGCTGATCCCAGTTGACCCAAGGGATAACCCAGACCATACGGCATCACGCTCAGTATATAAAGCAGGGGATGAAGGGGGAAGGGGAGGTTTTTTCAGAGTAGTGACATTTGCTTTCCAAAGTCACTGTTACATGTAGCAGATCCCTGCTTTCCTGGAGATGGCTCAACAACTTCCTGCCTGTGGGAAGCGGTGAATGGATTTCTTATTTTGCTTTGCTTTACCTATTATACTGTCTTTATCTCAACCCATGAGTCTTGTCACTTTTACCTTTCCAATCCAATCCTCCATCCCACTGGGAAGCAGTAAGTGAGCAGCTGTGTGGTGCTTACTTTGCTACGGCTGGAGCTAAACCACAACACTACCCTGGAATATCAAAATTAATTCATTGCCATGCTCTCTTCAGTCAGCCCATCTTCAGCATCTGATAATAAGTGAATGCTATTTCAGTTTCTCTGATTTCATTCTTCTTAATCTTACTTTGTTCTACTTTCTTTTTCTTCTCTATGTATTTAGTTGTACAAGAAGCAACAAGATAATATGCATTTCTCTTAGGGTACTCAGGAAACACAGTGTGTAACACAGAGTTAAAACAAGCCATATTTTGATAAACTGAACTGTCAGAAGAATAATCACTAGCACCTATATCCTTAGATGCATTAATTATATACCAGTATTTTATTCTCAAAAAGGGGTTGAGAATAAAATTACTGACCTGCCAGTGAAATGCTTCAGTGTCTAATCAAAATAAGTTACTATAAGAGATTAGTAGGAACATATATTATGCATATTAAAATCAAGGAAAAAAATTTACTATAGCCTAAGAAAAAGAGCAGTTAGAAGCATCATAAAGCATTTATATACATAAACAGAAAATAAGTCACAGTTGTCTTTAAAGAACAAGCACCACTCTTTGATCTGCCATAAATCTTGATAAAAGAAACTTGTTGAGAAAATTTAGGTTTTCAGAAAAGCCTTTGATAAACCTTTTTCTGTGAGATGTTGAGAACACAATTATTCACAGAGAAAAAGGTGATGTCATACATTAAAAACAAGTTACAAAGTATTTTAACTTCAATTTTCAGTGACAAGAGGTCAATTTCAAATGTAGCAAAAGATTAATGGTCTAGCAAAATATTCTCTATATTAATCTGATGCTGTTTAACATTCTGTTAATGGTCTGGAAAAAAGAATGAACTATGATATTGTGCAATTTTCCAGTAACAGAATCTACATGAGCCAAGGCTGGAGAGAATAGGAGTATCTTCAAAGAGAGTTTATAAAGATAGATAAATGATGGATGGCACTTAAGGAGTTACGTTTTTTAACTTAAGTCACACAGACATCTAAATATGAGTTTTTCACTCTGCAGTCAATGGAGATAAACAATGTCCACCCTAGGTTAAGATAAATTTCAAACAAGGTGTATTTCCTTCTCTTTTTCTCTCTCTGAATAAAAAGTAAACAGCATAGAGCTGGAGGTACCTCTAAAGTACTATGCTTAATAGTCGTGCACAGTGGAAGCAATAACTTGAGCCAGGTACACAATTGTTAGATTCCAGATTATCTGAAGAAAGTTCCAAAGTTCCAAAGAAAAAGGCTTGGGCATTACTCTAGTCATAATAATGAGAACCTTAAAAAATTGCCAAATGTGACACTCAGAATATCAAAGCATAACACAAAGTAATTCTGAAAACAAAGTAATTTTTTACAATAATGTGTAATGAACAGCTATGGCAGGTCTTATCAGGAATGATACATTTACATCTAGTTTCATTTTCAAACAGAATATAGCAGAAAAAGTCTTCCATCAATACTCTACATTGCTGGAAGACAAAAGTGGTTTTGTATGTGAAGAAATTTAGTTAGAACCCTCAATTACATCCAGACAACAAAAAATAACAGGAATACCATTGTTGAATTGTTTCCTTATAGCATTTATGAAATGAAATAACTTTTCTGTTATAATACTCTGTTGACTTCCTCTTAAGAATTGAATATGTTTAAAAGCTATTAATTTTCAAAAGCTCAGCAATGATAAATGCTTAAAAAAGCAATAAAGTCATAATGCAAATAAGTACCAAACATTTATTAGCATTTTTTATCAGCATTTAAGCATGTTACACCACCTAACTGACACTAACAACTCAACAAAAGGCAAAACAGACAGTTATGTCTAATTTTATTGAGATAAGCGGGACTGATTTATGTTCAAAATAAAGGTTATGGGGCAGAGATCATGAATTGCGTGTTTCATGGCACAGATCAACCACTAGATTTTCTGGGAAGAAAACTATGGTGAAGTTTAGTTCACACAGAAGTCTCTTGCACAATCAGGATTCCGTATTTTGATGCATGAGAGGACTGCCAGCTTGTAAGAAAGGAACCGGCTAAAAATTTTTTGTGTGGTCCTAAAATACTTTCAACTTCAGTTTTTAATGGTGTCATGGAGAAAACTGACCTTTATAACAACAGATGTGGCAGCAGTGAAATCAAAAGCAGGTGCTAAATTGGTATTGGGATAGAAGAAGGACTTGCTACTGTTCCCTAGTCCTCACATGGAAATACAGAATTAAGTTTCCAGAAGGGTTTTTTTGTTGTTTTTTAAATTTTTATTCCACCTTTAAAATGTACTGTACTATTTGATCATACTATCTTCCATCTTTATGAGCAGAAAAGAAATAATATTTTGTTGGGGATAAAATGTGGGCCTCTGCTGACCTTCAGAAAATTATGTGTGCTTCCTAATTGTCTTAAAATAGACTTTTTCAAATCATAAAAGCCAATCACACAATTACTTGGACACAATTACACAAGGGAAATGTATCTTAGTTTCTAAGGTTAATTCAAATTTGAGTGTATGTGCCCACTAACTTAGTTTCAAAACAGACACAGTAATAAAAGAAATACACAAAGATCTGTCCTGAAAGCAGCAATGGCAACAGGAAGCACAAGGCAAATCGCCCTAACATCCACATAGAAGACAGGATGAACTGACACAGACCTGCAGTGTCATCTTAAAAAATGCATCAAGTTGCAATAGAAATAAAATTTTTAAAAAAGCTCTGAGCTTGGCACTGCTTCCCACATGCAACTGGCAATATAAATCAAATTATTTCAACCCTGTGGATTTAGCTATACTATTATAAAATTGGAATAAATTATTTGTACCCTTCAGGTCTGTGAAACATTTTAAACACATTATGATTATTTCTTTTTAATTTTCATCAGAAATCTATGATAACTGACAGAGAGCAACTGTACCTATATGTGCATAGAAAAAAACCCACATCTATTTTAAGGATTGAGGCTGTATTGCCCATAATTAAAAGGAAGATTAGAAGTAAGGATAAGAATGAAAGTAAGAGTAAGAAAAAGAATAAGACATGAGCATTCACAGACTCATAAGAGGGATTGGTTATTAACTACTAGAAGATGAATGACAGTACATTCCTGGAAATGGGCAGAGGGACAGAAGAGAATGCTGATGTTTCTTAAATCTCCAATGTATCACGACGCTTACATCATGCTGCGTTGGGTTACATCATGTTACGACTAGTGATGTAACCCGTCGCAATGCAATGCACACATCGCACTCAGTCAGCACTTTTTCAGCTTGTCCACATGTTCATCGTGGCCAAGAGAGGTTTGGTTGTGTTAATTAAAATTATTGCATTTCTATGGTATTTATGGTTGTTCATGAATAGAAATTTTCTTGGTTTAAGAAAAAGCAGGAAGAAATGCAGAACTAAAGTGTATTCTACATATACAAAACAAATGCATAGAACATGCAGATAGGCTTGGTCTGATAATGATATGAAAAACCACCCACATGAATATACTATATAGTAAACTCAGAAGCAAGTAAATCAGGGGAGAAATGCCAGATGCATCAGTCTCACTATGAGCATGTTTCCTCTTTAAAGATAAAAATATATCTATCTGTTCAGTCAGTTTCTTAGTTTCTTTTTTTTTAATTTTTTTTTTCATGGAATATGTTAAATAGAACTTTAGAGTAGGGCTTAGGGGTAAGCTTTTCCTGTATGAAATGGATGTAGTACTCTTGTACTACCAAACCAGGCTTCAGCTCTAGGTGAAGAAACAATTTCCATGCAGCAGCAGGCTGCTGAAGGTATCAAAACAGTGTCATTGCCATAATGAACATACTGGAGTCTGTACCAGCTAAACTGTGGTTGACGGTGGAGCTGGTGCCCAGAAGGGAATTCAAATAGCTGGGACAGCAGCATCAACTGTGATTAGAGCCAAATATTGCCCACCAAATGATTACTTATTTGCCTAACTGCTTAAGACTAAAACCAAACAAGCCTAATCTTTGTCTCTCACCTTATTCCTTCCTTTCTTGTTTTAGTCTAGCCTTACTGTCAGTCAGTCCTTAGTGCTTGATTAGAAGCATCAGGATTTAGCTATGTGCATTTTTACAAATATCTTCAATTTGAAAATATTACAGATATCTGAATGCATGGTTGTAGCTTTTCCCTGTCATAGACTACAATAAATTTGTTATTTCCCACATTGTGTTTTTCACACTATCCCTTGGGAAGCACTCTTTTTTCTGAATGCTTAAACATAGGAAAAATGAACAGCATATTTAGAAAGCCATTAACTTTTTTTATGAATCCCATACTCCTTAATATTCAAGTTTAGATGGAGAAATAGTCAATAGCATAGGATGCAAAAAAACTGGCAAGGAGAGTCTGATGTCATGTGCCAATACGCTCTTGCTTTTTGTGCTGTCAGATCTGAGCATAAAATATGTTAAATCTACTGAACATTGCATTTTCACTGTTGTTTTTATATTCAGTTAATATTTCTTCCATTCTGCCTATCTTAGGAAAAAGCGTATATATACAGAGGATATAGAGTTCTGCTGCTTTTTCTCTCTGCTCTCCACCTTGCATACTTTGGTCATAGCTTGCTCCAACACACATGCACACAAAACAGAAAATATCACTTTCTGTTGAAGAATTGATTGTAAATAGAATATTTTTTAAGGCTGGTCTTCAATTTATATGTGAATATGCATCATCTTCCACTGGCAGTTCTAGTCATGAAAGCATTTACCATTTCTTAACTAAATCCCACCCTTTCTGTCATCTGCTTATTACTGTCTTCTTGCTAGACACTAATTCAACCGCACATGTGATTTCTCGAGAGCTCGTCTCAGACAAAAATGTGTCAAGTTAACAAAGAACGACTCTTTTAAACTGATTATGCTCAAACACTCTGACTGAAATAGGTTAGGAGACGATCATCTGACTAGCTTCACAAGCAGAGGCAGCAATTGCTATCTTGGAGGGTGACATGAAGTGACTTCCTTTGCTGGCACAGCTACAATATAAAAAGGATATATCTGCTTCTCTGAAATACTTAAGCAGGTGAGAAGTGATTGGCAGAGAAGGATGAATTAAGAATTTACTGGAGAAAGATAAATACTAATTCAATCTCAGAATGAAGCTGGAAAGCAGAGTGGTATTATCAGGAAACAGGAGCCACAATTGATAAAGGAACAGATGCCAATGAAGGACAAATCTCAAGACACTCAACACAACTGTTCCTCGAAAATATGTGACTCCAAATAGCAAAAGAAATATTTAATCTCATTTCTCTTCATATTCTTTATAGACCTTCACCTTTAATGACAAGACACATCAAATCCCCCTATATTAACATAAAGTTAATGAAGTGCTTGGAATCAGATCATAATACAGTCAAAGTGACTAACTATGATTGACAGAAGAAAGCGAAACACATTTCTGGAATAGAATCTTGATTCTAGTACTTCAGAGAAGTCTATGTATGCATTAGACATATAACTGCTCTGAAATCAGGTCAATTTGGTATCAGTTTTACTGAAAGAGAATAAAAGTAAACGTTACATCTTAAACAACCCATTCTAAAGAGGAAAAGAATGCAAAACCCAATGCAAATACAGTGGTGCAGGCAGAGTAATTGAATTAATATGGGTAGGTTTACATGGAGAATACAATCTTTAGATGCTGTGTTAAAATAGATAAATTCCTAAACCAAGAAGGGAAGAAAAAGGGGACCAAGCGTGAAGGTTGTCCCCCAAGGCACTATACCTTCCAGGGCTTCTTCTGGGACAATGCTAATTATGAATCAGCTTTCACTCAATGTTTTGCCTAAAGGCATAATCTAGCCATAAATAAATATTCATATAATTGAATGCAGAAAAGACTCATTTATTTCTATAGCAAGAATGGTTCTAAGTAACTCTGAATCTGGTCAGAATGCCATAAACATTAAGTAAACAGAAAAAAAGCTTCCTTTTTAGATTATGTAAAGCCTTTAGAGGAAAAGTTTAGGTTTATGGATGAACTCAGCTCTAAAGCTTATGCTAAAACATCTACATTTCCTTATAATCAGCAAAACAATTTATTCTGGAATTTTCTACCACTTAGTGAAAAGTACTATGTTCTTCCTGCTTCCAAGCAGCAAAGATTTGTGAAATGACAAGCTAAATTAAAATAATCAGGCTTCTGCTATTCTGCTGTTTCTGCTATTAAGGAATAAATAGAGTGTAGCAGAATGAAAACTGCAGCAGTTTGTCACACACAGGAGAAGTCATGGGCAAAATGACACACCCTGACATAAGAGTATTTCTGAGTAGATCAGTATATATACATATATATATATATATGTATATATTTAGGTTTTTCTTACTGATACACTGCTTCACAGATATTTGTTTATAGTCACATTCATAAATTTTCAAACTAACCACAAAGTCAAATTTGATTGAAATTGAAAATGAAATACTTAAATAGTTGAGCAGGGCCATGTGGAATGAGATAATGCCTTTAGAAGTTCCAGTCTCATGGAGTTTTGACCCTCTCCACACATTTTTTTGTGTAACATGGTTTATACCATCTTGAATGCCATGGATATACTCTTTCCATGATTTACCCAAATCATTATGCTGTCAGTATTTTCACTGCTGTAATACTGAAGTCCTAATCTCTTTTTAAAACATCTTACTGTTTATTGCACTTGTGGAAACGCATCTCCATAGAAGCATCCAAAACAACTTCTGATTTTAGCAAAAGCACAGATTACATTAATTACCATTATGAAACAATATCTGTTTCCAAAGATAATAAACAATTAAATAATAAATAAAATACCATTATTACTTTGTGTAGATGGAGTGAGATGATGACTATCTTGTATCTATTTGCTAAAGTAAGACATTATTGGGGGAAAAGTAGGCCTCCAGCAGCTCAGGAGAAGTGAACTAGAAAAGGGTAAATCTAGCACATTAAAATTTTGCTTCCTCAACCCTCATTAAATTTAGTATCTGCTCTTTCCTGGAATGGATTCTGTGGTATGTGCACAAAACTGTGTGCTTGTGTATTCTAAAACTTTTAAAGAGTCAACAGGTAGCAGAGAGGCAAACAGGTTATTTAATCCTTTCTTTACTCTCAGGACAATGAAACATAACGTGAGCTTTGCGCAAGACCTGTTAGGGTGACTGTTCGTATTTATTTTAAAACCATTGTTAGAATGACAAACCATAAGTATGTGCACGGGTTCTGCTTGTTCAATTGCTGATACACATGCTGCAAATTTAAACCTAGAAATGATACAAAGGAAAGCATGAGTTTAATGGATAACTATTATCTCAAGTCCACCTGCAATTTAAAAGAAAAATATTAAATCAGTAAAAGAAGAAACTGAGTTTCTTCTTTTGGTAGTCCATCCAAATAAATGGGATATCTATATAGATAAACAGAAATTATCTTTTAGGGACTGAATTTTGAAGAAGCTTCCTTAACAGCAGAACAGGGTCCTAAATCCACAACAAGCTCATGTAAGAAATCCTTAACAGTTCCAGCATTAAAATCCCTTTCCAAAGTTGCCATACATGACCAGAAGAGAATGTGTGGAAAGCACATATCATGTCAGACTAACAGGAGCTTAATTAACAGTTCAGGTAATAAAAATTACTGAATCATGTCTTCATGAAACTTCCAGTAAGACTTTTATTACTCCCTGATGTGGTGTACAAACAAAAAAAAATGCTTGTTCTTCTTGACTACCTTCCTTTTTTCTCTAGTTGCCTCAGATTACACTGCAATTTCATTAGCTTATATCCTGTTCCCTTGGGAATTCATTTTGGAAACAATGTGATGGTTATGGGCCAAAAGTTGCTGTCCAGTTTACTTTTGAAAGTGCTGGACAATGTAATCAAAGTCTGTACATAGCACATATGATTGAATAACCAGGCCATCTGATATCATATAAAGTAGTTGTATTGCCTGAAGGGCAGGAATTGAACAGGAAACCACAGAATCACAGAGTCACAGAATATGCCGAATTGAAAGGGACACACAAGGATTATCAAGTCCAACTCCTGGCCCTGCAGAGGACCATACCCAAGAATCACAGTGTGTGCCCAAGGGTACTGTCCAAATGCTTCTTGAAATCTGTCAGGCTTGGTGCTGTGACCACTTCTCTGGGAGCCTGTTTCAGTACCCAACCACCCTCTGGGTGAAGAACCTTTTACTAATATCCAACCTAAACCTCTGGACACAACTTCAGGCCATTCCCTTTGGTCCTGTCACTGGTCACCACAGAGAAGAGATCAGTGCCTGCCCCTCCTCTTCCCCTCACGAGGAACTTGTATATTGCACTGAGGTCTCCCCTCAGTCTCCTCTTCTCCAGGCTGAACAGACCAAGTCACCTCAGCTGCTCCTCATATGGCTTCTCCTCAAGGCCCTTCACCATCCTTGTTGCCCTTCTTTGGACACTCTCTAATAGCTTAATATCTTTCTTGTATTGCAGTGCCCTGAACTGCATACAATATTCAAGGTGAGGCCTCAACAGTGCAGAGCAGAGCGGGACAATCCCCTCCTTCAGCCAGCTGGTGATGCTTTGCCTGAAGACCCCCAGGACACAATTGGTCCTCCTGGCTGCCAGCGCACTGCTGACTCATATTCACTCTTAACCAGTACCCTTATGTCCCTTTCTGTGGCACTGCTTTCCAGTTTCTCATTCCCAGTCTGCATATACATCTGGAGTTGCCCCATCCCAGGTGCAGAATCCAGCACTTCCTTTTGTCAAACTTCATACAGTTGGTGATTGCCCAGTTCTCTAAGTTCTCAAAGCCTCTCTGCAGGGCCTCCCTGTCTTCAAGGGAGTCAACAGCTCCTCTCAGTTTTGTGTCATCTGTAAACTTACTTAGTATCCCTTCCAGTCCTGCATCAAAATCATTTATGAAGATGATGAAGAGCACAGGGCCCAAGATGGAGCCCTGTGAAACCCCACTAGTGACAGTTCACCAGTCTAATGTTCCCCCATTCACTATTACCCTCTGTGCTCAATCTGTGAGCCAATTCCTCACCCACCACATGATGTATTTATCCAGCTGTGTGGTGGTCATTTTGTCCAGAAGGATCCTGTGAGAGACAGTATTGAAAACTTTACTGAAATCCAAAAAGATTATATCAACTGGCTTCCCTTGATCAACTAGGGGGGTTACCTTGTCCTAAACACTAGAGAAACAAGAAAGGGAATCATTTGAGCAAACTTGAGGTTAGTGGTCACAGTGGAATATTTTCATAATTTATACTATGTTCAAAGACATCAGGAAGAGCCACAGAGCAAAAGAAATCCATGCATGAGTGCATAAAGCTCTCATTCAGATCAACTGGAAACCTGCAAAATTAAATAAATCCATGAGAAGAAATGTGACAACTAGGGATAGCTCCAAGTCCAGGCTCCAGATTTCACATCCTTAACTATTTTGTAAGTTTTTTCCTACACATGTCAATGACTCATTCTTTATGAAGGTGGTTTAATCCCTAATTAAACTCAAAGTGAGATTTTTGCTCTCTTCTCATATACATGTTAAATTACTAGGAATAGCCTGACATCAGTGTAATTATTCACAGATGTAAATATTTACTGTGCAATACTAGAAATGTAACAGGGAACTAGGGAGCAGAGAACTAAGCCTGAGTAATACCCATACTAGCTGCAAAATTTCTGACTTTCAAAACCTAACTTAGGCCCCTAAAAGGAAAATAAAAAGGAGCCTCAATGGGCACCAGAGAGAAGAAGCCCCTCCAGAAAGCAATCTATGCCATCAATGACAGGAAGGATGTATGAGCCCTCACTAAGTAGTTTAACTCTAAAACATGTATCTACAATTCTCTTAAAACTGTCAGCTCAGTTTTGGCTGTTCAGCCAATTACTTAAAATTAAAACAACCAACCCTACAGAAAACATTACCAAATGGTAAAGCATTGGCCAGACAGAAAACAGAAAAACCACCCCCATAATACTAAAATGCAAATTAGCTTTCAGAAGACTAACGTTCTTATAAAACAAAGGTTACATCAATAAATATATAATCCAGGCAACACACATAAGTTTCAAATATGGGGAAAAGAGAAACAGCTTCCATGAGTCCTTAAGAGGTTCTCTGCAATGTGGGAAGTAGCAGCATAGAGAGATCCCTGAGCTAGAACCAAACAGGTTTATTGGTGACTAGAAGCAGAAAAACTGTATCACATGCTTCCTAAGCAAAATTAAGAAACTTAAATTCTCCAATTAACAGATCCTTTTCTTTTTAATGGCATCTTCTTTGAATATTTACTAGCAATTTGATACTATCAAACAGCCATCATTACTCAGGGTAAAAAAAACCCAACCTGCAGCAAGAAAGGATTCTTTTTGTTTTAGCATTATAAATGTACTATTTTTTTTTTTTTACAATTTAATGAAACAATACAGTCTTCCTTTGTCAGGTAGAAGAGAGGCAAATGTAGCATTCATTTAAATGAATACCTGCACACAGAGCAATTTGTTTCTTATGATTTTCCAATACTGTCAAAGTTAATTATTATTATTTACAAGAAATTAAGCTACCATGCCGTTCATTTAATTAAATATTATTTTTATTCTAATTAATATGAACAAGAAAAAATTCAAATAAAAGAAGACTATTCTTCTCCTTATCATGTAAAAACAAGCTGCATTGTTACAAAAATTTAGTCCTAGAGAAGTGGAGTTCTCAAGCTTAAACCTGTACTACAATTTAGAATTCCAAATAAAAATTGATAAACTTTAGGTAGCCTTTTACTTGAAACTTCTTCAAAGGTAAATACATATATATATATATATATACAAACAGATACAAAACATAAAATATATTAAAAATTTAATATATTTTGTTTTAGAAAACTCAGCTAAAGTAGTTTAAAAAAATGAAAATGCAGCACCAATATAAAAGTTAAAGAATTTGAATCCATCTCATCTGTGCCATTCTATTCTTATTCCTCAGAGTAAACATACCCATTATTTATCTATCTGTATTATTTTCAGACAGTTTCAGAGCAGCAAAGTCCCAAATGCCATGCTCTTTTGATATTTCTCAGTGACAATTATCCTCACCTCTCAGTCTCTTGCTGTAATTACAGCCTCACTCATCACTGGCACTGAGCTGTACCTATGAAATGTATCTGCAAGGAGGTTTGTGGTGACAGGCCCATCTGTGGGGTGCATGTCCCCTGGCTCCTGCTCTGAGCTGCACACCCACACCTACAGCAAGCACATCTGCTGTCATGAGGCTTTCCACCACAGCTGACTCTATTTAGGACATCATGTGCAGGCTTCATGCAGGGTCTTCCAATTCTAGCGTTGAGAAGCCTGAGAAAATCTCAGACTTTCTGATATATATTCCTGGGTAAGAACAAAAGTCAAATTGTACAGTCAGTTAGAAAGATGCAATTAAACTGCAGGGAAGGCTGCCATATAGGCACAAAGGACACACCTTCAATATATGCCCTCATAAATCCACAGTGTCCTGCTTCATCCCACTTTTTACTAGCATTCATTTATGTCAAAATACCTGCAACATTCGAGTTGAATATTTATACAAAGTTACCATCCTCACCAGCCTTGAAGGAAGCTGGTATCCCTACAGTGATTTTATTAAGTTTGTTTTCATACTGGGTATTGGCTACAAAAAGAACTATCTCTGAAAATGCAATATAGCTAAAATGAATTTTCCAAAGCATCTGACAAATAGTTACATACTTGGAATTATTGTTGTGTTCAGTTCGGTCAAGAACAACCTAATAATAAGAAAACACTAGTTGTGCCATACCTTTGTATCAAAATGGGTAGTAGTAAACAAACTTTCAGTTCAATATTTAACAAGGACTTATCCTTAGATCACAGTGGAAGTCTCATACAGAAATTCAAGAAATATTTTCTTAGTCTAACTTCACCATTAAAATTCCTTTCTATGCTAAAGAGTTCATTCTGCTGCTTTATTTAAGGTTGTAAAAGAGAAAATAAGAGTCCTTGCAGCTCCGTTCTATATCTAATATTGTTATTCATGTGATAGTTTTGTTCTGACATCACAATCAAAGAATAAATTTAGTCCATGAGAGTTCTGCTGCTCTCAGTTATCAGTGGTAACCAATACTGCCTTGTATTACATGCATATTGACATTTCCCGGTGTTCTTTTATACTAGAGTACATATGTTATTCTTTACAAATAACAACTTTTCCATCAAGCAACTAATGTTGACTCTGAGGAAAGCAAGGACTGATTCATGAACACTGCCTTCTCTACTGCAACAGTTGGCAGCCCAACCAGCACGACCATAATAATCAGTCCAGCCCAGCTGGTGTGTAAATCAGGAGTACCCAAAATGAAAACATCTCTTGCTGCCCTGAATTGTCACACAGGACATGGAATGATTTGGGAACACTGTGAAAGACAAGGAGTCATAGAGTGTGCACAGGAGACCAAATATACAGATGTCTAAGAAACAAGGGGGGTTTTGGTTTTAGGGTTTTTTTGGTACTCAAATGACTATTATTTATTATTACTATGAAGGAGCTCTCATAATACTAAATACCAGAGAAGGCAGACCAGGGAAGGCAGAAGGAACATTTCTCTGTTCTTATGAATTTCATCTGTTAATATATACAAATTAGGATATGGTGATTCCACAGAACCAAGTTAAAAGCTAGTTCTAACTGATATTATGAAAAGCTTTTCATTATTTGCTTTTGAGTTTATGTTTTTTCTTTTTATACATGGTGGTAGTAGTGTTTTGCTCACAGAATTTAGCATTTGTGGTCCACACAAGAGCTGTTGGCAGTAAAGAAATTATACTATTTCTATATTCTATTATTTTCTATTCTATAATATTCTATTATTACTATATTCACCTCCTGAATCTGGAGCAGGTGAAGCCTGAGTATTAATCATCTTCTGTCCTGGCCTTTAACCCATGTTACTCTACCAAGCAGATCCCTGAAGAGGCCAAAATCTGCTCTCCTGAAGTCCAGGGTAGTGAGCTCACTCTGTACCCTCCTCACTGCCCAAAGGATCTTGAACTCCATTACTTCATGGTCACTCCAGCCAAGGCTGTCCTTGGGCTTCACATTCCCCAAGAGCATGTCCTTGACTGTGAGGACAAGGAAAAGCATAGCACTTCTCCTCTTTGGCTCCTCTATCACTTGGAAAAGGAAGTCATCGTCATCACATTCCAGGAACCTTCAGGATTGACTGTGCTCTGCTGTGCTGCCACTCCAATAGATATTGGGGTAGTTGAAGTTCACCTTGAGGACCAGGGCTTGTGAACGTGATGCTGCTCCTCTCTGTCTGTAAAGAGTCTCATCTACTTGGTCTTTCTAGCTGGGGGGACTGTAGCAGACCCCCGCTATGATGTTGCCTGTCCTTGTCACCCCATTAATCCTGACCCATCAGCCCTTGGTCAGCTTCCGTTCCACTCCTAGACATGTACTCCATGCGCTTCAATGAATTAAATATTTGTATTAGATTGGAGTAAAGCATAAAATCTGAACAATAAAAATTACAGAAAAGAAAGTCTTATCTATTTAGTATCAACAAAAACAAACAAATAAATCAAAACCAAAAACAATAAAACCCCAACCCAAAATTTAATGAGAAATCTGGTGAGAACTGAGTGCAGTGAAGTTTACTTGGATTCCCAAAAAAGAGATTCAATCTTAAAAGTGGCCAAATAGAAAAAAAATGGACTTGAGGAAGAATTTGACAGTGCCAAAGGAAGAGTTAAAGTTTTAAGTTCTAAAAAAATCTAAATCAACATATTCATAAAGTATCTACTATTATACTTTATATTATAAAACCCTGTGAGCCCAATGACTTGCATTACACTAATGCACACCATAGATGGATACTTTACTGATATGAGCAATAACTTTTAACTTCCATTACAATTTTGTTACTAGACTGAATTGCCCTGAGTGATAAGAATAGAAAAGGGAAAATGGAAGGGGAATATAAATACATATATATATCTACATATACATACATATACAAATACAGCAAATTGAAGAGTTCATTAAAAAAAAGGAATAAATTAAATTACAGAAAAGCCTTCAGAAAAGCCAACTAAACTGCCATATGACTTGAATACTGCTCTGCAGGCTTTGAAGATGTTAGTCAGCTAATTTAAAAGGTTTAAACCTATTTATTGTTTATGGATGTGCTATGCTGACAGCTCTAAAGAGCTAATAATATTCTATTTATCTACAGGATGGGCATAGCAAAAGAACGTAAGTGTGATTGTACTGAGTCAGACTATGGAGTGGAGTTTCTTTCTTATAGTGAAGCTACTCAAAACAGTAAAACAACACTGGCATTTTATTTCCTTTTTTTTCCAATTACTGACATGGCTCTGTTTGAAGAAATGGAGGTAAAAAAAAAAAACCACAAAAAAACCCCCAAATAATTACTAAGCTGATTTATGTTAATTAAGATATCTGTTTTACAAAGGTCTAAGTGTGTGAGATTTCTTTCATGAAATCGCAAGTGTACAGGCTGATACTTAAACTCCAGTGAATGCAGTGCTGTAATGGTGCAATAGGTAAGTAGGCAATTAGAAGTGATAAAGAAAAAAACCTTGATAAGTCTTTTTTTTTTTTTGTGTTTTTTTTTTTTTTTTTTTTTTTTTTTTAACAGGAACATTGATCTGGATTGTTAAACAGTGAAGAAAAGAATGAATAGGTGGGTACTGATGTACAACAGATAGGCAGGCAGCCACTGTCCAGCAGCATTACTTTCAAATAGTCCAATCAGAAATACTGGAAAAGAAGCTGATGAATTGAGGGGGTGAAAAAGTCCTCAAGATAGAAAACATGTAAAACAAAGCTTTTTAAAACTCCAGGGGCTACTGATGTCTCTATAACAAAGTTCATAGGATGTATCAATGAAGGAAAACAATCAAGCAAAAGAAATGGTCATGACTACACCCTGCCTAATACCACAATGGGAGAGAAATGAGAATGAAAAATTCAAGAGACAGAATATGCAAGATGCCTAATACAGAAGAATAAAAGAAGTTTCTAATTACCATGGCAATAAATGATGGTCATTAAAAACTGCAAAGTTGATACGTTCAAATGCAAATGGATATATTCTTTACTGTGAGAGTGACAGAGCATTGAAACAGGCTGCTCAGAAAGGCTGTGGAATATCTCTTTCTCTGGTGATATTCAAAACCCACCTGGACGCACTCATGTGCAACCTGTCTAGGTGAGCCTGCTTTAGCAGGGGGGTTGAACTAGGAAGATTTTCAGAGGTACTTTCCAACCACAAACATTCTGTGATTCTGTGAACTATTTAGATTCAAAGTAGCTATGATCTTCTCTGAGATGGAAATCTCTTATCAGCCCTTAAAAGGAATCATGTTGCACCTTTCACTAAAACAGATTACTAAAGAATACATTAGATACAAAGAAATTTGGTAAATAAATGTTATTTATTTGTATGTATATACGTATATATGTATACAAACTCACATATGTATGTAAGAGAGTGTGTGTGTGTGTGTATACACACTTGGGATGTATTAGATACCAACTGTTTGCTTACTCAAAATCCAATTTTAACTGTTCTTGAAACAAATACATTTAACCTAAGACAAAAAATTGTGTGGAAAACATTTCCACTGATTGAAGCATATTAAAACTTTTGAAGTATTATGCACATTTTTTACAAGCCACTGTTGTCCTCTCATACAGCTTGGTCCAAAAGTAATCACTATGCACATAAAACTCTAGGAAGACATCTCACATAATTATACTACAGATTATTACTTTTCTAGATAAAACAAATACAGCTAAACAAAGGACTGCTTTTGGCCTTCACTAAAAGGTGAAATAAAAACTACCACAGAGGCCTATTCAGACCTGTGAATATAAGTCCAAAAAGGAGAAAATAAAAAGCTAAAAGTTGGTGAAAGAAACTAACTTATTTGCAGAGAAAACAGAAGATAGATATACTAAAGGGAGCATAGCCAAGAAATAGTGAAGATGCTGCACTACTGAGGGGAAAAAAAAGTGAGAAAGGTCATAATGAAATGTCTGTATCTTATCACAACTGTTTTTATCCATTTGTCCTTTGGTATCTGTACTATTATTTCTGGAAAAATGTAGGTTTTCTTTACTAGCTTAGATCTACTTTGCCACGGTCCAGTCTCACCAGAGAGGATTAATGATGCTCTCTGTACTCTTTGTTCTGGTAGGAATTCAGGCCAGGCTTCCCAGTGATAGTGAAAATTGCTTTTTTTGCAGTCGCTGCTGCTTCCTCCTTCAGTAAACTTGTCTAGAAATCAGTCCTGCTCAGTGAGGTCCAAACTAGAGAAATGTATTGTTATGGCCATTTGCTGCTAGCATTTCCCCTTTGCTAGAGCTTTGGATTGCTCCCCAAAGCAGCTTTCTCCATCCAGGGCATTAATCCCAAGTATTTAACTTGGGCACACTGCGTGACTTGGCTGCTATCAGATATTCCTTTAATGGGTGTCCTGACAGCAGACTGCACAAGATTCAATTTACTGTCTGCTGGACTTAAGCAAACAAATACAGTGCTTATACATCTAATAGAGCTTACAAATCCCCTGTAAAATCATAAGCACTGCTGTGCTCAACAGAAGTTTTCCTTTAGGTGAAGAATTGGGAAGTCTACCAGCTTCCTTATATTTTCCTCCAAGCTGAAGCACTGACAGCCCTCTTCAGAGAATAAAGGAACACTTTATTCTTCTCTACTCATAAGTCAGTGACTTTATCTATGAAAGGTAACTTTTCAGCAAAAATGTAGTTTGTCCTTATCTCTCTTACCTCAGAGCTTATCTATGCTACCCTATTGTGCAGCAGGGAGTACTGAAGTGTAATGCAAATTATCAGTTTTATACAGGTAATTTTGCAGGAAATATCAACCAAATATGAAAGTAATTTTCAAAGCAATTATCACACAAATAGGTTAGTGCTTTTTAATTGTTCATGAAAAGTTCCTGAGTGTACACACTTCCTGGGCTACAGGCAAGCCATCATATTTTTGGAAAACAATATATAAAGCTCTTGAAACTATTTCTTTGTAGACTTCAGGAATTATCACAGGCTATATATGAGTGGCATTAAGACTGCAGGAATAAGTCACACTTTGTGTTGCTAAAATAAAAGTGTTAATAAATGCTGGTCTAAAATTTCCACAAAAAAACATAGCAAATCACAAATACAATGTATCTGTGGTTTCCAAATGACCAAAATCATATTATTGATTTAAAAAAATCCTAGAAAATCTTGTCATTCACCTGATCAGTATTTCATGTGTGGGTGGGAGGATTCACCCTTGTTTTATGGTGGTGAACATACAAGGTGCTATCCCTTGCTGCTTTATTCTGTTTCAGTTAAAGTTCACATTGTCTTCAGATATGGCAAGGATTAAATTAACAATTACATATTCATATGTCATCTTGATTACTAAAGCTAACACGTTTAAATTCTTGGGGTGTGAATCATAACCATTACAACACATTAGATAAACTGTGGCTGTTCACAGTGTGTGTACCTTAAACTCATAATAAAGTTGGATAAAATGCATCAGCTTAAGCATCCTCTATTAATGCTTTTTTTAATATCTAGGTTAAAAGCCAAGACATTTATAAAGGGCACGGTCAGCTCATGTAGCTGTCTCTTATACTGCTCTAGCCCAATTGTGTTTGAAATCTTTTCAGTCATTCTAAGCTGTGGGGAAGACAGAAAAAGGCACCCTCCAGTAGCAAGGTAACACATTCACCATGGAACCATTTAGACTTTGAAATCAAGTCCAGGTTAAAGACAGTTAACTGATCAGAGGAAGCAAGCCAGGGAATACACAACCAAACACTCTATTAAGGTAATGGAAACTGGGGAAAGGTGTGATATTTTTAAAAACAACCTCCTGGGTTATGTATAAACCCGACATTTTCTAGTTCTACACAAATTATTCATGCTGCATGCAAAATAAAATGTCTTTGAAGAATTAAGCTCTGAAAAGTAATTGTTTGCTCCCTGGTTTAGCAGCCACAAGAAAGTTACAATAGTCAGTATGGGTTAGGGTCTTTGATCTACACAGTCTTAGCTGATTGAAAAGGGTGCTAAACAAGTTCTTCACATAAAGAATACATCTGGCATTCCTGAAGTGCTGGACCCAGTGTAAAAGTCCATAACCCATTAGGTCCATTCTCAGGAGGATATTTATAGGTCATACAAAGTATTCATTTCAGAATGGTCTACAGGGGTTTTGTCAGCTAGGTCATAGCCAGCTGGCAGATCGGTTATAGCAAACACTTCTTATTGTACTCAGGAGTAATTTCTTTATTAAGTTGAGAGATGAAGAAAATCAAAGGACTCACAGAAACATTTCAAGCCATTTGTTGTATATGCAAAGGGTGTATTTGCTTCCAAAATCCATTTCTGACTTCATGTTTTCAGTAAACTTTATGAGAGAAACCTATTAACTATGCATCCATAGTAGTAACAACTTTTTTCATTCATCAGTAATTTATCTGATCCCTTCTGAGTTTAAGTACATTACACTGGCAGCTTATATGCTTTATCCAATCACAAAGTCTTCCCTATCTTTCAGAATTTAAATACCTTGGGATCTTCTTCTGGCACAAGTCTTTTTTCCTGTATGTCTTTTATCTCTTGGAAAAAATCTATCTGCTGTTTCATTTCTGACTACTCAATGAAGATCAAGAGTAAAGAATTAAATGCAAACTTTGATAGCAAGGTTTCAGTCTTCTATCAATAAATAAGATCAATTTCTAAATGCCTTAATTTTAAATCTCTTCACCCAAATCTTTAAATCCATCATGGTAAAATGGCACTCAAATCTATTGCCCTTTGTACCTTCCAGAGTTTTGCTTAGAGGTTACAGTACAATGCAATGATATGCAAAGTGCTGCCAGTAAATGGATCACCGAGGGGAATAAGAGCCTGGAAAAAAGTAAGAATAGTCTTTTAGGTTGTAAGCACATAGGAAGTAACTTGAGCCTTTTGTCACCCAGAGGTATTTCCTTCTTGCAGTTGTTTCTAATCCTAATCAGAGGAAAACAATATGGTACTTATTTTCTAAATGGATGACAAAGGCACAAAAGCAGCAGAGAGTTAATCTCATATCTCTCTCTGTTGGAAACGCCCTCAGACATCCTCAGTCCCAATGTACCTAAGCAATGCAATGGTTTTTGTAGATTGTTGTGGTTTCTTTTTTAAAGGAACAAAACCCCAGGTCATTTTACTTCACATCTCCATATTAAATAAGAAATCTGTAATAAATCCATACAAGGAATGGAGAAATTGGTAGGTAAAGTAGTAGGTGTTTGTAGTTCCAATTAATGCCTACAACAGAAATAGGAGTCACAAAACAGAAAAAAAAAATTTACTTGTGCTAAAAATAATGCATTCACTTAGTATCTCGTGAAGAAAAATATGTTTAAATTAGCTTCACTTACGATGTAGAAATAACTGTTTTGTAATCTGGTTTTAGGAAGTAATGGTGTCTATCTTATCTGTGTTGATGCAAAGTAGGAAAAATATCACAAGAGAAAAAAGACAAGCAAAATCCAAAGGCTATTTATTTGGAATTTGAAAGAAGTTAATTAATAATCCCAACACTAAGCCATCCTGATTTACTGTATTAGTTATGCAAAACAAGCATGGTAAAGTACCCTGCATTTAGAAATTTGATACAGTATTAAGAAACAACATACCTTGAAGTAGCACCCAAAAATAGAATATTAATTTCATAATATTTTAAAAACCTGATATGTGCTGGCACCTTCTAAACTTATAATTGCTTACTAGTTTCTTCCTTTATTTAAGATTAATAGAAAATTAGCTTAATTATTACAGGCCACATTTGCAAAGCTGCTAAAAGCTGAAAATTACTGCTTGAACTAAAGCAGGATAGGTGTTACATTATAGAGACCTTTTACTGCCTTCCTAGATGCTCAGGCATTTTTACAGGTCGCTGTATGCATTTACAGAACTGACATTTATTTCAAAAAAATGCCCAAAAGTCAATATCTGACCAACATCCTCCCCCTTGATTCTTGCAATATCCCAAATACTTTCTGGGCACATTTATACAATGGGGTGCAGGGCGAGCAATCATGATGACAACTAAAATTCAAGGAAGAATAGCTCAGCTAAAAATGAAAAATGAAAACAATAGCAAACAACAACAACTAAATTAACTAAAACCCTATCTTACAACAGCAGGGTGCATTAGGATCCTCATGTACCACCCTATAGCCCAAATGCAGCTTGCCAAGCTGAGTGGCCCACTGAAGGAGTCCAGTACAGAAGTACTAATACATGAAAGAGAATCAGGTTTTCTCTCTTCACCTGATCCTTTGACACCCACTGCATAGCTAATATGTATTAGCTAATATATGCACATAGTTAGCCTTCCCAAACTTATTTAAGAGCCATAGCTGGTGTTTTCTCACCTATTGCTGCCTCTTGTGTGTAACTTTGGTAAGGAAAAGATAAGGACGAATATGCGGATAACACCATTTTTGGAAACTGAAACTGAATTTACACCTACTTTATAGTATTGCTGTGTACAACGAGCAAAGGTATTCACTTATAAAATTATAGGGGCCAATGTAGTAACAACAAGTGGTTGCAAGGAAAAGTGAAACTGAATAGAGAAGAAACAGAGCTTGAGCATCCCTCAGCATTTTATTGTAAAAATTACTATAGTTAAAAATAAAAATTTACCTATTTTATCCATGTACTACAGTTTAGTTATGGGAATAACATTGAAGGCATTACAGACAACCCTTTGATAATGAAAATGAATATATCATACAGTATGACTTTTAGAAACTTATCCCATACTTTATGTTCACATCGCTTCATTTATTTCTATTCAGTTATTTCATCTATTTGTTTGCACTAAAATATTTCCAATGAGAGACTGCAATACTGAGCTGCTCCTTCTGTACAATTTTATTGGTGCCATTTTTGACTTAAGTACACTTTGAGGTAATTGTTGCTGACAAAGCATAGCAATCAATCCACAGGGATGGTTTTATGCATCATCACAGTAAACATCTGATTTGATCCAACTCCTAAGGACCCACCCTAGACATCCATTTCAAGTCACCCATTGCATGTAATCCCTGAAGGCAGAACAAGGTCAATGGTTTAGGTAGATGACAAAAGAATCTCAAATCCTTAAGACCATAAAAGTAACAATCTTTTTGAATCAGACAAATGATGTCTGAAAACAATGTATTTTGGAGGGGAAGCCCTACAGAATTTGTGTAATTTCACGTCTTGTATGTCTTAATATATCTTAGTTATACTGTTAATTCCAACATGGTGACAGTGAAAACTTTAAAAATCCTGTAAGTGAGAATGAAACTTCAGCATGCTTAAGATTTTTTCTCGGTGAAATAAATGGACAGAAAACACATTTGGCACTTAATTCAGCTCTGTAATTATAATACCAAAAATGGACAGGCAATGGCAATAATTAAAAAAAATCTGCCTTTGTCTACATTTTGGTTAAAAAATGGAAGAACAGAATCGTTCCTTTTTTTATGTAGGAATGTTTCTACTAACTCACCAAAACTGAACAGACCAAATTCTCAACTTTGGAATCAGTTCTGACATTTAATGCCTTCCAAGAATTTCAAAGCAAGTACTATTCAATTTTAAACTTGTGCATTGCCAGTATGATTCTGATCTACCCTTGCATTATTTTATAATAGAAAATTAGTTTTGTGCAGATTTGTCAGTGTGAGTGCACGTTTTGCTTGCATAGGTTCTATCCCTTATATAAATTCATCATCCCACAAAATAGAATCAACACTGGCAACTTTATTAACTTTAACCTTGGCAAAAATGGAATCAGATCCCTTCCTATCTGTCTAAAGAGCAAAAACCAGCACCTTGTTTGTATGTTTTACTACTGCATTCACCAGAATTATTTGTGTCGCTCTCAGTGATGCCCAGGGACAGAAAAAATGAGCTTGCTGGTAGCTTGTGCTCCCTCTGCTGTCTGAATTAAGCACGAAGAGCCAGCCAAAGCACAGCCATGGGGGCAGTATTACAAATGCAGAATGATTTTTTGAAATTTCCTAGACACACTAAAAATACCACATAAAAACATAATTTGATTCTAATTTGTTTGTAAGAAGATGAAATGTATATATTTGGATTGGGTTTTCACTTGCCCTACTGCATATCTAATAAAACAGACAATGTATCCATGATTTCCAGCTATGATGGCTTGTAAACATTACCAGTGACTAATTGGATAGTCATTTGATTCTGCACAAAGTAATTTCTCTCCATTAGATTAAATATGTCACACCCTGTCAATTAAAAATCCATTTAACATCAACCCAGAAATAATAAGCATTTTGAAACAAGGCACCAGAAACTCTATTTGTAACTAAAATTCCCTATATATAGTGTAGGAATTTGGCTTAGCATCACAAGCAAATTTACTCTTCACTACAAGTTTGCCTACAGCAGGAACTATAAAAGAAAAATTTTCCTTTTATTATAACATTTCCGTAATGGATTTTTAACACATCAGCACCAGATAGCTATTTGCATTTGCTCATTTTCACGGTTTCATAAAAATTATTTCTTATTGTTTGTCTCTTTGGGCACCAAGAGCAATGTCCAGATTAAGAAAGCCCTCAACCACAAGAATATAAATTCATCCATATTCCCTAAGACAATGATAATATCACAAACACAAATGAAATTTGCTATCATTGACTTTTTTTTCCCTTTTTCCCTTTGCTTTATTTGGATTACAACTAATACATTCAACTAATACTATCACAAAATGTAGCATACATAATTGATTATATGCCATTCTGAGAATTTTATCTGGAATCATAAGCAAGAAGACATATTACTTGCCTCCAAAAAGGATGGCAAACCAAAGTACTGTGCAAAAAGGTATTTGGTTCAGGAAAGTTTTTTGTCTTCATTTCATTTGTCCACAATTTTGTCAGGAATTCTGAGAAGCAAATGAAGAGCAGTTGCTTTATTTCAAATTTTCTGTCAACTTATTTTGTAAATACCTAAATATTTGTAGAAGAGAACTGTAAATTTTTGGTTCACACACTAGCTATGGCTATCACATTGATGTGGCAACAATTCCTTGAAATGTTTTCATAGATGCAAACTGATGTATGAGCCCTGTCATTTAGCTGAGCCATTCAGCATGCGTCTGAACCTGCAATTAATGTGCAAGGTAAGGGGGACTGAACCAAATTTGAACGAACAGATAAAAATAAATTTCGAAACCTTCTGAGCTATGCAAAAAGTACCTGAAGGAAGACCAATAAGATCACAAAGCCTTTATAGGAAATCAAAGCTAATACAAATGTTATAGCCAAGACATTGATAAGATCCAACTTCGCATATTCCATACTATTCCCCACTCAGAAGCCTGCCAAGGACCCACTGCACTGCCCTAGGACAGAGGCACTGCCTCAGTGTTAGCAGGTGTCACGTCAATTTGTGTTATGCCAGAAAGCAAGAAGACACACAGTGAAAAGCAGCAGCATAGAAAGACATGTTTTGCAGAAGGGAAGAGGAAAGCTCCACTTAAAAACAATAACAACAAACAAAAAAACTCAAACAACAAACAAAAAAACTCAAACAACAAACAAAAACACAGGAAAAAATCCAAACCAAAACAAAAAGCACCCTGAAGAGACTAGTGGGAGTCAGTGGGCAGAAGGAAGTAAAATCACCTAACTGATTTGGGTCTCGTGACCCACATGACTTTTTCTTTTGCGTTACCGAGACAAATGGCACAGCCTCTACAATTCCAAAGGCACTGTTCTTTGACTTAAAAGGATGATAACATTAATTTGCCTTTGCAGAAAAAACATTAATCCATCATGTTATAAAGAACATTCCCCTCAATTCTAGAAGGTTTTTCAATATGAGGCAATGATGAGACTCTAGGAAGCAGTGCCAAAAATCTTGGTTGGATTAGATAAAGTCATATTGAATGCTGAGTCTTCTCACTAGGCTTCACTGTATCTCAGTTTCTGAAAAGGCCATTTGGGTGCAATCCTGTAAAGTGCCTGTGGAATGGGCAGCTCCTGGAGGGAAGGACAGCATTTTGAAATTAGCAACTAAATCTGAATTTATCTGTAAGGATTTAAGAACTTTATTTCATCTAGATTAGAGTCCTGTTCTTTGGTGTCAGAAGGTATTTGTGACTGTTAAAAGCAAGCATGTAAAATAAGGGCCTGGATTACCCACAGCTTTATCCTGATAGGCAGAGGATAGGCAGACATATGCCTTCTTCTTTCTCACAGATGCTGCAATATTTCTGGATTAGGAGGAGGGGATATATTGGACCCTAACAGTGAAAGAATTGGCTTGAGGCACTCTGACACAATGGGGAGTTTATCTTTCACAATGGAGAGTGATTTTCTCTCTGATATTAAAAAGTGTATGTTTATGTTCAACTGGGATTATATTTAATAATTCTGACAACAAAATATTGTTTTGTTATTGTTACCTGCTATCAATCCTTCTCACTCTGGAAAGTAATACAACCATTTTACAAAGGGATATGTCTTATAGTGTATATGAAACTGTTTAAATGTCATCATCTATTAAAAAAAGCCCAAAATATGTTTTAAAGCAGGTTTACAGTATTTATAAAAGTAAACAAATTTATTTGCTTTTAAAATTACATCAGAAAACATAACTAAAACTCTACTCTCCTACACTTATTACAGAAATTATATTTCACTTCTAAAAACATGAAACAAAGATTTTGAGGAAGAATCAAAACTGTAAAAATGTAGACAAGAGATACTGGATTCTTAATTCCTTGAAGTTGTACACATGAATCCTTGTTTGATTTCTTAAGTGGCTGCTTAAAAAAAAAGTAGTGAAGAGGTAATGGAACAATTACAACTTTAAGACTACCTGATCAATGTCACATATGTATTCACTGAAACTTAAAACTACATACAGTTTAGAAGAATACATTGTATAGAAATTTGGGGTTATTTGGAAATGAAAAGTTACTATTATTATCAACTCCTAATAATTCAATAAAAATAATGTTGTACAATATTGTATGTATCTTGTTCTCTGTTTCTATATTTAGGTATAGCCTCTTATTTCTCATATTAATAAAGAAGTCATTGATTAGCTTACATTTTTTTTCTATGCGATTCAACAACTGCAATGATGAGACTAATCTTTACACTAACTTTTTCTCCGCCCCCCAAAAAAGGGAAAAAAATCAAATATTTATAATTTACATTTTATTAGCATAATTTTGACAAAAATACTTTTCCCAAGTTAAAGACCTTGCAATTCAACAGCACTTAATAAGAAGGTGGCTGCAAACACTTGTTTATATATTAAGTAGAAGTTTAAACCACTACAATAATATATAAAAGTGACACAGTTTAAGACTCATGTTTTTGATTAGCTTTGTTTAAATTTTTAATTTTGTTGTTTCATAGTCTATAAACAGACACAGAGTCTAAAGTTCCAGGTACATTTCTTTTACATCATCTCCCAGAGAAGGAACACTGTTGATCTCTGCTCTTGCACAAGACTTTTTTTCTTCCTGGTAGTCCACAGTTAACTATATCACTAATCCTGGACAATAGTCTCTGTTTCCCTAATCTAATGAAAAAATTATGACCTACCCATTCAACGTTACTGTCATGGTCTACCACCTTTTGTTGTCACTTCAGCTGTATTTATTCTGATGTAAAATGAAACAAGAGATCACAGAGGATTTTTAGTCAGCAAACCTCTGAAGATGCGAAATACTTCATTAGTTAATCCCTAACAGATAGACAGAGGATAAGTAGCTCCACACTGGTGTGAAACGTACCCTCTATCCACATGCCAAAATAAGGAAAGTATAGAGGCTTACTACTGATCAAGCAAAAACAACAAGAAGCCACCTTTATTATTTTCTTTATTATTCTGATCTAAACAGAGCAGGTTTTAAACAAACAAACATAAAAAGATTTGTTCATGTTGGTTTTTGTTCTTTGTTTTGTTTGGTTGGGTTTTTTTTAATTTTGCTTCGCTATTAATGCCATTTCAAAGTTTATCATGAAAGAAATACAAATTAAGGGTCTGTTATGAGCTTTTGTGGGTTTTTTGGGTTTTTTTCCCCAGTTATGATAGGAGTTAGCAATCTCCTTCAGAACCCACAGATTCAAATGATAAAGGCCAGGGATTAAGCACAGCCGATTAACAGTCTGTGTCCTCTTCAATCTAGCATTTCCACTGTAGATAAACCCATATTCAGACTGAAGTTATAATAAACAGACTGTCCTCAAAATCATTTCCCTAGATGACCTCCTCTAAACTGACATTCAAGTATTCTTGTGGAAAATTACAGTTTATAGGAACTGAAAAAGCAGACAAGACAATATATATCCACACAAATGATTCCGAAGATCAAGCCAAATGTTTAGAAATCAATTGAATAAAATTATAATTTCACTATGAATATTTTTTTTGCTTTAATTCTTAGTAATTTCTTATTACTACAGGTTTGACATACAAAATGAAAGAAGTTTCCTAGATTTTATTTTGATTGCTTGTAGTATGGATCTTCAAAATAACTGCATTGTTATTTATACAAATCTCAGTGGATTACAGTGCTTGCAATTCTTTCCCAAAGGCAAAGGAAAACAAACACCGAAATTGTATAGCTACCTTAGATGGTTTGAAATACAAGGGTTACTCTAAGGAAAGTGTCATCAAAAAACATTTATCCAGTGAAAAACAGCAAAAGAATAAAAATGTACATGGGAGCAACTACAGAAATATTCTGTTAGGTATGTGTATTGACTTCTATCATAAAGAATATTTTCACCAAAAATGAAAAAAATAAAAGTCCCTAAAACCAAAGACACTTTTTGTTTTGTAAGAACATTTCAACAGGGGAAATTCTGACAGGATTCTGCTGATATTTGACATTTGAAATGCTGAATCCTATGGGTCAAAAGAAAGGAAATGATTAATACAGATGCAGACTGTGTAACAGGGCATTTTAATTTCTTTACCTACAAGCTAGAACTATTTTAAGGAAGTCATTTAATTTCACTGTACTTCTTCAGAAAAAAGCAGGAACATTTCAAACTATTTTATTAAAAATAACTAAACTTAACACCTAGCTAAAGAGAAGGAATTCTACTCTTTATTTCCATTAGTTTATAGTGGCAGGATTCCAGTGAAGCAATTCTGAAATCAGATGAAGGCATGTGTGCATTTATTCTTCACTTCTTTATTGAAAGTACGTGATCAAAATCTAGTTCCCGTTGACCAAACCACACAAGTGATAAGAATCGGGTCATGCTATACAGAGACAACTCCCTCCCCCCCAAAAAAAAAAACCAAACCAAACAAACAAACTAAAAAAAAAAATAAAAAAATAACCTGAGCTGCATTTTGATTATTCACCAGAACTGACTAAGAGCAAGCACTGCATATGACCACAGTTATTTCATTAGAGTTGTTCATCTCTTCTTTTCACCAAAGTTTAAAAAAAAAAAAAGGGCACATAAAATGATTCAGATTAAGTTCCGTAATCAGAAAATTAATTAGATTTGGACGATTCCAGCCACCTCTTCTTCTAGACAAAAAACAGTTTAAACCTCTTTTAAATCAATCTGTATTTGGGAAAGAATTGAAAATGTGAATTTAATTCAAAGTCACTCACTTTGAGATCTTGCTTCAAAAACTAATTTCATGGTCTGTCTCCATAACAACATAGCTTACTTTTGCCAAATAAGACTCATATAATGAAGCATAATGTGTTTAATCAGATTGTATGGACTACAATTTAAGGCTATTTATGTTTAGTATGATTTGGAGACATGCTAACTTAGGAGATGTGATTTGTAGGTCAGTTCCCCTGAAGCATCTTTATGGGCAGATGACTGCATATTTACCTCAACAAAAAAGCCACACTGAGTTATATTTAACTACTGATATAATATACAGTGTACAATTAAAACACTGTGTACTCCATTTATGAATTTTTAAATTTCTTGTTCTGCAATGGAAACTGTTAAAAATGCTTGTCAGGAGCAGTCTTGCCTTCAGCTCATCATTGACATCAAATTTTGTCTCTCATTATTCAGCTACATATTCTTTTATGCATGGGTTTATATTTTGAAGAGGAGATTAAAAAAAAAAAAGCAAGAGTGTTACAGGTTGGTAGTCATTAGGCCCACAAAATTTTATTTTCCATTTGATATCAAATATTCTTGTCCTAGACATTCGTATATATTTTTCCCTGTCTAGTCGCCTGTGTTCCTTAATTAATTAATGAAACTTCTTATTATTAGATGAGGGGAATGTACGCATTTATTAAAACTGGACTCTTAAAATAAGACTGAGTTAAGCAAAGCTGATATTTCTTCAGTGAGAACAAATAAAATCTTAACCCAGAATGCTTTCTTAGGGCAAGCTTACTCTAGTGACTAATTAAAAGCTGAAGGATAAAATCCAGAATATAAATAAATTTGGGAAAGAATTATCTGTGTTATTATCCAAGGAGTGGGAAGGAATGCAATGAGACTGGAAGAGGGAAAGAACTGGGTCAAAAAGATCTGCTTCTTCATCTACACACACGTGCACACAACACACACATGAACACACACACATGTGCACATAGAGCCCCCATAAACACAGCTTTTCCTTCACAGTACTTTTCATTTAAGCAGCTTGGTAGTATTTACTTTTGCAAAGCTCCGGGTATTCCCAAACCTTACCCCTTTATTTTTAGCTTTCAGTTTTTTTGCTTCAGCTGATGAGAACAGGAAAAGAAGGCGGTATGTTTATTGCTGGCAAACAGCTTGGAAATTCTGAGTAAAGAAGCCAATCAAGGCAGAAGGATTATAATAATCAAAGTACAAAATTTGCATATTTAGAGTATGGTTACTGAGAAATAACAATGCCTTGGTTATGTAAATCAAACCCTCAGCTAAAGTGAAGGGATTTGCATATCTAGGAGAAATCTGTCATGTTATGCATCAGTAACTACATTCTAAGTAGCTGAAAGAACTGGCTTTTAGTAGAATATTAAATATAAGTGCCAGTAGTATTTTTTATTTCCCTGTGATATAGAATAGGCTTAACTCATTTGGGGCCTGATGAAAACAGGTCTTCTTGCCTGTAGGAAGCAATACTATTCAGAACAACCAAAGATACATTCATCATGCCATAAAGCTATAATTCTGAAGATTGAGATCATGTAAATGTTCAAAGAGTTCTGTGTTACCAATTGTGTTCATCCTTTTTGTCTATTGAAAGTGGATTAAAGTAGCCCTCTTGAGAGAGGATTGCAAAAAAACAGACGAAAGTTCAAGGCTACCTGTTCAGCTCTGCATAATAAAATCATGTTAACATCATTTTAAATTTAGTGAATGAAAAAAAATAAGTTGGAGTAAAACGTTTAATAGATAAAAAATCCTAAAAAAAAGCCCTTCTGACTGCTTTAACAACTTTCTATTACCCATTAAAATCAAGCAGACTTAATAGCAGACCCAGAGGTTTTATAATAAAACTAAAGGAAAAAAAAATTAGGGAAGTTCTCTATTAAAAAATAGTACATAACACTATATTTGTACCACTCATGCATGGAAAAATAAGTATGTTACTCCAGATTAATGTCTATTTCCCCTTTCCTCTCTTGTGAATGATACTCAGCTGTATTTTAGATGTAAACTTAAGGCTGGCTTACACACCCTGGCCACTGCCCGCAAATGAAACTGTGGATTGGTGTTGCACCGAAACATGAGAGAGACTCTTGCAAACATATTCAACCTGCAAAGTATATTTAATGCATGTTCAGAACATTATCCATTTCTACAGTTAAAACATGGAGGAAACTCATCAAGATGCTTTAAAGACCTATGTGTAGAACTGGTGAGCGTGCTGCAATGTGGACCTCAGGGTACTTACCATCCTCTGTGGGCACATAGATATTCAAATACAGACAGTCTTCATTTTGATCTTGAACATATGTCACCACAGTATCCAGATTGGCTGTAAACCAGACTGGCAGCATATCATTGAGCAGTGACCTCTCATCCAGGTACTGCGGGCAGACAGCAGCAAACTGTGTGGCGTTGCGGATACCCGTCCAAGATGACGGTGGCTCCGGGGGCTGAAATCGCCTTTCTCCAGTTGGAGGAGAGGCATAAGGAACACCCAGGTACTGCTCCACTGGACCAAGGATCTCATTAGGCAAAGGTGTTCTTAAACCACGTATTTTGCCATAATTCGTAGTAACAACTGGATATTGTGCTTGGCCATCGATGAGAGTAAATCTTATAGCCAGTGCAGTTATCCACAGGAGGAAGTTAGAATTCAACATGACACACATTGGAGTGAAGATCAAAGGCAGCCATAGGAGTCCCATTGGTTTCGACATTATTTAAATCAACATCAGCAGGGCTCTTTCTTTTTTCCACAGCCAGCAGAAAATTAATCAGTCAAGGAAAATGCAAACTAACAAAAAAAGTCGTCAAAAGGAGATGAAGTGAAGGGAAACGTAACCTTGTTCAGGCAACGAAAAAACAAAAGCTGATGTGTGTAGGTGCCTCAGCTGACTGGCCGTAGACAAATCCCAACATCAGAAGAAAAAAGGGGATGTTTGCCCCTAATGCCCATCCCAGACTTGAGCGTTGACTTAATCCTGGCAACGCATAGCACTTCCCAGCAAGTAGCGTGGCAAGAGATCCGCAGTTATTCCACTTGTCCAGTGAAATGGCTCCTTCCGGTGAAGTCCAGCCCACTCAGTCAGCCTGTGGCCAAGAGAAAACAAGCAATTTAAATCAACAGAGAAATTCATATAGGCATAAATCTAAAATAAAATTTAAAAAAATATATTCACACACTACTTCCATGTCAAGGCCCACAAATGATTTGTGAATTTTAGACATCATGGTTATGTGTTTCCGAAGACAGGTAAGGTAAGAGAGCTGAAACTGAAGCCATAAGCTTGTCAGAGGTTATACCACAAACCAAACATTTGTGCTTCCAAACCAAACCACAGCCCAAACATTGTTGCTTTCAGGAAGGGTATCACATTTAAGTGCTAGCTTAAGGGTATTTTCTGCCCTAAATAAATACTATCTCCTTTTTGAGCATATTTGCACTCCCACAGGAACCATTCACTGTTTTTTTCCCCTGTATTGGATAATCTCTCTTTGTTATGATATGACTTCTCTAGAGTATTTTTCACATTACTTCTTTTCTGTATAACATCCTAATTTACCTTCATCTAATTCAGAAATTCCAATTAATGGAATAGCATTACAATAGTTCAAATCAAGTATGAGAAGAGTTAGTCAAAATCAGAATACAAATTCATTTGGTTTTTTATCTGTTTCCTTTTTTCTATGTCTGACAAACAGAACAATGAAAACTGGAAAGAAAAAAAAATGTGATACAATCTCTTGAAAGTCAGATTTCGACCTACATGGTGTTACAGTTACATAACATTACCTTCTTGCATTCTCCCACTTTTATTTTTAGACAGAAGGCAATTCCTACAATAATTCTGTTAATTTTTAATGAAATACAAGTCACTTACATCTATATGCTAATCATTACAAATAGTACAAATGAACACACATCAACATTCTTCTACCTGCCCAAAGAAATGAAGGAGGTCCTTTTCACCCACTATTCAAGTAAAAACCACAGACAACAACTGCACAGGTAAAAATCCATATTATGGGAAACTGATACTCATACCTTATATTTGGTAGGATGAACACACCTTTATATATCATATAACTCATATAACTGAACTACCAGGTCCTGTTTTCAGTCAGGATTCTGACAAGGAAAGTAATTTGAAAGATATTTCATTCTCTCAAAACTCCTGGAATTCCTCATTTTAGCACTCTTACCACAAAATTTTTGAACACCTGAACACCAGAGGCCAGAAGAACATCAGATACATATTATTTATGGTGGACAAAAATTTTTATTGATGTTTTCACTAGGACTTGCAATTTGAGTGCCATTTCTGAAGAAGAAGTTGTTAACAGATCTAAGTGTTGTGTCCCCGAGGGCACCACCAGGGCCATCAGTCCCTGTCTGACCTGTGCTGTGGGAAGCCCTGTGCCCATTTCCATGCCCAGACTGGCTCTTGCCCTCACTGGGTCCCCAGGTTGACCTTGGACCTGACTCCTCACCCTGCCTGGCCTGATGATCATTAGGTCGTGGCAGGGTCCTGTCCCAGTTCTGAACCCACCGTCAAAGTGGTGCTTTAGGAGCTTAGAGTATTACCCTGCCAGCTCTGCAGTGCCCACAGCTCCTGGGTCATCCTCCCTCATGGTGCAGCCCTGCTTCAGCTGCTCCCTGACACTCAGAGTGGTCAGCCAGATATGGGTCACCTGAAATTCCTCCTCAAGCACCACCTTCCCTTCTGATTTCTGCTACAGTCGTTAACAATTGAAGTCAGCAGCAGGTGATTGATTTGAACTATCTGCTCCCTTTTGCTCTCTTCCTTTCTGACTTTGGCATACTTTCTGACCATGCAGCACAAATCAGATCTTCCAGTCATATCCAACTGACGATTTAACCTGTGCTCAGGGAGAAGCAACAGATCTTAGTCCCTGGATGCCCACACTGCTGAAGTTTGTAATGACATTTTAAGAAGTGTGAAATAAAGTGCTAAGAAAATTGACATGGTGGAAGGAAAGACAGTGATCCACATGATGAAAGATGGATAGAGAAAAAAAATTGTCTTGGCAAACAGCAAATGAAAAAAAGAAGAAACAAAACAAGAAAAGAAAATGGGAATGACAAATAAACAAAAAACACATTACCAGCATGGAGAGAACAAAAAAGGACAACATGAAGGAAAATGAAAATCCTCAGTTGATATAGAAGAGATAATATACAGCAGACAAAAATATGACTTACTAAATAGTATGTATCCACACTAATTGCAGCAGGGCTTTGGATCAAATATCTGGTTATATGCCATCATTTTGAATAGGGTGAAAGGACAGGGAAAGGGAAACATTTATTATGGACCTGGAACTGAATTTGTTATTCTTTATCTAAGAAGTAAGAACAACAAAAGTTAGTTTTGTGAGTATTAAATCCACTCACATGGTGTATTTTATTTCCCCCCTGTACCTTAACAGAAGCATACATAAAGCGTGCATTTCTGATTCTTGCACATATAGACATTAGATTTTAAGGATCTTGAATCCATATGGAAATAAATCATTGGCTAACACACAGAAAATAGTCAGATCTCTCAGATCCACGGTCTGAACTGTAACAGACCTGCAGCCTTTGCCAATCAGTGCAAAGACATAAACAAGCAGCACATAATGACAAGTGCACTAACACAGGCAAGATAACTATCACAAAAAAGCCATTTTAAGATGATAAGTCAGAATAAACTCACTTTTGTAAAAGGTTTTTGTTATTAAAAGTTATTGAGTTTAGCCAGTTAAATGACAATCATTTTAAGTAATTTCATAGTAAATAGGTCTCATAGAAAAAGTTTACAGAAGTAATAAATTATGTATGACCACCATATAGAATAAGTCTTTAAACAGAAGTCTCATGAACAAAATTGTTTTGCAAAGACAGTATTACATAGAATCACAGAATCAGCAAAGTTGAAGAGACCTTCAAGGTCACCTAGTCCAACCAACAGCCTCGCACCACTATAATCACCCCTAAACCACATCCCCAAGTGCCACATCCAGACACATCTTGAACACTTCCAAAGACAGTGTCTCGAAAACCTCCATGGGCAACTTATTCCAATGCCTAACCACTCTTTAAGTGATTTTTTTTTTTAATTTCTGATATTTAATTTGAACCTCCCCTGGTGCAACTTAAGGCCATTTCCTCTCATCCTTTCACTTTGGACATGACAGAAGAGACTGACCTCCACCTCAAAACAACCTCCTTTTGGGTAGTTGTACAGAGTAATAAGGTCTCCCCTCAGCCTCCTTTTCTCCAAACTAAACAACCCCAGCTCCATCAGCTGCTCCACACAGGACATGTTTTCTAGACTCCTCACCATCTTCATTGCCTTCCTGCGGACACAGTCCAGCACCTCTGTGTCCTTTTTGAAGTCAAGACTCCAAAACTTAACACAGGATTCAAGGTGCAGCCTCACCAGTCCAAGTACAGAGATAGACAATCACTTTGCTTGTCCTGCTGGCCCCACTATTTCTGATGTAGCCAGGATGCCACTGTCCTTGGCCACTTGGGCACACTGCTGGCTCTTGTACAGCTGGCTGTCAACCAGCACTCACAAGTTCCTTTCTGCTCAGTAGCACTTAAGCCACTCTTCCATAAGGCTGTAGTTGTGATCTAGGTGCTGTACCAAACACTTGGCCTTATCGATCCACATACAACTGGCCTCAGCCAATCCAGCCTCTCCAGATCCCTCTCAGAGCCTTCCTACCCTCCAGCAGATCAACACTCCCACCCAACTTAGTATCTCCTGAGAACTTACTGAGGATGCACTCGATTCCCTTGTCCAAATCATAAAATACTAAGCAGGACTGGCCCCAATACTGAGCCGTAGGAGACAACCATCAGTGACTGGCCATGAACTTGACTTAGTTCCATTCATCACCACTCTCTGGGACCAGCCATCCAGCCGGTTTTTAACCCAGCGAAGACTGCACCCATCCAAACCACGAACAGCTGGTTACCCCAGGAGAATGCTGTGGGAGAGAGTGTTAGACAGTTTACTGAAGTCTACATAAACAAGATACACAGCCTTTCCCTCATCCACTAAGTGGGTTACTTTGTGATAGAAGGAGAACAGGTTGGTCAAGCAGGATCTGTCTTTCTAAACCCATGTTGGGTGGGCCTGATTTCCCAGTTGTTCTGCACATGGCATGTGATGGCACTCAGGATGATCTGCTCCATAACCTTCCCCAGTACCAAGGTCAGGCTGACAGGCCTGTACTTCCATGGATCATCCTTCAGACCCTTGTAGTAAATGGGCATTAAATTTGCTAATTTCCAGTCAACTGGGTCTTCTCGGGTTAACCAGGACTGCTGGTAAATGACTGAAAGTGGCTTGGCAAGCTCTTTCATTAGCTTCTTCAGGTGCATCCCATCTGAGCCCATAGACTTGTGAGTGTCTAACTGGCTATAGAAGGTCACTAACCATTTCCTCCTGGATTATGGGGGTTTCACTCAGGTCCCCTAACTTTCAGCTCTGGAAGCTGTACATCCTGAGGACAACCGGTTTGGGTATCAAAGACTGAAGCAAAGAAGGAAGACTGATGCAAGCAAGGCAAAAATATCCCATTTAGAATGGGATTTCTGCCCAGTTACACAGAAAATATCACACTTTTCAGTTTGTGAACATTACTAGACACAATACCATTTTCATAAGGTTAGTTTCACACATAAAACACACAGAATAATTTCCAGTAAGAATATCAAGAGGTAAGGAAGAAGGCATGCTACCTATTCATTTGTGAACTGTGACTGCTATGATGTTAGGTGCATCATTAAAAAGGTTGGAAGATGTAAACAAAGAGTCACTGGTTACAATTAAAGGTTAACCCTAAACTGAAAACTTTTAGAAAGTTTTTTAGATACTATATCAAAACCAGTTTCATGAACATCTATATGTATACAGTCAGCTATTGAATATACTTTTACATACTGAATCTAATGGAAGAAATGTACTTTTAATATCTTTATTTATTATCAATTTTTCTCTTTTTTTACTGCTTTAAATGTTAGAAAAATGTATACAAACTTGTTTGCGAAAATTCCTAGTTGGAAGTATCACTCACTCAAACAACCAAAAACAATCAATCCAAATCAAAAGGTTCAGTTTAAAATTGTAACTTCTAACAGCACAACACACAAAGAGAAGTCAAAGAATATCTGCAATCACATATTTTCATACATGATTTCTTTATTGTCAGAGGACTGTAATTTGAGACTAATGAGGTATTTATGGCCTTTGAAGTAAAAGCAGATTGCAGTTAACATGGATGTGCATCCACTAAAAACACCGCTTGTACTTGATTATAAATCTGTGCCCCAAGCCACTCTTAGAGATGTTTAAATAGTCTATGAATCAGGCCTTCAGGGCTAAACTGATGGTTTCCAGGATCTGCAGTTATTGCGCTTTCAACCTGAGGAGATGATTATGTCAGTAGCTTTATAATAATTCTGTACCTGCTGGGGAAATAGAAGACATGGCTTAAAAGTCCTCTTTGCTCCAGTGTAGAATAGCAAACTCAAGTGGTTTCAAGTTTTTTTGACCTGCTTGTCCAGATCATGGACAAGTCACAGAAAACCAAACAGAAATATAAATTTTATAAGCACAGGAGACTGAGGACTGCAGATATCCTAGGGCTTCTCACACTTTATCTAAAACTAATAGGGCACAACAGTGCACCTCAGCTTTCAGTCACCGACCACCTTCAGTCTCTAGCCCTTCCTTCTGTTCAAATTCCCTGAGGGAAGGTTTTTGGCATGTACATAGGTCTGACCTCAATACAGAGTCAGGGTTGATGACCCACCTCCCCTTATTTAGATATACATTCTGAAAGCACACAGTCAGCTCAATTAGCTGAAACATAAGAGGTGCCACCTAGTCACCAGAACAAAAATAATGTAATCAATAAAACTTAGATTCTCCTCATACGGATATTTCGTACAGTATTTAATGCAATATCATACACACACAAAAACCCTAAACAAAAAAGTCGAAACTTATAATAATTCTAACAGTAGAGAGGGACCAGATCTAATCATGTTTTGTCTCAAACATTCTGAGTACTGCTGCACGAAATGTGACTGGAGGTGAAAAAGTCCCATGGAGGTGGGGCAGCGCCGTTCTGAGCAAACCTCCTTCTCTTGAGATTAGTGCTCAGTCCCCACGCTCAGCTTACTTCCTGGAAAAAGCCTGGCTGTGCACACCTGAACAAAACATGCAAATTTACATGAGAAGCATGCACCAGGTTTACTATAAAAGGGACCGGATTTGGCCCCACCTCTCTTTCTCTTTTGTTTTCTTGATTTGCCCTAGCTCCGGATCATCCCCACAGCAGCAACAACGCAGCATCTAAGGGTCGGTGATATACTTTGTTTTCTTCCTTTGCTTTGCCTGGGAAAAAGCATGGCTATCAGAATCTAGCCCCTATTCCTTACTGGACTTTATTGTGGGAGTGGGGAGATTGTGGAGGTAGTTTGTGGCTTGTAAGCCTGCGCCTTCACGTAGTGATGTTGTGGCTTTTCAGTCAGCATCTTTGGTTGTGTGTTGTGCATTGTGAGCCAGTACCTTGAGGAGTTTGGGGAGTTGGGAACTTACTGAAGTGTATTGTATAAACTTAAGGGCGTATTAGCCAATACCTTTGAGTCTAAATATTATGCTGGTCAGCAGAGTTAAGAAGACAACTGTACCATAAAGCATAAGAGTTCCCTGACACATGGTCTGGTGTCTTTGTTCAGCCTGAGGAGAATTTACAACAAACATCACGCCCACTTACCTGTGGGTTGTGACATTAACTTAGCATTATAAACTTCACTAGGGATGAGTACTTGAACAATGTACCACAGAATCACAGAATTATTTAGCTTGGAAGTATTTCTTATTAATTCACAGTTAAAAATCACTTAAATATTTAAAGTTTAAACTGAAAAGTGATACATATTTAAGAACTAAGATGTATCCTTCCTTAAAGTGAAAAATAAATGCCAGCTATACAAACATCACTACAGACCCTGGAATTGGTCTTAGTTCTATAGTTAGAAGTAACTGAAAAAAAAGGTAGATAATTTACATCATTTTTTTAATATGGAAATAATGCCTGAAAAGCAGTAGAAATTATATACAAACATTAAATTAAGAAGTTTGGGGTTTTGTTTTCAAATAACATGTTGCATTTACCCTTCTATGAATTTCTTCAACTGAATCTCCCAGATAGGCTTGGACAGTGTCAGTAGACCCCTCAGGTTAGAAACTATAATCACCATTTACTTTTCAGAAAATGGACACACATTTCTTTTGCATCATTGCTTCTTGCCTGCAGCTACCACTCTTACTCCAAATTTCTAAGTCTCACACTATCAAAAAGAATGATGGGATTATAAGAAAAGGCTGTATGGTGCCTGCATTGTTTTTAAAAACTGCAATTCTCTCAATAATGAAAACAATTCGAAAAAAAAGTGAAGAGGAAGAAAAAGTGTGATCATCACTCCTTTTCAAGAAAAAAACCAAGAAATACACTTCAGCATTCTGTAAAAAATCAGCTCTTTGGATCTAATTATAAAAGGTTGTTGTTGAATAATCACAAACATGGTTCCCCTTATTTACTCCTGTATTTAAAATTATTTTAAAATCCCTTTATGGTCAGGAGGACCCAAGACACTGGAAATCCTCAGTTAAGACAGTTGCACTTATCTCACTGACTTTTGTACTCTAATTTCAACTGCTATTGCAAACAAGAACTATAGAAGAATGTCAGTGGTTAGACAATTTTCATGATACTTTTTCTGCTTCTTGAGATAAATTGATAAAGATTGTAAATAAATATGAGGCGCTAATATTGGGAAAGAAAAACGTCATAAACTTCTTACAAACATATTATTATTACTAATAATAAATTTACTAATAATAAATTACTAATTTCAGGTTTACACACCAAAGGTGTGTTCCACTCAGATCAAATCATGATCTGAATTTAAGCTTCCTATGACTGAATGGACACTGTAGCTATTCAAACATCTAATTGTGGCTGCAAAGTCTTCTAGTAAATGTGCTAGGGAAATGTACAAAAAGTAACATCAGTGCAGTTTAGCTCAATTGCTTGCTTTATTTCCAGCTTTTACTTCTGACATGACCTTGTAAAAGAAATGTAACACACGCTGGGTCTCTCTTTGTTTATTTTATGCACCTCTGTTTTCTTAAATTCAGATGTGTTACTACAAAAAGAAAAAGATCATGATCTGAAACAGGCTGTTCAGCCCTGAGTTTCTATAAGGCAAATGCTCCTGTAGAGTAAAACTTCTTATTCCTGGAGGAAACGAATAATTTATGGATATGAAAAATATTGAAATATGCATACAAAAATCACTATTTTATACATTTTATTAGGTTTACAGGATAGGCCTTTAAAATTTGAATAAACCCTCAAAAAAAATCAAAATTCATTACCTAATACCACTGCAAGACCTAAAAAAAGGTGTTTCTAACATGGAATGAGTCTAACTTTTCTCCAGGTCAAATGACTGAAAAGGAAAATTCTTAAGGGAATCTATCAGGTTTTATCTAAATATTATACAAAGAAACTTACAGGTCTCAGTCCTCTCTGTCTTCAGCACTGAATTACATGCACCCACTCATCAAGGATGGAAGAAACTAAAACTCTTGTCTGAACCAACTGAGAAACTGTCTGAGGGACTGATTGATAGGCAATTTGATCTCTTGAAGCTATTTCATAATTAGAATTTGATATCTTCCATTGGCATTCCAGTCTCAGAAGAGAAGACATTAAAAATGTTACAATAACCAAAACCAGGGAGGGAAAAGCACCGAAAATTTAAACCAGATGGGCATGTGAACACACCAACACACACATACACATATACCCCCATCAATCTATTAGATGGCCAAAAAAAGTTGCTGCTTTATTACACAAATTCCTAGAACTGAATTACACAGGAGACAGAGGCATGGCATTTTCATTGCATTACCTGGTTCAGTTACCAGGTGGTGATACTGCCTTCATTCATATGATAATGTCACAATTATGCACTCATTCTGGTAATGGGAGAGTTGAGTGACTACCCTTATTAACTTGAGGAAGTCTAAACCCACACCTTCACTCTTTTAAGTTACAAACAATAGCTTTCAAGTAAGCCTGCAATGGCTATTGAGGACTATCTGAAGCATTGTCAATCCTAAACTAAAAAGACTTTGCTCTGAGATGCTCTCTCTTGGACTATGACACAACTCTAACGTTGCATTCCTATAAAGTACAAACTCCCCTGGACATGTATTTTCACTTTCAAGCAAGCCTTATGCAGTTTGTAGGAAAATTATTTCATAAAATAAAAATTGTGACTGAAAATCATCTCTACTATGCTATCACATCATCAAATTTACCAACGTGATCTTCCCCTTAGGTTTTATTTCTTTGCTAGAAAGCAGACAACTTCACCAGCATGAGGGAAGAATGTCCTCTGGCTTTTGTTCCTGTGTTCCCTTCCTCCTAGGGGACCCCTGGTGGTCTAGCGGTTAAGATGCGGCGCTCTCAGCGCCAAGGTCGCAGGTTCAATTCCCGATCCTGCTTCAGGGACAATCCCCCGGGTAGATGGAGCTTGTCAGTCCCTAAGGCCATCCATCTAAGAGAAGGTCACTCTAAACAAACCTACGTCCTGAGGACCTCACTGCCATTGT